>OY997266.1:179622980-180174851 GCA_963921465.1 Triticum timopheevii
ATCAGCAAGGCAAGTAACACTTGATCATACCTTTTTCTACTACCCAGTTTTTATGCATTAGATCAATCCTCAAACATTGCATGATTAGGATCAAATTAAATAGGGGGATGAAAAGTAGACAAGGTAGTACCTATTACCTGTTTTACTTACGAAACCTTTGGGAGTTACTTCTGCGTTTGCTTATTATGCCATGCTATGCTAGTAGACGTGGATTGGGTGAGTGAATATCCATGACAGATGTGAGATTGTTAATTAATGGTTTATCTAAGGTGGCAACTTAAATACACATCTGGGTGGATTGAGGCACCTGGGGTATCCAGCGATTGCCTGTTTTTTTGGAAATCCCGGGGGTACCTTGTGATTTTACTATGGACCGCCACCCAGGCTCAAAGGGATCATAAGATAATTCATGCTAGTAACTTCCGTGTGCAGCCACAAGCCATTATGGGCTCTGGCATAGTTGACTAAGTCGTGCGAACTCTTATAGTGGTGGACTAGCAGATGTAGGGGATGTAGGTGTACGGGTCTACCCATCGTAAGGTGCTAGCACTTCTGAAAGACTATGTCTCGGTCATCCGTTTCTCAAACACCATGTAGTGCGAGAAACCAAACGGAGGCGATCGAGTCTTATGGGGAAAAGTGCGCAAACCTCTGCAAAGTGTACAAACTAATCATGATTAGCCATGTCCCCGGTTATGGACATCTTGAGTATCTAGTACTTGAATATTCTGTGAATCTCAACATGTTTCTCTAATTTAATATTGTTGGGTTTGTTAATGAGTACTTTTAATTGGGATTGAGGATGCTGTCAACCATTCTCAATGTTTAACAACCACCATGATAGTTAAATAAATTTATTCCTTTGCAGTAGGGAAAAACTGGCTTTATGCAAAAACTGTAACCATAGAGCTTTACCACCAGCCATATATGCATGTAGTATAGGCTTGACATCATTATTCTCTATGTGTTACATTGCCAGCATATTCCATGTGCTAACCCGTTTTCGGGCTGCAACTTTCATGTTGCAGACTTTTCAGACGACGAGTAAGGTGCTTTTAGGTCGTGGTTCTATACTCAGTGATGTCGTTGGAGTTGATGGACTCACTTATCTTCCAAGTCTTCCGCTGTTATCGTTAATAGATGGCCTTAAGCCATATTTATTGTAATAAGTCCTCTTCTGGACAAACGATGTAATAAGTGTGTGATTGCTACTCTGTTATAAATCCTTCGAAGTACTGTGTGGTGTCAGCATTACTGATCCAGGGATGACACCTGAGCACAGAGACTTGACCATCTGAGGTCGGGTCGCTACAGAGATGGTATCAGAGCACATGCTGACTGTAGGACACGACCACTAAGTTAAAGCCATAGATCACTATTCTCTTCTCATTTTCTAACTCCTCATCTTTTCTACTCTTTTAGGATGACGGACGCAAAGATCAAGTACGCCCAACCAGATGAAGGCACACCTTTTGGATCCCACTTGAAGGAAGTCGCCAAGTACCTAAACATTGGACTACCAAGCTTCACCGGGACTTTCAACGCCACTCTGCCTGAAGAGGAGCGCTGGAAGATACAAGCTCATGTTCCGGGAAGGACATTCACGCGAATCACCAAGCCCATAGATAGTGTTTTCAGTGCACCAACCTGGAGTCTGGGAAAGAGCATGGCAGCTCATATCACCATGGGACGCATTGGAGAAGTTTATCAAGAAGACCTCAAGGACACTATCTACCAGATTTGCGGACGCCGGAATGAAGAATGGGAGATAGTCAGCACCAAGAAGGATAGATCCATTGCAGCTTTCATCCAGGAGTTAAACCAGCACATTCGACGCCAGGAGAACCAGATGTGCAATGATATGATAGAGTTGAAGAATGCGAAGGGAAGGATCATCGAACTTGAAGGAGAGCTGAAGTCTACACGCAAGGACTACATGGACGAGATCGTGGCTGTAGTAAGGCACAATAGCGATCTTAAGTATGAGATTGAAGAACTCAAGAAGAAGTTAGCACTCAAGAATGAAGACAAGTACGTCGATTGTCCGAGCAACTACATCATCATCGACGACACCGATTCGGATCCATGTGAAGCCGACTTTGAAGACGAAGCTGGAGCATACATCATGGAGTCTTCCACCGATTCAAATTAATAGATGACCCCCATACATTAGTAGTGTTCCCTCCATGTAAACATTATAGTTCAAGCACTTTTGCGATAGTTAGACCGTTGTATGCCCTTTGTTTGAAATGAATGAAGTGATTTTGTGTGCATTTGTCTCATGAGCATTTGGGTAGTGTTTTCTCCTTAGACCTCACTCTATTCTTAATTTCTCGTCTTTTCTAAACCCTTCAGATGCCTCCGAGACGCGACCCCGAGTTTGTTTTCCCGCCAGAGATCACTCAGTTGATTCAGCAGCAGAATACTTTGATTCAAACATTGGTACAGAACCAAGGCAACAACAACAACAACAACCCACCACCACCACCACCCGCGGATCACTTGACCCGTTTCCTTAGGCTGAATCCGCCGGTGTATTCCAGTAGCACCGAGCCGATTGTAGCAGATGATTGGCTCCGCAAGATAGGAAGGGAGTTGACCACTGCAGGGTGTACAGATGGTGAGAAGGTAAAGTTTGCTGCACATCAGCTTGACGGACCCGCAGCAGCATGGTGGGAGAATTTCACAGCCACTTACCCTGTAGAAACTGTCACATGGGATCAGTTTCAGCAAGCTTTCCGCACTGCCCATGTTTCAGCAGGAGCTATGGCTATGAAGAAGCGTGAGTTTCGCAACTTACGCTAAGGAGGAAGGACTGTTGGCCAGTATGTGGATGATTTTAGTAAGTTAGCACGTTATGCCCCAGATGACGTTGCTACAGATGCAGCTAAGCAGGAGAAGTTTCTGGAAGGATTGAATGATGAGTTAAGCATGCAGTTGATGGTAGCAAGATTCAATAACTACCAGGAGTTGGTAGACCGCGCCCTCATGATTGAAGGGAAGCAGCAGCAGATTGAGAATCGCAAGAGGAAGTACGGGCAGGGGAAGTATAACTCTGGAGCCCAGTAGAAGCCCCGTTATACACCTAAACAGGGAGTTCAATTTCAGCATACCCATGGAGGAGGTAGTTCGCACAACCATAATGGCCACAAGAATGGTAATGGGAATGGAGGAAGCAACGGCCAGAACCGGACCACACCATCAACCCCAACCAAGAAAGACCTGAGCCATGTCACCTATTACAAGTGTTCCAAGACTGGACATTATGCAAATGATTGTCCCGAAGGCCAAGGTGGAAATGGAAGCTCTGGAAAGAAGCCAAACCCTTTCAACAGGGGACAGGTGAACCACATTGATGTGGAGGAGGTTGAAGCTCAGCCCGATGCAGTAATCGGTAAGTTTTTGGTTAAGTCATTTACTGCACTTGTTCTTTTCGATACTGGTGCATCACATTCATACATATCAAGGGGATTTGTAGAAAAGTATAGCCTGCCCACTAAGATTCTTATAACCCCTATGCTAGTAAGCTCACCAGGAGCAGAATACATGGCCAGACAAGGATGTTTTCAAGTGCCATTGAGTATAGGAAGGCATGTATTCCCAACGGATTTGATCGTTCTGGAATCCCAAGGTTTGGATGTGATTCTCGGTATGGATTGGCTGTCGATGTATGGAGGAAACATCGATTGCGCAAGTAAGACGATTTTGCTCACAACGCCAGAAGGAAGAAGGATTAGGTATGTATCACGACATGGACCAAAAAGGAATCAAGTAAATTCCTTATCAGGTGTTGTGCAGGAAGAGGTACCAGTGGTGAAGGATTATCCTAATGTATTTCCTGAGGAATTGCCAGGAATGCCACCGGATAGAGATATTGAGTTTTTGATTGAGCTTTTGCCAGGTACAGGCCCAATATCGAAGCGACCATACAGGATGCCCGCACAGGATTTGGCGGAAATCAAGAAGCAGATTAAGGAGCTATTGGATAAAGGTTATATACGCCCAAGTTCTTCGCCTTGGGGATCACCCGTACTTTTAGTAGAGAAGAAGGATGGATCGTTAAGGATGGTTGTTGATTACCGTGGATTGAATGCAGTAACAATCAAGAACAAGTACCCACTACCAATGATAAATGATCTGTTTGATCGTTTGCAAGGAGCTAAAGTGTTTTCCAAGATCGATTTGCGATCAAGGTACCATCAGTTGAAGATTCGAGAGCAGGACATACCTAAGACAGCGTTCACCACAAGATATGGACTGTATGAGTATACCGTTATGTCATTTGGACAGACTAACGCACCTGCCTATTTCATGAACCTGATGAACAAAGTGTTTATGGAGTTTTGGATAAGTTCGTCGTGGTGTTCATTGATGATATTTTGGTTTACTCGAAGACTAAAGAGGAACATAAGGAGCATTTGCGATTGGTTTTGGAGAAACTAAGGGAACATCAGTTATATGCCAAGTTCAGCAAATGTGAGTTTTGGCTAAAGGAAGTTGGATTTCTTGGACATGTTATATCCGGAGAGGGTATAACATTTGACCCCACAAAGGTTGAGACCGTAACAAAATGGGAAGCACCAACGACAGTTGGAGAGATCCGGAGTTTTCTTGGACTCGCAGGATACTACAGGAGATTCATTGAGAATTTCTCAAGGATTGCAAAGCCTATGACGGAGTTGCTGAAAAAGGATACCAAGTTCATATGGACTGAGGATTGTGAGGCAAGTTTTCAGGAGTTGAAGAAAAGATTGGTTACCACACCAGTGCTAATTTTGCCAGATCAGACCAAGGATTATGAGGTGTATTGCGACGCTTCACGTCGAGGACTCGGAGCAGTGCTTATGCAGGAAGGAAGAGTTGTTTCGTATGCTTCATGACAACTGAAACCTCATGAATTAAATTATGCCACACATGATTTGGAGTTAGCAGCCGTAGTGCATGCCTTGAAGTCATGGAGACATTTCCTCATTGGAAATCATTGTGAGGTGTACACGGATCACAAGAGTTTGAAGTACATTTTCACGCAGAAGGAGTTAAACCTTAGACAAAGGAGATGGTTGGAACTCATCAAGGATTATGATATGAGATTGCATTATCATCCCGGAAAGGCTAATGTAGTAGCTGACGCATTGAGCCGCAAGAGCCATGTCAATACGCTGATGACTGGAGAGATACCAAAGGAGTTAGCAGAAGATCTTCGTGAGCTATGTTTGGAAATAGTTCCGAGAGGCTATGTAGCAGCATTGGAGATTCAGTGTACCTTGATAGACAAAATCAGAGAAGCTCAGAAAAATGACAAAGAGATTGCGGATATAAAGAAGAAAATGAGCGAAGGAAAAGCAAAGGGATTTCGTGAGGATGAGCACGATACCCTATGGTTTGAGGACCGTGTCTATGTGCCAAATGATCCGGAGATCAGGAAGTTGATTCTGCAAGAGGCACATGATTCACCCTATTCGATTCACCCAGGAAATACCAAGATGTATTTGGATTTGAAGGAAACGTTCTGGTGGACCGGAATGAAGAAGGATATTGCGGAGTATGTAGCAGTTTGTGATGTATGTCAGAGAGTGAAGGCAGAACATCAGAAGCCAGCAGGATTGTTGCAACCATTGCCGATACCCGAATGGAAGTGGGATAAACTAGGCATGGATTTCATCACGGGTTTGCCAAAGACTCATTCAGGCTATGACTCGATTTGGGTTATAGTCGATCGCTTGACGAAGGTAGCTCATTTCATTCCAGTCAAGACTACCTATAGCAGTGCTAAGTTGGCAAAGATATACATGACCAGAATTGTGTGTTTGCACGGAGTTACGAGGAGTATTGTATCAGATAGAGGAACCCAATTTACCTCAAAGTTTTGGAATCAGTTGCATGAAACATTGGGAACCAGGCTGGAATTCAGTACAGCTTTTCACCCACAGACAGATGGACAGACTGAGAGAATCAATCAGATTTTGGAGGATATGCTGAGAGCTTGTGCACTAGATTATGGATCTAGCTGGGACGATAACTTGCCGTATGCGGAGTTTTCTTATAACAACAGTTACCAAACCAGCTTGAAGATGGCACCTTTCGAAGCTTTATACGGAAGGAGGTACAGGACACCGTTGTCATGGGACGAAGTTGGAGACCGTCAGTTGTTTGGACCAGATTTGATTAAGGAGTCTGAACAGAAAGTTAAGATGATTCGCGACAGGCTCAAGGTAGCCCAGTCCAGACTGAAGAGCTATGCGGATTCAAAACGCAAGGCGATAGAATATGAAGTTGGAGACATAGTTTATCTTAGAGTATCCCCACTTCGAGGAGTTAAGCGTTTTGGAGTTAAAGGAAAATTAGCACCACGTTTCGTTGGACCGTATAAGATCTTGCAACGCATGGGAGAAGTTGCTTATAAGTTGGAATTACCTGAGGGACTGTCAGGAGTTCATGACGTATTCCATGTTTCTCAATTGAAGAAATGTCACGCCGAGGTGGCGGAGGTACCGCTAAGAGATACAGTGCCTCTGGAAGCAATTCAGTTGAAGGATGATTTAACATATGAGGAGAAACCAGTCAAGATTCTCGATTATGCCAGCAGAGTTACTCGCAGCAAGGTTATCAAGTTTTGCAAGGTTCAGTGGAGCCACCACACTGAGGATGAAGCCACCTGGGAGAGAGAAGAAGATTTGCTCAAGGACCACCCTCACCTATTTTCTAGCCAACCCGAATCTCGAGGGCGAGATTCATCTTAAGGGGGGTAGGTTTGTAACATCCCAAATTTTCAATTTGGAATGTTATACATTAGATCATCATGCATTACATATTTTCTTGCATTTGTCGATCCTAGAAATTCACGCAACTCAAGGACCCACGGAGAGAGTTGGAGATTTCGAAATTTTCATATTTGAGTTCTCTCAAATAATGAAAAGAGGATCATTTGAATTTATTTATTTTATCTTCAAATATTTTTCCAATATCAAAAATAAGAGAGGGAATAATATGACTTTCCAAAATTTAGGAAAAATGAAGATTTAATAAATAAATCAAATTTTGTATTTTCTCGGAGTTTATTTGCCTTAGGGAAAAATGCGTGTTTTCAAAATTTGCATTTTAGGCACCGAGTAAAAGTTCATTTTGTTCGACTCATTTTTAGGAGTCGGAGAAAATTTACTTTATAAATTTTCGAGTTCGTTTAGATTTTATTTTATTCGTTTTTCTGCGCGCGTTATTTAAAAAAACTGCAGCGCCCCGCCTGGGCCAAGGGCCCAGCCGGCCCAGCCGCCCCTCGCCTCGCGCGCCCGCGCGCAGCGCCGCCGCCGCCGCCGCCGAGTCCTACTCGGACTCTGCCACCGCCGCCCCTTGCCTTGCCCCCTCCCCCAAGCAGCACCCCCCCTCCTATATATACCCCGGCACCCCCCCTCTCCTCCCCAACCCGCAGCCGCCGCCGCCCCAAGCAGCACCAGCCGCGCGCCGCCGCAGCCGCTGCCGCCGCCCGCTTATGCCGTCGCCGCCGCTAGCGCCGCCGCCGCCGCGTCGCCGTCACCCGCCGCCTAGCCGCCGCCCCGCCGGAGCCCCGCCTCGCCGAGGTAGCCGCGCCGCGCCACCCTCCCCTCGGTTCGGTTTTTTTATAAAAACCGTTCCGGTTTTCTTTTTCGTTGTTTCGGTTTTTTTAAAAACCCTAGATCGGTTTTTTTTTCGGTTTTGTTGTTTAGCGAGCGTTCGCCGGACCGTTCGTCTTAACGTACGTGATCACCGGTTATTCCCGGTTAATGAACGTCCGTTCGTTTAACCGTTCGTCGTGTTTCTTTTAAACGGATTTATTCCGCTATTTCTGATCGCGATTTCACATCCGATCTTCGTTATAGTTTATCTTCTCGCTCGTTTATCGGAATCAGGTGATTCAAGCGCATGGAGTTTCGTTTCGAAACCGCCGTTCCGACTAATCAACTTAAACAAAGTTTTCCTACTGTAAAATTTGACCTAGTTTCAACTTGCTAGAACCGAGTTGTTTTCTCTCGCCGTTTGATTTTCGTTGCTTTATTTGATTCGATTCTTTTGCAACCAGGGTTCTTAAGTTGAACAATCTGGTTAGATCTTTTATTCGAGATTTACCTGTGCATTAGATGAGTACTTATTGTATGCTTGTTGTTTGTCTGCGATAGATCACCCGGAGTGCGCCGCTTGTTACTTCGAATCTCTAGGTTTCACGGATCATCAGCATGGCAAGTAACACTTGATCATACCTTTTTCTACTACCCAGTTTTTATGCATTAGATCAATCCTCTGTTTTATTAACGAAACCTTTGGGAGTTACTTCTGCGTTTGCTTATTATGCCATGCTATGCTAGTAGACGTGGATTGGGTGAGTGAATATCCATGACAGATGTGAGATTGTTAATTAATGGTTTATCTAAGGTGGCAACTTAAATACACATCTGGGTGGATTGAGGCACCTGGGGTATCCAGCGATTGCCTGTTTTTTTGGAAATCCCGGGGGTACCGTGTGATTTTCCTATGGACCGCCACCCAGGCTCAAAGGGATCATAAGATAATTCATGCTAGTAAGTTCCGTGTGCAGCCACAAGCCATTATGGGCTCTGGCATAGTTGACTAAGTCGTGCGAACTCTTATAGTGGTGGACTAGCAGATGTAAGGGATGTAGGTGTACGGGTCTACCCATCGTAAGGTGCTAGCGCTTCTGAAAGACTATGTCTCGGTCATCCGTTTCTCAAACACCATGTAGTGCGAGAAACCAAACGGAGGCGATCGAGTCTTGTGGGGGAAAAGTGCGCAAACCTCTGCAGAGTGTACAAACTAATCATGATTAGCCGTGTCCCCGGTTATGGACATCTTGAGTATCTAGTACTTGAATATTCTGTGAATCTCAACATGTTACTCTAATTTAATATTGTTGGGTTTGTTAATGAGTACTTTTAATTGGGATTGAGGATGCTGACAACCATTCTCAATGTTTAACAACCACCACGATAGTTAAATAAATTTATTATTTGCAGTAGGGAAAAACTGGCTTTATGCAAAAACTGTAACCATAGAGCTTTACCACCAGCCATATATGCATGTAGTATAGGCTTGACATTCATTATTCTCTATGTGTTACATTGCCAGCATATTCCATGTGCTGACCCGTTTTCGGGCTGCAATTTTCATGTTGCAGACTTTTCAGACGACGAGTAAGGTGCTTTTAGGTCGTGGTTCTATACTCAGTGATGCCGTTGGAGTTGATGGACTCACTTATCTTCCAAGTCTTCCGCTGTTATCGTTAATAGATGGCCTTAAGCCATATTTATTGTAATAAGTCCTCTTCTGGACAAACGATGTAATAAGTGTGCGATTGCTACTCTATTATAAATCCTTCGAAGTACTGTGTGGTGTCAGCATTACTGATCCAGGGATGACACCTGAGCATAGAGACTTGACCATCTGAGGTCGGGTCGCTACAGAATGCTTGCTAGAGTTCCAATCATAAGTGCATATGATCCAAGAAGAGGAAGTATGTTAGCTTATGCCTCTCCCTCAAATAGAATTGCAATAGTATTACCGGTCTAGTTATCGATTGCCTTGGACAAATAACTTTCTCGTAACAAAAAGCTCTCTACTAATATTTACTTTATTGCATCTTTATCTAAATAGCCCCTAATTTATATTTACATGCTCTTTATTATCTTGCAAACCTATCCTATCACACCTACAAAGTACTTCTAGTTTCATACTTGTTGTAGGTAAAGCGAACGTCAAGCGTGCGTAGTCGTATCAGTGGCCGATAGGACTTGAGAGAGTATTTGTTCTACCTTTAGCTCCTCGTTGGTTTGACACTCTTACTTATCGAAAGAGGCTACAACTATCCCGTATACTTGCGGGTTATCAAGACCTTTTTCTGGCGCCGTTGCCAGGGAGTCATAGCGTGGGGTGAATATTCTCGTGTGTGCTTGTTTGCTTTATCACTAAGTAATTTTTATTTGCTGTTCTAAGTTGTTCTCTATCTTTAGTTATGGATATGGAACACGAAATTCCAAAAAAAATTAGGAGATGAGGAACCTCTTAAAACCCTCAATGCTCATTATATTCAAAATATTATGTACTACTTTGATAATCCTAAGAAAACCCCATTCAACTTTATAATGGGAGTAACGTTGGATCAATGTGAATACTTTAGGGATTATCGCTTGACACAAAAAGGGAAACTATTATGGGATCAAATTCAAATGTTGAAGTGGTATGCTAGGCAACTATGCTTGATACATGATTATACTTGCTACTCTATGATGAAGGCTCCACACCTTCCCTTTTCATGCAAATTTAATGATAATGAAACCTTAGATTCTTATGCTAATGGTATCTATGATTACTATGATGTGGAACAAATAGAAGAATTTGTTGCTTTTATGGGTGCTTATGAGATTGAATCTATGTTTAAAGCGTTTGACGATTTTGATGATTCAGTTTATAGACCAAAAAATTTTGATATACTTAGATATTGCTATGAAAATTACGAATACAATTACAATATTGATGCATTTATTGAGAAAGTCTCCGCTGTCCAATAAGAGACTAATATTTCGCAGGAAGCTATGGAAGAAGAAATTGATGAAACTATGAGCTCATTGGATGAAAAAGATGATGAGGAGAGCGAAGAACAAAAGGAGGAAGAGCGGATTTATCACCCGTGCCCACCTTCTAATGAGAGTAACTCTTCAACTCATACATTGTTTAATTCCCCTTCGTGCTTACCAAATGATGATTGCTATGATGATTGCTATGATCCCGTTGATTCTCTTGAAATATCCCTTTTTGATGATGCTTTCTATGCTTGTGGCCAAGATGCCAATATGAATTATGCTTATGGAGATGAACTTGCTATAGTTCCTTATGTTAAACATGAAATTGTTGCTATTGCACCCACGCATGATAGTCCTATTATCTTTTTGAATTCTCCAAACTACACTATATCGGAGAAGTTTGTGCTTAGTAAGGATTATATTGATGGGTTGCCTTTTACCGTTGCACATGATAATTTTGATGAATATAATATGCATGTGCTTGCTGCTCCTACTTGCAGTTATTATGAGAGAGGAACTACATCTCTGCCTCTTTATGTTTCCAACACGATAGAATTGCAAGAAACTGCTTATACTATGCATTGGCCTTTACTTGGTGTGCATGAATTGTTCTTTCGTGAAATGCCGATGCATAGGAAGAAAGTTAGACTTTGTTGCTTCATGATATATGTTACTTTGTGCTCACTACTAAATTACAAATCATTGTTAATTCAAATTGGCTTTGATATACCTTGGGATCCGGGTGGATTCATTACTTGAGCACTATATGCCTAGCTTAATGGCTTTAAAGAAAGTGCTGCCAGGGAGACAACCCGGAAATTTTAGAGAGTTATTTATTTCTGTTGAGTGCTTTTATATAGTCTAAAAACAAAAACATAAAGAGGCCAACCCAAAACTTTTCAAAAAGGAAAGTGAAAGTGAGAAAGACAAGCATTGTTGAAGTGGGAGCTAGCCTTGAACTTTGTTAATGCTCACGGAAACTTTGTGAATCTTGATTACAGAAACTTTTCATCAAAAATAATTATCCCCTTTTATAATTCCATTGTATTATAAAAATAATGTGCCAAGGTTTGCCTTTAGGTTTCTTTACAATGCTTGTTGGTTTGTGCGGTGTAGGACAGAAACTTTGTCTGTAGTGCACGATTTTACATTTTTAACTGGAAAGTCAAATGGTTCTGATTCCTTTTGCAATATATTTCTGTACAAACGTTTTATTTTTCCTAATTGTGGTAGAATTTTTGGGGTATCATAAGTATGGTGAATGTTGAGATTGCTATAGACTGTTCTGTTTTTGACAGATTCTGTTTTTGATGCATAGTTTGCTTGTTTTGATGAATCTATCAATTTATATTAGTGGATTAAGACATGGAAAAGTTATATTACACTAGATACAATTAAAAAACAAAATATGAATTGGTTTGCAACAGTACTTAGAGTGGTGGTTTGCTTTATTATACTAACGGATCTTACCGAGTTTTCTGTTGAAGTTTTGTGTGGATGAAGTGTCTAATCGAGGAGGTCTCGATATGAGGAAAAGGAAGAGAGGCCAGAGCTCAAGCTTGTGGATTCCCAAGGAACCCCAAGTAAATATTCAAGGAGACTCAAACGTCTAAGCTTGGGGATGTCTCGGAAGGCATCCCCTCTTTCTTCAACAAGTATCGGTATGTTTTCGGATTCGTTTCGTTCATGGGATATGTGCAGATCTTGGAGCGTCTTTTGCATTTAGTTTTCACTTTTCTTTTATGCACCATGCTGGTATGAGATAGTCCTTGGTTGATTTATAGAATGCTCATTGCACTTCACTTAAATTTTTTGAGTATGGCTTTATAGGATGCTTCATATGCTTCACTTATATCATTTGAATTTTGGATTGCCTGTTTCTCTTCACATAGAAAACCGCCATTTGTAGAATGCTCTTTTTCTTCACTTATATTTGTTAGAGCATGGGCATATCTTTTGTAGAAAGAACTAAACTCTCTTGCTTCACTTATATCTATTTAGAGAGATGACAGGAATTGGTCAATCATATGGTTAGTCATAAAATCCTACATAAACTTGTGGATCACTGAATATGATATGTTTGATTCCTTGCAATAGTTTTGCGATATAGAGGTGATAATATGTGGGAGGTACTAGTAGATGGTTGTGTTTAGTAAGGATGTTGGTGTTAAGGTTTGTGATTCCCGAAGCATGCACGTATGGTCTACTAACTATGTAACCAAATTGGCGCGCATTGTATTTTGATTGTTTATCTTTGCGTGAAGGTCGGGGCGCGCGATGGTTAACTCCTACCAACCTCCCCCCTAGGAGCATGCATGTATTACTTTGTTTCAAGGCTAATAATTTTTTGCAATAAGTATGTGAGTTCTTTATGACTAATGTTGAGTCCATGGATTATACGCACTCTCGCCCTTCCATCATTATTGCTAGCCTCTTCGGTACCGTGCATTGCCCTTTCTCACCTCGAGAGTTGGTGCAAACTTCACCGGTGCATCCAAACCCCGTGATACGATACGCTCTATCACACATAAGCCTCCTTATATCTTCATCAAAACAACCACCATACCTACCTATCATGGCATTTCCATAGCCATTCCGAGATATATTGCCATGCAACTGCAATCATCATCATATACATGACTTGAGCATTCATTGTCATATTGCTTTGCATGATCGTAAGATAGCTAGCATGATGTTTTCATGGCTTGTCCATTTTTTGATGTCATTGCTATGCTAGATCATTGCACCTCCCTGTACACCGCCGGAAGCATTCATATAGAGTCATATCTTTGTTCTAGTATCGAGTTGTAATATTGAGTTGTAAGTAAATAGAAGTGCAATGATCATCATTATAGAGCATTGCCCCATGAAAGAAAGAAAAAAAAGAAAAAAAGAGAGAGGCCAAAGAAGCCTAAATAAAAAGGGGGCCAAAGAAGCCCACCCAAAAAAAGAAAAAAAAAAGAAAAAAGAAAAAAAATAAAAAAAAAAAGAAGAAAAGAAAAGGGGCAATGTTACTATCCTTTTTCCACACTTGTGCTCCAAAGTAGCACCATGTTCTTCATATAGAGAGTCTTCTATATTGTCACTTTCATATACTAGTGGGAATTTTCATTATAGAACTTGGCTTGTATATTCCAACGATGGGCTTCCTCAAATGCCCTAGGTCTTCATGAGCAAGCAAGTTGGATGCACACCCACTTAGTTTTCAGTTTGAGCTTTCATACACTTATAGCTCTAGTGCATCTGTTGCATGGCAATCCCTACTCGTCGCATTGACATCAATTGATGGGCATCTCCATAGCCCGTTGATTAGCCGCGTTGATGTGAGACTTTCTCCCTTTTTGTCTTCTCCACATAACCTTCATCATCATATTCTATTCCACCCATAGTGCTATATCCATGGCTCACGCTCATGTATTGAGTGAAAGTTGAAAAAGTTTGAGAATACTAAAGTATTAAACAATTGCTTGGATGACACCGGGATAGGCATGAGGGGTACCTTCTGTTAAGAAAAGGGAGCATACAAGACTATACGATTTTGTAAGGATAACTTTCTAAAGCATTGATATTTTGAAAGACATGATTGTTTGTTGGGATGCCCTAAGTATTATTGTTTTAATGTCAAATGATAGACTATTGCTTTGAATCACTCGTGTCTTAATATTCATGCCATGATTAGATATATGATCAAGATTATGCTAGGTAGCATTCCACATCAAAAATTATCTTTTTTATCATTTACCTACTCTAGGACGAGCAGGAATTAAGCTTGGGGATGCTGATACGTCTCCGTTGTATCTATAATTTTTGATTGTTACATGCCAATATTATTCAACTTTCATATACTTTTGGCAACTTTTTATACTATTTTTGGGACTAACATATTGATCCAGTGACCAGTGCAAGTTCATGTTTGTTGCATGTTTTATGTTTCGCAGAAACCCAATATCAAATGGAATCCAAACGGGATAAAAACGGATGGAGAATTATTTTGGAATATTTGGGATTTTCCGGAGGAAGAATCAACGCAAAACGGTGCCCGAGGTGGCCACGAGACAGGGGGGTGCGCCCTCCCCCTGGGCGCGCCAAGCACCCTCGTGGGCCACCCGTAAGGCGGTTGACGCTCTTATTTTTCCGCAAGAAAGCTAATTTTATGAGATAAATCTGGACGAAAGATTCATCCCAATCGGAGTTACGGATCTCCAGATATAAAAGAAATGGTGAAGGGGAAGGATCGGAGAACGCAGAAACAAAGAGAGAGAGAGACAGAGAGATAGATCCAATCTCGGAGGGGCTCTCGCCCCTCCCACGCCATGGGAGCCAAGGACCGGAGGGGAAACCCTTCTCCCATCTAGGGGGAAGGTCAAGGAAGAAGAAGAAGAAGGGGGGGGGGGCTCTTTCCCCCTTGCTTCCGGTGGCGCCGGAGTGCCGCCGGGGGCCATCATCATCACCGTGATCTTCACCAACAACTTCACCGCCTTCATCACCAACTCTTCCCCCGTCTATGCAGCGGTGTAATCCCTCTCTTACCCACTGCAATCTCTACTTAAACATGGTGCTCAACGCTATATATTATTTCCCAATGGTGAATGGCTATCCTATGATGTTTGAGTAGATCCGTTTTGTCCTATGGGTTAATTGATGATCGTGATTGGTTTTGAGTTGCATGTTTTATTATTGGTGCTGTCCTATGGTGCTCTCCGTGTCGCGCAAGCGTGAGGGATCCCTGCTGTAGGGTTTGCAATATGTTTATGATTTGCTTATGGTGGGTGGCGTGAGTGAACAGAAGCATAGACCCGAGTAAGTAGGTTGTTTGCGTATGGGATAAAGGGGACTTGATACTTTAATGCTATGATTGGGTTTTACCTTAATGGTCTTTAGTAGTTGCGGATGCTGGCTAGAGTTCCAATCATAAGTGCATATGATCGAAGGAGATAAAGTATGTTAGCTAATGCCTCTCCCTCAAATAGAATTGCAATAGTGATTACCGGTCTAGTTATCGATTGCCTTGGACAAATAACTTTCTCATAACAAAAAGCTCTCTACTAATATTTAATTTATTGCATCTTTATCTAAACAGCCCCTAGTTTATATTTACGAGCTCTTTATTATCTTGCAAACCTATCCTATCACACCTACAAAGTACTTCTAGTTTCATACTTGTTCTAGGTAAAGCGAACGTCAAGCGTGCGTAGAGTCATATCAGTGGCCGATAGGACTTGAGAGAGTATTTGTTCTACCTTTAGCTCCTCCTTGGGTTCGACACTCTTACTTATTGAAAGAGGCTACAACTATCCCGTATACTTGCGGGTTATCAATGCCGCCTATGGAAACATGATAGCATGATATAATTCACGGATAGAATGACATAATTCAAAATATGATGACTGTAAACACTAAACAGGATGAGATGATATAACTATATGATGTCTTTATTAAATGGGTTGCCATGCCATAATTCAGATAGATGATGTGTCTGTAAACATGATGGCATGATATAATTCAAATGTATGATTTATATAGTAATCAAGTAAGCAGATGGCAATCCATATATGATGTAAAACTAAGCAATGCAAGACAACATGCATGACATGGGTAATATAACCCTGCCAAGTTTGAGCATAGACCTCAGGGGGGAAATAGGACTGGTCATCAGTCTCTGAATCCTCCACCAAGGAGCTCTCTGTATCCAGCAAGATGTCTGCTTCAGCAGGTAGCATTGTCTGCTCTGAATACCTTGTTTTCACTCCAGATACTTCCATCACCGTTTCAAATGGCTGATGCAAAGGAAGAGTAGTTGAATATACAAACATTGTCGACAAATGGAACACGTAATACAAAAAAATGATAGCATGATATAATTCACATATATGATGATTGGCTAAACAGCATGGCATTGCATAATTCACATATATAATGCCTTTGCAACAAGATAGCATTGCATAATTCACATATATAATGTCTTGCAACAAGATGGCAATGCATAATTCACATACATGGTAATTAGACACTAATTAGGTGGCATTCAAAGAAAGCATATCTAAACTAATGAAATGACATAGCAATGCAAGACACCATACGCACGATATGAGCAACATAACCCTGCCAAGTTAGAGCATACACCTCGGGGCACTACAACAAAAATAGCCTGTAGACACGCCCGATTTCATACCTAGCGGCGAGGTATTTCATCTCTAGCCAACTATAGAGCCGTTTTAGTAAAGCGTCCTTGGAGCGTCTCCCCACGGACCGTCTCAAATAGATAGACACGATTGGCAAGCGTGTCTTACATGGCATGAGACGCTTTCTAGTGACGTTCAAAATCGTGTCTACATGTAGAGACGTTGTGTTAGGCATGCTCAAAAATCGTGTCTACATGTAGATACGTTATGTTAGGCATGCTCATATTACGTCTCTACTCATAGACACGTTGCATTCGCCTCTTATACTCGTCTCTAAATATACATAAGAATATTTATGCAAATGGAATATTTTACTTCAAATATTATTTGATTAATTTCGAATTTGATTCATCATTTCAAATGCAATTACTTTTAACGTCATGGTTGCACATGCAAATTGGTCAAATAATATTGTGACACAAAGGCATCATTGCACGTCATAGATTGCATTTGCAAACATTGGCAACCTCAGTAACAACATCCAATGCATTAATTAGCAAGAACAATGTCTCCACTGAAAGTACTCGGAGTTCACAGCTGAATAATATCAAACATTCATATAAAACATGTGCTGATGCAAATAAATAAGAAAAGATCCTATAGACTGGAACTATTTTTCTCTATGAAGCTACAATCTATACATAATTCAGAATATTTGTTCATTCAAAGATAGATTCATCAACTACTCCTGACTCCTGTAGTGCACTCCCTTTTCAAATCCTCAACTACCCAGCCACTCCTAGCTCCTTTAATGCACTCACTTTTCAAATCCTCACCGCCCTGAAAAGGAGAATGAATAACATTTATATGAACATATGTTTATAGAGAAGTGTAAGATCAGAGATTCTTTGATCAAATTATAAGAAATGTATCATACCAATGCTTTGTGGTTGTGCTGGAGGGGTTGGCTTAACTATTTTTACCTAAAAAGAGAAAGATTCCTCATAAATAACATATCACACATGTGCAGATTGGAGCATACACAATGCTTGAATGAAAACATACATACATATGAGCGAGGCCAAGCAATAGCAGAACCCATAACATCCCTCACTGTTTGCAATTCTTCGTATCGTCTAACTAGTTTCTCATCTCCTAGATATGTACAACCGCGAATAAGAACTGCAACGTATTGCACTCCAAGCATGTTTCCTCCAACCACATATGTTTTCTCTTTACTCACTAAAGTTCCTTTGGCCACGAGTCTGTCTTTGCTTCTCGAGTTCATCGAATACAACACGACTTCAACTTTATCCTATTTTTCAAGAAATGAAAATTTTGTTATTGATGAACCTGAGAAGATTTTCATTTTACACAAATAAGAAAAATTTCACAAATAATTAGACCAACTATCTATTATACAATCATTGCCATTTGGATATCTAGCCTATATGTACCTGCTTAGTGACTTGGTGATGACCATGTGGCTTGGTTGCTATTTCTGCAATTAAATAAGAATACGTGTGAAGGGAGACATTTGATCAACTATAAGTAAGGAGCCTTATTCTACACGTACTTTCTGTCTGCACACTTTGCTATCAAATTAGATTAAGGTCTTATTACAAAATTATTTAATGTGAAAACTAAGCATGAATGAAGCATGCAAACAAATGAAGTTCACGTCATGTAAATTTATACACTAAAAACAGAGTTCACCTAATATTCAAGGGCCAGGTGTTCCTCAACATCTTTGCAAGGTTTCCACCAAAAAGAACATGTACGCAAGGTTGGTGTTTTATTAGTACGCATGTATCAATTCAAAAGTAGTTAATTAGTTTCTTTGAATACAAGATCTCTTGCAGCAGCAATGATATGTGTGTGACTAACTTTTGGTTCCATCCGGCAAAATCATGTTACTCTTGTATGCAATACAATTTTTTAATACTTGGTTGAATCTGATTTATGATCTGCTAGTGGTGTCATGACAGTATTTGAAACGAGCTTGTCAAAATGGGATTGGTGTTTCATAATAATGTCATTTCCCTTGCACTTACATACAAAATTAGACAACCTCTTGTACAATCATTGTCATTTAGATATGTAGCATATGTTTACCTGCTTAGGAACTTGGTGAAGTCATAAACTTGGTTCAGGACCACCTTGCTGCACTGCAAGATTATTTTCAGCATGGGCATTCTGCAATTTAATAGGAAAAGGTGTCATCGTCATCATTGATAAAAAGTTGGATAAGTCCTTGCACGTAGGTTGAGATTACTAGGAGGGTATACACGAACCCAAAGAGGTTATAGTTGCAAACCAAAAGGTTAATGTTTGACAAAGTTTTAACTTGATGATAAGATAACTTTCCAATATTTGCCTACTATAAGGGTTCACCCAATCCCAAAATTACTCGCAGGAGATAATTGATAACCGAGTACAGGTTAGTTGACACACCTTAGTGATCACATGTTCATGTCGTAAAGGCGTAATGCCACAACCCTCTTTTGATTTGGTTTGCTGCACCTCCTATTAAAGCAACACTTGTTAGACATTAGAATGTTGTTCTTTCTTTGCACAAATAATTCATTGTCCCATCTTGGAATGTTCAGTGGTGCAAATGTGGAGTTCTCTACAAGGTCGCTAAGAGAGCTACTGATAATGGAAGCAAACCTTTCATTTTGAACACCTTTTTCATTCATCTCCACAATTATCTTTCCTCCAGCTACCTGGGATAAATTCTTCAGCGGAAATTCCCCTACAATCTGTTGAGTCTCTCCATTTGGCCCTGCAAGCATGAATATCCCAAACAAGTATGAAACCAACGATAATAAAAACCTCATTCCGAAGAAGTTTACTCATGGAGACTTACAAATTATCTTGATTTCACTAGTGGATTCATGAGATATTCCTGGTACTATATTATCAATCTCTGGAGGACCTTGTAGATTTTCATCTCCAAGTTGTACATGTTCTGGATCATGCAATGAAAGTTTCAAGTCCTGAAGTCGTCTTGGTATCCTCGCCGCTGATAATCTGCCAAAGTAACAGAAAATCTAAACCTCAAACAAAAGCTTAGTGCGGCATGGCATGTACAGAGAGAAAATGCCTCACTCTATACCAATTCACATGATCAAAATGACATTTTGTAACTTCCTCAAGCGAAGTCACATTTTCGCCACTCAAATAAGTCAAAATATCATACATATTGCAATAGAAAAAATTAGGAGTACAGAAAGACTTAAGTTTTATTTCCCCTTTTTTTACGGAATGAATGAGCAAGTTAAGGCTTACTGCTGCAAGTTAGTGTCAAACGAAGTGGATAAAAAGAGGACAATAAGATTGTCTCAGACAACCATAAGAAGGAATCCTAAGTCAGTGCTCTAATAATTAACCAGTCATCTATTATCTAGTATGAAACTAATTCATACATTTAACTGAATTCTTCTCACTGTTTATAGATCCAACAATGACTTCTCCTGTCCCACTTTCAAGGTTTGCTACCAGAATTGATTATAAGTGGTATAAACTACTACTTGTGCATGCAATCTGTGATGGATAACCTGTGATTGAATGTTTTGTGTTACTAGTAACTATATGTGATGTGGCTTACTGTGTGTTACTAGTTACTCTGCTCAAGTGGCAGAGCGTGACCAAAACAAAAGGGGGACCAACTCCATGTCAGAGCACACAATATGCATGAAAGGGGGTAATTAGAGATGACCAATTGACGATGTCATCAGTTTACAAATTGACCATGCCATAATACACAATATAAGGAATATATATCATTTTTCACACAATGACACAAATAAAATCGGATATGACAAGTTCACACAAACATGGGCATTGTGGTTAGTAAACATTGGTGCTGCAACAGAAAAGACCACCCCTAATGACTGGGGAAAATTTCAGTGAATCAACTTGGGCATACTGAACATATATCTAACTAAAAAAGGGTCCATGGCGAGTGTGCTATGACGTCGGGTTTGGCTTGCACTGCCGGCATGAGTGAGCTGTGTGCGGTCTGTGTGGCTTCAAGCACAGAGAAGCCAAGGCGCCGGCGCAGCTCGTCGGTGTGGGCTGACTAGGATGGTGAGCTGTGGGCATGCCACATCCATCCACTCCAACCGCTGGCTGTGAGCAGAGATGGAGGTCTGTAGTTCAGAATTTAGAATAAGCCATCAGGTCATCGACGGCCGAAGCCTAGCACTGACGGGGCCCTCTGTGAGGCGGATAACTCCATGGACGAGGCGACTTTTCTTTCTGAAATCGCTCTATCTGACGGTGGAATGGACCAAAGCGAGGAGAATACACCTAGTGTAAAAATGTTTTCACTTTTGGAAGTGGGGGTCGCGGCCCTTTGGCCTCCACGACCCTCCACCAGTACTCTGCTCCTACCATGGAGCAGAGCTCCTGCAGTTTGCACAACCAGATGGAAAATCGTTTACACCGATTAAGCCACAAGAATTCAAATTACGTCATGAGTTTGAGATCAAAGAATTTGAGTAATTTTTAGACCAAGACTAAGAGAGCAGAACACAATTGTCTGGACCAATACGAACCTGGGGTGTGGCTACCCTAGGCAGGACGGCTGTACTTCCGTACTTGCTCTGCTTAATCCACTTGCAGGTTGAAGACGAAGTTGCTCGTTGCAGACGATTCCTTCGACTTACCCACCCAATCGACGACGCCGTCCCCGACGCAAACTCCGGCCGGTCTCAGTCCCCCAACCTCCACGGCCTCCAATCGCCCGCCCGCCCGCCCGCTGAGTCTCCATCAGACCGCCCACCAAGCCAATCGATCCCTGTTCATCTGATTGATGCTATGCACATCAACAGCTAGCGGATTCGAGCGATCCCATTAGATGGATTGGGATGGATTAGGAGGTGGAAGAAGAGGAGAAGTGGAGAGATGGCGGCGTGGGTGAGAAGTGGAGAGAGGGCGGCGTGGAGGAGTATCTTACGGGGAATTATTTTTTTCAATAATAAGAGCGTTGCCGCGCTATTTCCTGGCGCCAAACGGAAAATAGTTGCGCCAAATGGAAAAATGACTTCCTCCAAATGAAATGCGTGACACTTAGTTTGGAAAAAGCATAGTTATTTATGTTATATACACAACCTAACAGAAAAGGGCCAGTGGTCACTTGATCTATTATTATTTTTTGCATAAATTTTGAAATGATTTTTTTATAAAAAACAAAATTCTATTGTATCATATTGTGCAATGCGATTCTTGTGTATAAGGGCATCTCCAACGCTTACCCCTAAACAAACATTGTACTTGTCTGCCGCGATATGGTTGCCGGTCATCCGTGCATACATGTGGCCGCCCTGACCTACCACACCTCCACCGCCATTCGTGACATCGTGGTCATTGGAGTAGCCCTTCCAATGATGGAAGGTCGGGGGAGGGGGCCGTCCTGACCGGCCGCTGTCTGGTGCTCGCTGAACTAGGTTGGTGCCTCATCGGACTTGGTGGACATGGAGCAATGCGCCACGTTGTGTCGCTCCCGCTCCACTAGCCGCCCTCTCCTCGGCTGACACAATGACCCGCAACAACGATGAGCCATGGTCGCCATGGGCATCGAAGAAGTGGAGGAGGCGGATGTAGGCCTTTGCGATCGCAGACATCACCTCCTCCTTGACGGCCTTCCTGCGCCAATCGTGGCACGGTGGCGATGTCGTCTCGTCGATGCGGTCGTAGCGGCTTTGTGGATTGAATGTAGCGTTGTGTGGCGGAGACCTTTGCTTGTCCTTCACGCATCGTCTGATTTGGACGCCGCAGTTTCGTGGGGGACTGTAGCTCCACATTTACGGGGCGGAGAGGCGGCGATGCCGGCTCTTGCTTCACGTGCTCGGCAGCACGGAGGCGAGGGCGGCTCCTGCTTCACGTGTATTGGTGATGGCGCAGGCGGCGCCGGACCATGACCCCAAAGCGACTGCTCCATTTAATAGACGTACTCAGCGTCCGTGATGCAGTGTGGTGTGAATGTCGTTGGAACCCCACTTAAATAGGCATGAACAGACCAGGCAAAGGGACGATAAGCCATGGGAAGTCGGCTTCAATGCCGCGCACCGACTGGAGTAGGCTTCTCGGTCGCCGTCTGGCTTGCAATTCGTTTGTGGGAAAACCGATAACTGGACCAGTCTGCAGACCGATGGGGTACCCCGTTGGATGGCGAATTGCATCAGAATCGCTCGCTCCAGATAATTGTCAGCAATTAGGGTTCCACCTTGGAGATGCCCTAATATGTGCAATGGGATGGGTTTCGACCATATTGCCAAGGAGGTGGAGCAGGGCGACACAAAGAGCTAGCTGAATTGAGAATCAAGAAGGTGTCCCCGATCACCTCGCCGCCCTCGACGCACACAAGGAAATGCCTCCATACCTAAACTCCGTGATCATCCAATCACCCTCCTTCCGCTAAATTTTCGACATTCCGCCACCAAACCAACTGATTGCCGCTCCAGATGGATTACTGACAACCCCTACCCTCATAGGCCCTTCCTCGGTGCCGGATCAAACACCATCAAGGTAGGGAGAGGTAGGATAGACCTTACTCAATGCAACATGTAAAACAATAAAACTAAGGGAAAACGGAACATACTCAACCTCAGAAAGAAAGGGACGGGTCCACAGTCCTCTGGTCATTGACAAGTCGCTACATGGGAAAGAGGAGGGTACCATGGTTGAAGTTGTGAGAGAAAAGTCAACACTTCAACCATGAACTAACAAGTCGGTTTGATTTACAACCATCATCTTCGAAACCGGTCATTGCACCCCCAACTTACCACATGGTTTAAAAGATAGCCGTTGACTTAGTTTTGGGCTGCTCAACTGGTTTTGACCGAGAGTCAAAGCTGACTAGGCAACCAACTCAGTAGCCCAAGTAGGCATAATTGGTATTTTCAATTGAGTTTCCTAATATGGTTGGAAAAAACTATTGAAAATTTCCCATCAAATGGTTGTCCTTGTGTCGTAATTTTATAAGTTTTTGGACACTCTTTTTTTGGTGATTTCTCAGTAATCACCACACTCTTTAATTGGTGATTTCTCAGTAAGTTGATCCTTCTCCGAAATTATGCCACTACCAGAATTATCAAAATCCTCAGAAAAGAATTTATAGTTTCTTCCAGTCTTTGCACTCCAATATTCAGGACAGACACTGTACCATTTGGTCAGAAGAGGAATCAACGAGAGAAAATAGGCTTATCATAGAAAAGAAAAATATTTTAGCGGAGAGATTTTTCAGCCAAAGATATTGGCAATGCAGCTATCGTACCATCTTCACAAACCACATGCAAAGCATAAAAATAATGTATCTGTCTCTAATGTCTTGCACAATTCACAACCAAGTACACTTGGGTTGGGTCCTGAATTAGTACCAAAAAAAGACAACAACCAGAAACTATAATAAATCATTCTGACAGTGTGCTCCTAAACTACTACTAAAACCATAACTAAAATTGCAGCTGCATGCAAAGAACCACACCAGCAAAGAGCTTCCACCAATACTTCAGCCGGAATTGTTCTGAATGCTGAATTTCCTGCTGGCCGCCTGCGAAGAACCAAAAGGACAATTCTCTAATCTGTTTCATCTGATGATTCTTCATCCCCCGTGTCAAAAAGGTCACAAGGCCTGACTTCCACTATACATTCCATAGTTCTGCCTTTGGATCTTGAACAAAGAAAATCTGCTGCACTTGGGAAGAAAATACAAAAGGATCATCCTCTAGCTGATCTCCTGTGTGTATAATTTTACATGTAATCTTCTCTATGGGAAACCCAGTTAGTGTAACCTTGAAGAATACCATCACATATCAAGTGAGTCCTTAGTCCATAACTCTGCATAGCTTTATTTCGGCAATTTACACAAGAACAGAGAATCCTATCACCAGCCGGAACATCACGGAATGCAAAAGACAGAAATTGCTCAACACCATCTTCGTAAGCAGCACTAGCTCTTGGTTGAATCATCCAACCTCGATCCATCTCATTTGATATGCCGAAGTAATGAATCAAAAAAAACATATGTAATGAGCCATCTTTGTAACCCCAGCCTCCTAGGAGGATTGTACTATCCCTTCTCTTCAATGCAATGAAACGCAAAGATCTTTGCGTTTTCTCGGAAAAGAAAAATATGTCAGTGTATAATTTTACATGTGTTATATCAGAGAGGAAAGATGATTTAAATCTTTTTGCAATAAAAGCATGGAATACATAGATATTTAATTGAATGATTGGATCCTACAATATTTTATCTACCTTGAATTGAAAAACATCAAAAGAAATGTGGCATTGGTAGGTTTAACTAGTATGAAAAGGTGCCACTCAGTTCAATACAATTGCACATATGCTAGCATCTTTCTCCCCCTAATCCCAACTCTGGCTACATCGAAAGGAAACACACACCACATGAACAAACAAAAAGTATAAAACACATGATTGATATTATATATGCAGGGCCTCCAATTATCTAGAAATACTTTTTCTTTCTAATCGTTGTAGGGACTTCTTTCCTTCTGCAAAACTACTAAAGATTGTTGGACTATCTAAGTATCCAAACTGAGCATAAAAACCATACAATAGGGTACTTTAATAAACAACTGTATTAAATTTCCTGCTTTGTATCATCATGTTAATTTGTTCTAAGGAAAACAGAAAAAAGGATATTAAGTTGGAATCATTAACGAATCAGATAAGACATCATTGAACAAGAATCAGAGAACTTATGTGATGATCTACAATACTAGATTGAAACTTAAGATCAATTTAACACCCTAGTTTGGTTAAAAGCTTACTTTTCCACAACTAAGCCAAAAGTAGTAATTATTACCCCTCGGGACAGAGTGTAGCTTGCCACAAAAGTGTGGCCAAAATATACTCCTTAATCATGTGACTAGTAAAGTCACAAGCCACAACTGTGCCAGCCAACCAAACACTCACTCACCTCAGAAATTATGTGTGCCTAACCATAGGTCTGGCAACATTTGGCTGGAAACCAAACACTCCCCAAGTGACTGGTAGTTGTTGAAGGGTAGTCAGTCGCATATTTTTTCAAAGTTAGCAAGCAGGGCCTAAAAGAGTAATTATCAAACAGTGCATTCTAATGCACACGATCAGTTTCTGCATGTGTTTAGACATTCAGGAAAAGGGGATTTTTAGGATACACTACCACTTGCCTCATTGGCGCATGGTAGGATGTGCTCAAAAGATAACTTAGGTGAGTGGCAGTTGCTGATTTATTTATCAAAAATCCTGGAAGATTGTAGCTACTTACTTGCATTATGGAAGTTACTATGTTCTTCGGTGTTATAAGCATGATTCAGCTCCATACATGCTACATATATTGTTTAAGTACCGAACAGGTTGTCCACTTTACGTCCAATGCTTGATACTTTTGGACAGATGGTATGTCTCTCGGTGAGGATCAAGGCAACGAGCTTACACCAGAATTCAATTAAAACATTTTAAGTGTCTCCATATTCACTAGGACAACCAGAAAATGATCAAAAAGTCAAAGGCAAAGCTTAGTTCAGTTCATCCTAACATATGGGTCTGCTTCGAAAATATGGTCAAAACTACCTTTAGCAGACTTCATTAAGAATATAATATTAGTATGCCTAGAAAAAAATTCAGCGCAAGGGCAAAACTTAGCGTCCATAAGGCTATAGGTACCTCAAAATATACTCAATCATACAAATAAGTCTCAATTGCACAATAAATCTAGAATTTAAACTCAATTCTTAATGGTACAACAAAATAGGTAAACATATGCCAAAAACTTCAAAAAAAAAGTATGGGATACAAATTAAAGAGGTACTTTCTTGAGTTGGGATTGAAGGCGGGTTGTTTGAAGCCAAAGCCAATGGTCCAATTTATGGTTGTTCCCATTTGTGGAATTGATTCAATCCAACTGAAACACCGGGTGTTGAAACTTCCAATGAAATGTATCCTCCTCTTCTATTTCTACAGAATGAAATGAAATTGATTTTAAAATGCATTCCCTTCCAAATCAACAATACACAGATACACAGTCCCCTGCATATACGCTGATACACAATTTTCCAGTTCAAATTTAATTTCATTTTCATCATACACTGATAGGAAGAACAAAAAAGAGTAGAGCTTTCTCAGAAAATTACCCCTGCCCCACTCCTGCTTGCTGTTTGTTGAGGGAAAGTCCTGGGCGGGAGATTCCAGCTGAGCAGGTGAGCAGCATCGGGATTGGACGGAGTAGAGCGCCAGAGCCGGCGCGGTGGCCCCCTGCCGGAGCAGGCGCGGAACAGCACGTCCATGTCGACCAGGTTGAGGGCTGGGGACGACCAAGGAGCGCCGGAGCAGAGGTGCTAGGGGCAGTCCTTGCGGATGGCATTCACCGAGGGCGGACGCGGCGCACTGGCAGGAGCAGTTTCAGGAGGCATGAGATGGATTTGGTCGCTGCAGGCTGTGGAGATTGCGGGCGCAGGGGTGGAGGAGGAGCCCGCCGGGCGGCGGCATGGATGGGCGGCTGAGGACGTGGCGGCGGATAAGGTGAAGGAGGGCGCGCCCTGAGTTCGGTACATGGACTCTTTTTACTGCACAGATGGGCCCGGTAATTTCCATTTTATGCACATTTTTTACTTGGTTTATTATTTATTTGTTAAACTCTTTTATGTATCCTTTTTTTAGGGGCAACTCTTTTATGTATCCTAAAACGTCTCAAAAATCGTCTGTAACATTTACACATGTAAAAACTAATAAATAGAATATACTCTAAAAATAAGATTTGCGACGGTACTTATATCGTCTCACAAAGCGTGTCTACATACTAGATGCTTTCTAGTATATTGACGAATATGAAAACGTCTTAGAAAAAGCGGGCCTACTGACATGTTTTGTTGTACTTGG
Source organism: Triticum timopheevii (assembly GCA_963921465.1). NCBI lineage: Eukaryota > Viridiplantae > Streptophyta > Magnoliopsida > Poales > Poaceae > Triticum > Triticum timopheevii. Next base: position 179,650,558 of record OY997266.1, read on the forward strand.
GGGGGGGGGGAATAGGACTGGTCATCTGTCTCTGAATCCTCCTCTGAGGAGCTGTCCGTAACCAGCAAGATATGCACTTGATCAAATAGCATAGTCTGCTCTGAAGACCTTGTTTTCACTCCAGAATTTTCCATCACTGTGTCAAATGGCTGATGCACACGAAAAGTAGTTCAATGTACTAACATTGTTGACAAATGTAATACGTAACAGAAAACAGGATGACCTGATATAATTCACATATAAGATGATTGTCTAAACAGGATGGCATTACAAAATTCACATATATGATGCTTGGCTAAACAAGATGGAGTTGCATAATTCACATAGACGATGAATAAACTAAACAAATGGCATTCACACAAAGATGTCTAAACTAAGCAGATGACATATTTGATGTATAAAGTAAGCAATGCAAGGTACCATATGCATGATATAACCAACATCAGCATGCCAAGTTAGAGCGAAGACCTCAAGGGGTAAATAGGTGTGGTCTTCTCCTTCTGAATCCCGCTCAGAACAGATATCTTCCTCTCAATTACAATCCGAAATCGGTGGAGGGGGGCTGCCTTTGCACCTACTATGGAGCGACGTTTGCATGAAATTTTATTGCCATGCAAGGCTCGTCTCTTTTGCTCTACATGTTTAGTTCCACTATACAATAACTGACATGCATAGGAATAAAACATAGTGAGATTATGTAAGGAGTGCATGCAGAAATCCAGAGTGATGGTAGCAACCTGTGGATAGACCCAAAACTAATGATAGCAGGCAGAAAATGGCTTCAGTTAAAACTACAGATAATGGCTTCTTTACTGTTTGTTTCCCACCCAACATGAAACTCATAGTAGACACCAGAGATTAACTAGATAGTAGATAGATACTATTGATTGCGGCCCCGATATATATGTACCCCACAACCATTTAAAAACACAAGTTTGACCATTAGTTTGGAGCTGACTCAAAGTCTAATCGGTGAACAGGACGATACAGTAGCATGTAATATTAAGCGATACATAACGTAAGCAGACACAAAAGAGTGCGACCTCTCTTGCGGACCCGTGTAATCCTTGAGGTCATCTGCTCGGTTGATGATGGTAATGCAGTTGTCATGGCTGCTGGCGGTGGGGAAGAAGATCTAAGGCGGCAAAAGATAGTTTGGAGGCCGGATCCCTGCTGTGCTGGACCCTTCTGTCGTTGGAGCAGCTGAGCTGGGGTGGACGACGACGCAGCAGGAGCGGGACAAACCACACAAGGTTTTCTTTGACAACTATCTATAAGAAAAGTAATTCTGTAAGGGCTCATTTGAATTGGAGGATTCTAACAATGCAGGGATAGGAAATACACAGTAATAGGATAGGAATGCACATGCAAAACAGAGAATTTAAAAACACAGGATTTCTTCCAATCTGGGTGTTTGGTTCACAAGAATTGGAAGATCACAGGATGCAAAGAAGCATGGTGAGATTAAGTCAAACCACAAGAAAATGTACGGTTATAATGCTATTATGCTACTATCTCTTAGTCTTGTGCTTCATGAATAGGAATTTTAAAAGGAGGACAAGTGGATATTAAAATTCCTAGGGTTTTTCTTTCAAGGAGACACTAAAGGAACAAATTTTACAGTTTTCCTTTGCTCCATTCCTTTGAACCAAATGCATGAATAGTAGTACCATAGGAAACTTTCCAATTCTATGTTTTTCCTTCACTTTTCCTTTCAAGCACTGGTGATTCTAGTAGGCAGGCTTGAGCAAGGAAAAGCCTACACTCAAAAAATGTTTTTGTGCTACTTCTACTACTTTGGACCCAGGCCACTGCCCTACTAGCTCAACTCCCAGGACCATCGACAAATGCACAGCTCAAACACGCAGAGATAAATAATGATGGCGTTCAAGAGAGTCCATCACGGATAGCTAAGTTGCCTGGTACCTCACTGCTTGTCATATAGTAGGAGAAACTAATCATATTTCACGTTACTGCGTGTGCTCAGTGGACAATATATATAACATGTAGAGTAAAAAAGAGATGCAACAAGTGTACAACCTCTTTAGCAAAGCCATGTCGATCTCAACGTGATTGGGTTGGCCGGTGAGGATGCTCCGGCTGACTTGGCTGTCGGAGGAGGGGAAGAAGATCTTAGGCATCTTGAGATGGAGCCCGGGGTACTGCTCCGTTGTGATGGAGGGTTTCATTGTTGGAGCAGCTCCGGTGAGTTGTACGACACCGAGGCTGAAGCAGGACAGGAGAGACAACATTAACCTGAGTGGAATTCTAATAGCATCTCCAATAGGTGACGTAAAATACATAACCACAAAGTGATAGATGTAAAATAACTCAGCCTCTCATCTCTTAACTTAACTGTCAAAACTGAATTTAACTGTCAAAATTGAACTTAACTGTTGACACTGAATTTTGCTGTCAAAACTGAATTTTACTGTCGAACCTGAACACACTAGTAACAGAAAAGCAGTAGTAGCAGCAGCGCGTTCGAGAGCCGGGGCAGCTGGTCGTGTAGCAGCATCAGGTGAGGCTACACGTTAGTCGACTAAATTTTTCATCTCTGGTTAGTCGATTTTCCAGCTGTTGGATACGAAATCAAGGGCCAGCATTTCATCTTCAACCTCCGCCCCCTGAGCCGCCAGCCACCACCGACCAAACCGCCGCCCCCCGCAGCCCGTGGCCGTGGTGCTCTACCCCGCCCGCCCCGAAACCACTCCCCACAGCCGGTCCGCCGCCTCCCCGGCCATTCCTCTAGGCCCCCCCGTGCCGAGCTTTTTCTCTGGCAATCCCCACGCCACCGCCCCACCACCGTCGGCGATCACGGCCCCCACCCTGAACCCTAAGATAGATAGTGGGGTACCTCTCCGGCGAGCCCCCCTCCCCGCTGCGGCTGGTTCTTCCTTAACTCCGACGAGCCCCCCACCCACTGAAAATCGACTGACCCAAAAGTCGATTCAGTCGACTGAAGTGTAGCTAAATTGGAGCAGCATCACAAGCAAGAGCAAGAGAGAGAGCAGCAGCACGAGCAAGAGCAGACCAAGCAGGGGATCGAGAGCAAGACCAGAGCAGCAGCGCGAGTGAGAGCTAAAGCAGCATCAACTCCTACTGATGTGGACGTCGCTACCGAGGGAGCGAAGCCGTGGAGGAAGTGGCGGGCGCCGCCGCCGTGGATGGAGCCGCGCCGTGTCGGCTCGGGACCGAGCGCCGGCAGCACCGTGAGATCGAATCAAGAAGAAAATGCGGCGATTGGTGTACAACCTCTTTGGTGGCGCCAATTAGGCCTCAGCTTCATCCGAGGAAACGGTAATGATTATGCTCTTCCGGTGGTGTAGGTGAAGATAATGGTGTGGGAATGGAGGTGGCACGAAAGATGAGGGGACGTCGGGGCAGCTCCTTGGAGGTGGAGGACGGGGTGGCTGAACCGGCGTGACGACAAGATCGACGATGGATCCTCATCCGGTACGGTGGATGAGGGACAGGTGTTGCTGTGGACGACATCGTCGGGGAAGAGGCTCCGGCTGGGTGGCGTACGGAGGAGGGTGTGGGGCTTCGCAGGTTTTTGCGGCCTCGGTGTACGAATGGGTGGGCGGATAGGATGCGAGTGCGGAACCATGGCTTATGGACGCTCTTGTCCAAATTGTGGGGTAAGTTATGAAAGTGCCCCCACCGATTTGAGCTAGGCGGTTCTTTTGATTCAGGGGTATCACGGGCATTTCGCATGTCGGGATTTCACAAGAGGTGGGAGTTTTCGTGCATGTTGTAATTTTGGAATAGCAAGGCACGGGTTGAGATGGAGGGAGTTGTCGGAGCACAATGAGACAAAGATATATCTTAAATATTTCGGGGTAACAAAGTGTGGGTTGAAATTTTTGGACAAGCCTAACGAGTATTGTACCAAATCAATTCGCACTTCCGTCGACGAAAAAACAAAAAGAAATCGATTCGCAGCACACAAGAGAGTCTAGTCCCGTGTACTATACCAAATCAATTCGCACTACAAATTTCATTCGAAACTTTGAATTCTTGTTATGTTCAATTAAAATATTTCGCTACGTGTACAATGCATGCAACCTGCTACTCAAATGAACATTTTAGTGCATTCCAAACGTATATACTACCGCTTCAATATGAACTAAATTTGAATTTGTTTCTCTGTTTGAATAAGATCTACATAATGATTGTTGTGAAGTCAAACCATTTGAATTCGTTTCTCTATTTTAATAAGATCTACAATCATCATTATGTCAAGTTAAACCATCGTTTGTGTATTATCTTCACAGCACACCACATGATTACTCTCAAGTTAGATATGAACTATGTGTACTATATGAACTCGAACTCGATTTTTTGAATCCACTTTATGTTGATTTCAAATCACAGTACATTTCAAGCTCTAGCTAGATCTTCGTAATCTAAACCATGTCTCATATGTATAACATGTTTATCACATAATGTATGGTGCCCCTCCCCCTACGCCTACAAGTATTTAGATGTGAGTTGCAAACACCACACATTACCACAAATTCAAATAAAATGTGAGATTGTTCGATATATAGTATTGTTTAGATTGTTCGATATTTAGTTGTAAGCTGCAAACGCCACACATTATCACAAATTCAAAAAAATGCGATATTGTTTGATGTATAGTATGGTTTAGATTGTTTGACATTTAGCTGTGAGTTGCAAACGCCATGCATTAGCACATTATGGTATAACATGTGCAAAACCACAACACACGTATCACCGCTATATTCACGCATGTGTATGTTTATAACACTATGATCTCCTATTCAAATATATGAATCCACTTTCATATCAAATTATGATCTTTGTTAGTCTCTTACACCCACACAATCCTCTAACCTTTGTAGCTAGCACTAACTTTCTCTCGTGCGTGCACACGCCCTCCTCTCCCTCCCCCTCCCTCAGCATTCTATCCATCGCACACATTCATTTTTTTTCTTTAGGTCATTCTCCCACAGTCTCCACAACTCGTTTCCAACACACACCGATCGATAAACCTCTCCAGCGATGTCTGCCTACAACATACACACGCACCTTCCATCTCCTCCTTTCTATGTCCATGCCTCGTGTCTCTCATACGGTCCCACACACGTGTAAACTCTCGCCCCTCTTTTCATCGATCTCACAACCGCACACTCCTCCCTCTACCTAGCTAGTAGCTCGGCCTGTCGCACCACCTCCTAGCTCCATTCTCTCTGTCAATTTGTCTCGGGCCTTATTTGCCTCTAACAAATGGATGTACACCGACTGATCTCCCGCTATACATATAGCTAGCTAGGTCCTTAATTATAACTCATTTTCCCCCACACGTCAATTGATCTACCTCATTAGTTATGTCTCTCCCTTCCTCCGACAAACAACAATTGATCTACCAATCTAGTTAGGTTTGGTTACCAAACACATGGTTCCCCTTGATTATCCATGCATGAGGCCTGACAGTTAGTATGGATGTCTGATATGTCTCCAACGTATCTATAATTATCACTACAAAAAAAGACACATCCGTGACATTTTGGGCCGAACGAATTTTTTTTCTGTCATCCATATGACACTTCTATGACGATAATTGTGACAAAACCCGGTATCATCATAGATGTGGTGGGCTCCTACTTCTATGACAAAAAATCATGACAGAAAATGGGCTTTTCGTCCTGGGCGGGCCGGAGACGCAGATGCATGACATTCTTTGGGTCGTCCATGACGGAAAAAACCGTGGTAGAAGCGAGGGGGGGGGGATTTCGGGGAGTTGCCGGTTACAGTGGGAGGTTGGGGGCGGAGCGATGCGCATTTCCCTTGTACAGGTATGTGCGTGTGTGCGAGGCGTTGGCTTTAACTAAACCTGAGCGAGGCATTGGGCTCTAACTGAACCCGAGTGATCGATCGATGGCTGTTAACTAAACCCGATGGAGCGATTCTGTCGCTACTGCTGCTAACTAAAGCCGATCGATTGGATGAACAGTGAGCATTGCGGGGGGGGGGGGGGGTGGATGAATAGTGAGCGGTGGCGTTGCCTCTGGATGAACAGGACCCCGTGGTGTGGAGGGCTGATGAATAGTAGACAGTGGAGGGGTGGCCGTGGAGGGGTGGTTGAACAGGCCCCCGTGGTTTGGAGGGCTGGATGAACAGTAGACGGTGGAGGGGTGCCCATGGAGGGGTGGTTGAATAGTAGCCGGTGGAGTAGCGCGCGGTGGAGGCTAGATGAACAGGAGCCCGTGGAGGATGGAGGAGGTCGACGGTAGCCCGTGGAGGCTGGAGGAGGTCGACGGTGGAGATGAACAGTATCCCATGGAGTCCCGTTTTGCGGTACGCCACACCCCTCCCGATGAACAAGACCCCCGTTTCGACCGTAGCGCTCCAACACAAGTCCGTTTCGTCCATTTTGCGGTACGCCACACCCCTCCCGATCAATAGGACCCCCATTTCGACCGTAGGAGGTCCGTTTCGTCCGTTTTGCGGTACGCCACACCCCTCCCGATCAACAGGACCCCCGTTTCGACCGTAGGAGGTCCGTTTCGTTCGTTTTGCGGTACGCCACACCCCTCCCGATCAACAGGACCCTCGTTTCGACCGTAGGAGGTCTGTTCCCTCCGTTTTGCGGTACGCCACACCCCTCTCGATCAACAGGACCCCGTTCCGAACATAGGAGGTCCGTTTCCTCCGTTGTGCGGTACGCCAGGCCTCATTTCCATCGCCTGTTCCGTCCAAGCCCTCCTGATGAACACGACCACGCATTCCGTTCCGACCTAGCCGGTTGGCTCCCACGTGTTCCGTTGCCTCCCGATGAACACGACGCATTCCGTTTCCTCCCCATGAACACGACGCATTCCGTTGCCTCCCCATGAACACGACGACGACGCTGTTTCTCCGTTCCGACCCAGCCATGTATGTATGCACGAGTAGGCGTTTGAGACCCTGCATGTCAGGACCCCGACTCAATGCCACATCGATCTAGCATGTAACACTTCATATCACTTTGCGGCCTCACGCACGGTATCCCCACGGGTGTCGCCTTACCTTTGCCCGGGACCGTTTGCGCCTTTTGGCACACGTATATGATAGTGTCGCTAGCATCCATATGATAAGGAGCCCGGGCTGACATGGCTAGTCGTAAACCCAAAGTGGCACAAACTTACAGGGACAGGCATCCATGACCCAGCATCGAACGTGTCGGTCATCAGCGAGTGAATCCAGGCTGTAGCACTGGGCTAATAGGACTCCGGTGAACCGGGCTGTAGCGGGCTAACAGGACTCCGGTATTCATCGCGTGACATTTCCCCGAAGGGACAAACACATGAATGAAGAAGGACACATGCCGGCCAGCCTAAGTGTTCTGGAGCAGTAGCACGCTACCATGGCTCAGTGGAAGCACTAGGAGACATTTCCCGGTAAGAGAGGCTACTAAGGATAAACAACTAGATAGTCAGATCCCACACATAGCAATACACATTACACGTACGCATAACATGCAAGTATGTGTTGTACAACATGGCATTACAACATAACTCAACAACTCATATAGATAAAGGCTCAGAAGAGCCATCATAGCATTTGTTGCAAACAGGGGTCATAGGACCCATCATACAGAGCATACAAGCAACAAGCGGAAGCATTACTTGTCTGGGTACAGACATCTACAAATGGAAAAGGCTGAAGAGCCTGACTATCTACAACATCTGATCAAGATCGTAGCTGAGGTACAAGCTACTCGTCGAAGTCCATGAGAACACTAGTAAGACCGAAGTATCCGCTGCAAAAACATAAATAAAGCACCATGAGTACAAAGGTACTCAGCAAGACTTACATCAGATCCTATCATACATGCATCTGTATCAAGAGGGTAATGTGGGGTTTAGTTGCAGCAAGCCAGCTTTGACTTAGTGGCTATCTTGTTCTACGACTACCAGAACTTCTTTGAGGTGATATGGCGCACACGAGTCCACTAATCACCACACAATACACTACTATGGATTCATCCCCGTCTCCCTACGAGAAGGCCATCCATAGTACTCACACTTGTCTTGAGCATTTTATAGTATCCACTTCAAGTTGTCTATGTACCATGTAAGCATCCAAGAAGTCCATAACCGCGGACCCGGCTATTCGAATAGATCATGTTAACCCTGCAGGGGTGTACTTCTTCACACACGCTCTCGCCACTTACCGCCATGTACACGACATGTATCTCGGCAACCTTCAAGTGGAAGCCTGGCGAGGGTGTCGGCCACGACCTGACTAACCACACAAGACTCTAGCCCAGGTTTATCGCCTATTCGGGTTCCATCCGCAAGGAGATTCGGCTGGGGTGTCGCTCACGGCCCCAAACGATGTGTGCAGGGTTCCCGAGCCCACCATCCGGGTGCCACTCGGTACACCAGGCCACGTGTGCCTAGTCTGTCCCAAGCCCACCCTGTCGGGTGCCACTTGGTAGAAAAATAGCACTACCTACAAACACCAGAAACTAGTTGCGACTCCTGGACAGAGATCAAGTTGGTTAATAAGTCGAGAGGGGCACTTTAGCATCCCAATGTGTGGTAGTATTGAGTCATTGGACAACATACATAGAACTCAGTGCTTAAGGACGGTTCCAGTGAGACAACCCACCATGTACTCCTACATGGCCTCTCACCGCTACCTTTACCAAATCGTGTTCACACGTTCACTCTCAGCATCGGAACATAGAGCACTGTACTCCAATTCATTCCCAATGAATCAGACCTGACACAACTCTAAGCAATAGCAGGCATAGCATGGTAGGAACACAACATGGCTCAATCAACTCCTACACATGCTAGTGGGTTTCAACTATTTACTGTGGCAATGACAGGTCATGCAGAGGAATGGGTTCAACTACCGCAGCACAAAGTAGCAGATGAATCGATGTTGTCTTAATGCAATAACTAAGAGCAGGAGCGAGAGAGTAGGATTGTATCGGAATGAACAAGGGGGTTTGCTTGCCTGGTAGATCAACAGGGGGGCACTGCTCCTTAGACAGGTACTCTGGAACACTCTCCGGAGCAAGACCTACCGAGAAGGAACGGTTCCAACAATCAATACACAAGCATATGCAACAATATGATGCATGAACATGGCATGAAGATGTGATGTTGTTTTGTGCTAATGCATCGAGCATTTTATTTGGAAGAGATCCATTTGACCCAAGGGTTCAAATGCAACTCTAAATTAAGTCTCTTAAAATGCCATAATGTGTTTTCTCATATACAGCATGTATAAGTTGGTTTTCCATGCATAAAACTAGTACAGATGGAAAGATTGCATTTTTCTGATAATTTTTCATATATAAATCATTTCAATCTGAGCTACGGTTGAATTTCTATGATTTTTTGAAGTTTGAATCATTTTCTGGAATTTCCTGATTTAATTTAAATCCAGAAAATATATTACTGCGTCAGCATGATGTCATGCCTGCATCAGCAGGTCAACGGTGCTGACCAGGTCAAACCTGACGACCGGGTCCCACATGTCATTGGCTTACTGTTAACTGGGAGTTAATCCCGTGTTGACTGAGATTTGACCCGCTGCGGGGCCCGTGTGTCAGTGGCAGTGAGGTGGCTAATTAGGGGGGGGGGTTAGTCCTAATGACGCGCCACGTCGGCACCCGCCGGAGCACGGCCGGCGAGGTCATCACCGGCGACCACAGAACACGGCGGAGTCCGCGTTGGGGGCCACGGGGCGGCGTCTGAGAGCACCGGGGCGTAGCCCGTGCTCTCGCGCATCTAGTGGAGCAGCTTGGAAGCCGCGGGGGCGCCGGAGCTCGCCGGAGCGGAGCTCGCGGCGGCGGCCGGAGCTCGGCTCGAGCGGGCGCGCGGCTACGGCGCATGGGAAAGCAGGGGAGGAGGGGGAACTGACGCGGGGGGGCTCACAGGAGACCAGAAGAGACGACGGCGAGCTCGGGGGAGGCGCTGACGGCGGCGAGCGGCGACAGAGATCCACGGCGGCCGGAGATGATGAAGGCGACGGCGACGGAGATCCACGGGCGTCCGGCGATGCACAGCTTGGCGGAGAGGCTTCAGAGCAAGGAGGCGGAGCTCCTGGGTGCGTCGGAGGAGCGAGGGGACGGCGGGGAGCGTGGCAACAGCGAGCGGCGGTGACGGCGATTCTCGGGCGCGCGAGAAAGAGAGCGGCAGAGAGGGAGAGGGAGTGAAAGAAGGGGAGGGCTCGATCCAGACGGCACCCGCGCATCTAACCGCGGCGTCGACGTGGCGGGGGAAGCAGGCAGGCGACCAGGAGGTGGCCGGACGCGTGCGGGCGCGCCGCGGGCACACGCCCGTCCTCCTGTCGGGGAGGAAGACGACAGAGGAGGGGGGCCAGGTGGGCTGGGACAGCTGCTGGGCTGCGCGGTGCCGGGCCAGCACAGGAGCTGGGCCGCAGGTAGGTCCAGGTAAGGTTTTTCCCTTTTATTTCTTTTTCTATTTTTCTGACATTTGTTTGGTTTAAATAAAATACTAAACCATTTTATTTTCTTATGCCAATTTTTGTAGGGGCTAGTGGCATTATTCCAGAGCTCCTCAACAAATGGCATAATTTTTGGACATATAACATATATATAACTAATATATATCCAATGCAAATATTTATGCATTAATTCCAAATGGCCAAAATAAATACTAGTGAGCTCCTAAAAATATTGGTTTGATTTCTATCTCTGTCCAATATTTTCAGAGAGGAACATGAGCATTTTCTTGGACCCTTTTGGAGCAATTTTTATTTGGGTCATTTCCATAGATGATTCTGAGGGTTCACAAATCCTCATTTCAAATTTAAATGGAATTTAAACATGATGCACAAATGACTAGCTAGTCTAGGTCATACCAGAACTAGGGACGTGACAACTCGCCCCCACTTGAAAGAATCTCGTCCCGAGATTCAGGGGTCGATGGAAAGAAAGCGGGGTACTCCAGTCGAAGACGATCTTCTCGCTCCCAAGTAGCTTCTCTCTCGGAATGATGAGACCACTGAACCTTGAGAAACTTGATGTTATGACGTCGAGTGACACGCTCTGCTTGATCAAGAATGCGAACTGGATACTCTTGATATGTGAGGTTATCTTGGAGATCAAGCGTTTCGTGGTCCACTCCGCGGATAGGATCCGAGAAGCAACGCCTGAGTTGAGAAACGTGGAAGACATCATGAACTCGAGAAAGATGTGGGGGTAGTTCCAACTGGTAGGCAACCTCTCCTCATTTAGCGAGAATGCAAAAAGGACCAATGTAACGAGGAGCCAACTTGCCCTTGATACCGAATCGATGGGTACCCTTCAAAGGAGTAACCCGAAGATAAGCTTTGTCGCCAACTTCATAAGTCATATCCTTATGATGACGATCATACTGGCTCTTTTGACGAGATTGGGCTGTTTTCAAATTCTCAGGAATGATGCGAACTTGCTCTTCTGCCTCCTGGATCATGTCTGGTCCAAAGAATTGTCTTTCACCGGTTTCTGACCAGTTCAAAGGTGTTCGACATCTTCGTCCATAGAGAATCTCAAAAGGAGCTTTCTTGAGACTGGATTGATAGCTATTGTTATAAGAAAACTCGGCGAAAGGAAGACATTTCTCCCAATCCATACCGAATGAGATAACGCAAGCTCTAAGCATGTCTTCGAGAATTTGGTTGACCCTTTCCACCTGACCACTCGACTGAGGGTGGAAAGCGGTACTGAAGGAAAGATGGGTTCCCATGGCAGTTTGGAAACTCTCCCAGAAGTGAGAAGTGAAAAGACTGCCACAGTCTGAATTGATCTCTAGTGGAACACCATGAAGTGATACTATTCGAGAAATATATAAGTCAGTGAGCTGACTAGCAGTGATACTCTCTCGAACAGGTAGGAAGTGAGCCACTTTGGAAAGACGATCAACGGCTACGAAGATAGCGTTATTCCCTTTCTTGGTCCTGGGAAAGCCGGTGATGAAGTCCATACCAACTTTATCCCATTTCCATTCAGGAATAGCTAAAGGCTGAAGGGTGCCAGCAGGTCTTTGATGCTCTGCCTTAACACGACGACAAACGTCACAGTTAGCAATAAACTGAGAAATTTCTCTTTTCATCCTAGTCCACCAGAACCTCTGGCGTAGGTCCTGATACATCTTAGTACTACCGGGATGAATCGTGAGAGGAGATTCATGCGCCTCCTTAAGAATCAATTGTCGCAGATGTTGATTCTTGGGAACCACCAAGCGATTCTCAAAGAAAACAACACCTCGATCATGCATAGAGAAACATCCACCAACTCCCTTCTTAATGTTTATCTTGATGCGGATAACACCCCTATCAAACTTCTGGTCAGTAATGATCTGATCCTCGAGGGTAGGTTTCGCCACCAAGGTAGAAAGGAATCCATGAGGAGCAATGTGAAGGTTAAGCTTACAGAATTCCTCATGGAGAAGTGGTTGACCCTGCTGCAACATGAGATTGTTGCAATAGGATTTATGACTTAGCGCATCAGCCATGACATTGGCTTTGCCTGGAGTGTAAGTAATCCCTAAGTCGTAATCTGAGATCAACTCCAACCAACGTCTTTGCCTAAGGTTCAAATCTGGTTGGGTGAAGATAAACTTGAGACACTGGTGATCGGTGTAGATCTCGCAACGTTTACCAAGAAGGTAATGTCGCCAGGTCTTGAGTGCATAGACTATGGCTGCAAGCTCTAGATCATGTGTAGTATAATTCTCCTCATGTGGATGCAACTTTCGAGATGCATAGGCAATCACATGACGATCCTGCATAAGAATGCAACCTAGTCCCTGTCATGAGGCGTCGCAATAGATAACAAAGTCTTTAGTGAAATCCGGTGGCACAAGTATGGGAGCAGAAATCAGGCGTCTTTTCAGTTCCTGAAAACTGTACTCACACTGTGGGGACCACTCAAACTTTTTATCTTTCTTGAGAAGTTCCGTGAGGGGTTTAGCTACTTTGGAGAAGTTTTCAACAAAGCGGCGACAATAGCTGGCTAGACCAAGGAAACTCCTAACTTGTTTAACGGTTTCAGGTGGAGTCCAATCAAGAACAGCCTTAACTCTCTAAGGATTGACAGCAATGCCCTTACCAGATATCACGTGGCCCAGATAGGTCACTTCTGGCAACCAGAATTCACACTTGGAGAACTTGGCATAAAGGCGGTGCTCTCTGAGTTTTTCTAGCACAAGTCTAAGATGTTCAACATGCTCTTCCTCGTTCTTCGAGTAAATAAGAATGTCATCGAGGTAAACCACGACGAATTTATCTAAGTACTCCATGAAAATCGAGTTCATCAAGCGGGAGAATGTAGCTAGAGCGTTGGTTAGACCGAAGGACATGACGGTGTACTCGTACTGGCCATAACGAGTGACAAAAGCCGTTTTAGGAATGTCCCCATTTCTGATCTTGATTTGGTGGTAGCCTAACCTCAAATCCTTCTTGGAGAAGACTGAGGATCCAGCGAGCTGATCATACAGATCGTTGATCCTGGGGAGCGGATATTTGTTCTTTATCGTGACCAAATTAACGGGACGATAATCTACAACCATCCGGTCCGTACCATCCTTCTTCTTGACGAAGAGGACGGGGCAAGCCCATGGAGAAGAACCAGGACGGATGAAACCCTTTTGCAAGGACTCATCAAGTTGTTTCTTAAGCTCGGCTAGTTCTAAGGGTGCCATCTTGTAAGGTCTCCTAGAGATTGGAGCAGTTCCTGGGATAAGATCTATGACGAACTCTACATCTCTATCAGGTGGAACACCTGGCAGTTCCTCTGGAAAGACATCCGGAAAGTCACGGACTACCGGGATATCTTCAAGGTCTGGAAGAGGGTTGGCATTAAGAGAATAGAGCTGACGCTTTGCAACTCTGGTGGAGACAGTCACTATCTTGCCAGACGGGTGTGTAAGCTGAACAGATCTGGTGTAACAATCAATCTTGGCATGATGAGCTGTCATCCAGTCCATACCCAAGATGATGTTAATATCTGAGGACTTGAGGGCTACAAGTGATGCAAGAAATACAAGTCTATCAACAAGGATTTCTTTACCATAGCTGATTCTGGTGGTTTGCCATCTAGACCCTGGGGTTTGGATTTCAAGCGGAGTTGGCATATCACAAAATGACATGTCGTGCAAACGAGCATAGCCTTCAGAAATGAAGGAGTGAGACGCTCCAGTATCGAACAGAACCGATGCTGGATGACAATTGACAAGGAGTGTACCAAGAACGACATCTGGATCATCATGAGCGTCTTTAGCTGAGACGTGATGCACACGTCCATGTTCAGTGGGGGATGACTTGACACTGATCATCTTGCGTGATGGCTTACCACGGCCAACAGACTTCTCAGGCGGGGGTGGAGCATAACTAGTCTGAGAGCAGTCACGTGCGTAGTGTCCTGGGGGAGGCACCACATAGGATGGCCTCGGTGAATATCCAGAAGGAAGAGCGAAGTTCGAAATCCAAATCCGGCGCTTCTGAGAACTAGAGCCGGAAGAAGATCCCAAATCACGGGTGTGCTTACGAGACTCCTCGTAAGTGAGCTGAGCTGTCTCTGCATTAATTGCCTTGTTCACAAGAGCTTGGAATGCATCACAATGATGCAAGTGGAGATTGTTGACGCTGGAACGCGTCACACGAACACGTCGATGTGTACCCGCGGCGCCGAGGGAGATGCTCTGCAACTCACACCGCGGGAGGCCGACTTCTAGCGCGATACGCAAGACAGCAAGCCGGCGCTTTTGGGACCCGAAACACCACACGCCCGGGAGGGACCCCGTCTGGGCGCGCAGCGGCTATGGGCTGCCCTAGGTCGACCTGATCGCCCCTAGGGCCTCGAGGTTCGCTGCCCTGCAATGAAGAAGAACGAACGAAGAACGAGGAAGAAGAAGAACTAGGGTTAAGGAGAAAAGATAAAAGATAAAAAGTGGTAGATGATTTGTTCGATTGTGTGTTGTTCAATCAGCCATCACCCCTCAGGTATATAAGAGGCGGCTGGACTTCCCGTGCAAGGAAAAGGCTTGGATTCACGTCCAAAACCCTATTCAAATTCGGATTGGTTTTGTCCGAACTTTCCAAAACTGTTCGGTTTAAACTGGCTGCACCTTGCGTGTCTTTTTTGTGGTGGTAAACGATCTCGGATGGAAACGAGCCCAAAAGCAATCTTGACCGTTTCGACGAGACGAACAACTTTTATATTGAACGTTTTTTGATAAGAGGTCATCTTGAGGGTCAAATCGGTCGCGCAAAACTGGCTATCCCTCGCGCTACCCATCAGACAGGGTGTCTTGTGGGGCGCGCCAGTTTTTGCCTCCTGACAGGGCTGTATTCCGATGGCTCTAACTTTTGCATACGAACTCGGATTGGAACGATTTTTATATCAAAATCGATCTTTTCGACGAGATGAAGACAATCCGTGTAGATAATGTTTCCATTTGAGGTCGTCTTGGGGGCTTAATCAGCCAAACTGTACTCTGAATATAAGATCTTAGTACTTTGAGCATAGTTTCGGCCTTCGAGATGAAATCGGACTGCGATGACCCAAACTTCAAAGATGTTCATATCGACAATACGGAACTCTTTCATGAAGATCACTTCTCCATTTGAGGCCATCTTAAATAAGTTATTGACCGTGCCAAAATCTGGTGTCAACACATGCCCCCCTGTTTTTCGGTAAAGTTTGTGTGCCGAAAAATAACTTCCGTATAGTTTGTTCTAAGGACGATGTCAACACTCCATCGGCCATTTTGCATATTCTTAGGATGACAAATATATATCGGCCATTGCTTGTTTGAACCTCTTGATGCAAACTTGGGTGAAAACTTCTCAGCTTCTATAACAATCCGGTGATAAGGTTCCATAGATCAAAACCATCCTCCGAACCATATTGTTCACCCTTTCGCTAGGATTTTGCAGATAATCAATAATGAACTTCCTCCAATCCTTACTTCGCCTGCATAAAAGTTTCATTAGTGGCCGAAGCGGTGGGCTTCGATTCAGCCTTACCTATGTTGACAATACCTAGCATCGGCTATTGATAGAAATGCAATACACCATGGTTAACATTGTAGCCGAACGCTTGCTGTGCCAACTCTTTCGAATTGTCATGCCTAGATATATGAACAATTTTAAAGCAACCCAAGGTAAATTTTGCATCTAGACATACCTCAAGATAAACTACAAGTGATTCGTCAAAACATTGATAAACCCTAGATATTTGTTGCACTACTCATAACGAATCACCGAAAGCCTCAGTATGTATAGCACCTATAGCAAGGCAAAGCTCCGATCTGAATGACAATGCATATTCGGCTTTGATCATTGTGCAAAAATATTTTAAGCGGTATGAGGTCTGTTTTGATCTCCAATTGAACTAAGGACGATGTTAAGATACTACACCGGCCATGCTTTGACATATTCTTAGGGCGATAGATAAATATCGGCCGTTAACATGAGGTCCATGTAAAATTCACCCACCAAAGTATGTATAGCCGAAATAAACAAATAAAATAGGAATAAAATATTTCGGCCCCTTTGTATTAGCAACAATGTAACTAACCAAATGTATGGTAATTTGGTAATACCCTCTCATGATATAGAAAATTATGTTGCATCCATGGATCAAAATAAATCCATGGAGGGTAATTGATCATACCTAGGGATGAATTCCATGGCAAAGGCATCAACGGCATGGTTGAAGAAAATGGATGATGTGCTAACCGAAGATTTTGATGTTGTGTTGCGCACCTTCGGCTTAATTGTTTGTTGCTTTCATTATTTTCCTTCTTCACTTTTATTTTACTTGTTGCAACAGAAGCATGGACATCATTTTTGTCTTGATTGATCTTCTTGGGAACCCATGCCATGTTCCTTTTTCTCAGCTCTTGTGCACTAAGATTTTGTAATTCCTTCTTTTGCCAATACGATAAGCCGAGTGGGCATCTCGGCTGTGATTCTATTTTGACCAATGGCAATTCTTTTTTGACCTTGTGCACTCTCAACTTCTTTTCTTCAGATTTGGCACTTTGACTCTTAACAATTGATTGCTTCATCTCATTGCCTGTAGTAGCCAATGTCAATACTTTCATTGGCTCTTTTTCATTTGAGATCAAATCTGAAGTAGCACTCTTATGACCATCTCTTTTAACGCGGTAAACTTGTTTGACTATCTCTTTCTTCTTCCTTGAGCTCCGGACCGATTCCTTATGATTTAAACGGTCTTTAACATGTGATTGTTCAAATGTTGTTTTTCTCGGAGCTGCATAATATTGGTGAGATGGTCTAAAATAAGATGGAGAATGTGCCCTTGTATCATACCTGTCCCATGATAGATATGGATCTACATGAGCATAGGGAGGCATCCACGGCATTGGCATTGGCGGCCCAAAATAAGGATATGAATATGTTGCATACAAATTCTCACTTTGCCAATACCGATCCTGATATTTGCGCCTTGGGGGTGATCTTGGTTTCTTTACATGATTCGGCCGATAAGTATTCTTCTCTTCACTCTTCTTTTGATATTTATCCAATAGTTCAGCGAAGGTGATCTTTGATCTCTTACACTTGCGCTTATTTCGGCCTTTGTTTTCTTTTTGTTTGCTTTCATCGATCATTGGATTTGCTTGCTGCCCCCCAGTCCTTGGCATCTCCATTGTAGCTTCGATGGAACTCCTGCCCTCAAGATTATGCTCGTTATGCTCTTCAACAACTTCCTTACTTGAAAACTTGATCCCATCACCTGCAGCTTTTACATTCTTTTTAAATGGATTGGCTTGAAGCAGCCGATGTAAAAACTTTTTGCCATCAGGACCAATCGGAATAGACTGGTCATCTCTTGGTGTTTCAACAAACTTCAATCGTCCTTTTTCAATTGCCGATTTAATTATTTGACGAAACATGTTGCAATCCTCAAAATTATGCTTGGACGAATCATGAAACTTACAATACATTCGTCCTTGGATTGATGGCTTAACATGGTGATCAAGAATTGTAATGTAATTATTTTTCAGCAACAAATCAAATATTTTATCACACATGCTTGAATTGAAAGTATACTTCCTGTTTCCTAGCCGATCTTGCTGTTTGAACGGCTTTGGAGATAAGCAAACGAATGGTTCAGATTTGGAACCTCCCCATTCGGCTATGCATTGTGTTTTCCACTCTATCTCCGATGTCTTTGGATATGATATTCTATTAGCATCAGTTTTCTCAATAGAATTTAACCTTGGCTTTAAATTTCTGAAATGAATATATTTAGAACATACATGTCTCAGTTGAGACCAAGTGTAAGCCAAGTAAGAAATAAGCAAAGCTACCCAACTAGATATGAACTTTAGAGAAAGCAATGGGAAAAGCTTTGGCTGTAACAATAAGTCATTATCGGTCATTATAAATGTTGCAATGGGTTGACCGATATGTTCCATAACAATTTTACTGGTAACAAGTAAATTACCCTTCCTCATTGGTCTTTCAAAATTACTTATGAGAATATTTCTTATAGATGCATCAATAATGAAGTTGCGACCAAATCTGAAAATAGGTAAATTACTCTATGCATACCTCTTCAAATATGTTGGGAGAGCATGATAGTGGTGCCATTTGAAGAACATCTTGCTCCGTCTTTGGATGGCTCCCCAACACCTTGTCATCATCTTTTTCTTGAATCCGTGCATCATTGCTTTGAAGATTTTTGTCGGCCGAACTTTGTTCGGCTACTTGTTCTTGTCCTTGAAGCTTGTCAATTTCTACGGCACGGAACTCATAGGGCAGGAAGTAGGTTCCATTAACTTCAGAAAAATCAAGCACCGTTGTTTTCCTATGCTTGGCATGCCCTTTCTCAATAATGCTTGCCTCGTTGGATTTGATGGATTCAGAATATATACTACTTGATTCGGCTTTTTCAACCGAAGCACTTTCATGTTTCGAATCATCCTTCTTTTCATTGATAGTACCAATTGGCAATGCTTCTTTTATCTGAGCCAATTCTTTTTCTATTTGTTTCTGACGGCGAGCGGCAAAATTAGCTTTAAGCTTTTTCTCAATTTCAGCCCACTCCGGATATGATTGCCTCCCAATGCTTTTAGATTCTTTCGGCAATGACACACGGGTGTTGCCGAAACAATTGTGTAGGGGGTGTATAATATGATGTAGTACTAGGTGAAGGCATATGCAGTGTTGTAAGACCATACTTTTGCTCGCCAATTTTATCAGTTGGCAAAGATTCATCTTCTTGCAAAACTCTAGCTTTTATTGCGGCATAATCAGGAAATAGTCCCGTTTCATGTTGTTCAAGGCAAAGAGCACTAATTCTCTTATTTTGGGCTAAACTCTTCAATGCAGCCACCACTACCTCATCTTCTACAATGTTGGGCACAACCGCTCCTGTAAAATTTACATTCATTCGGCTATAACAAGGAAGGTGTGAAGCCGAATTATGAGCATCTACAGTTGTGTATGGTGCCGAAGAATTACTAACATGAGGTGTAGCATATGACGGTTGAGAGTAACTGGCCAAATAGCCATTAGTAGCATGGCCAATTCTCTCATTCATCGGCATGGTTGGATTACTATATTGCACATTAGCTGCCGATGAATAAAAGGGTGAAACACTTTCTTGTATGGCATTGGAAATTCTAACTTGGGGTGTTTCAAATTGATTAATCGAACTCATCATGTTGCTCATCGGCATATGAATTTGTGGGGTTGCCGATGCATGGGAGTTGGGATACATATGTTGCATGTTGATAAATTTATAAGAATTTGAAACATGAAGATTGTTTTGCATCGGCCCTTGCACATAATTAGATGCATGATTAATAAAACTAGGGCTAGCCGATACATTATGCTCAATAGGTGATCCAGCAACAACATATGGATTATTTGCATCTACAAAGGGGAATTGGGTATTCATATTACCTTTGTAGATTGCAGCAACTTGATGACGATCTCTTCATAGCAAGAACGGGCTGGAGACCGTTCAAAGCTTCGTCACCAGCGGAGTCGCCAAAAAGTGTGTTGACGCTGGAACGCGTCACACGAACACGTCGATGTGTACCCGCGGCGCCGAGGGAGATGCTCCGCAACTCACACCGCGGGAGGCCGACTTCTAGCGCGATACGCAAGACAGCAAGCCGGCGCTTTTGGGACCCGAAACCCCACACGCCCGGGAGGGACCCCGTCTGGGCGTGCAGCGGCTATGGGCTGCCCTAGGTCGACCTGATCGCCCCTAGGGCCTCGAGGTTCGCCGCCCTGCAATGAAGAAGAACGAACGAAGAACGAGGAAGAAGAAGAACTAGGGTTAAGGAGAAAAGATAAAAGATAAAAAGTGGTAGATGATTTGTTCGATTGTGTGTTGTTCAATCGGCTATCACCCCTCAGGTATATAAGAGGCGGCTGGACTTCCCGTGCAAGGAAAAGGCTTGGATTCACGTCCAAAACCCTATTCAAATTCGGATTGGTTTTGTCCGAACTTTCCAAAACTGTTCGGTTTAAACTGGCTGCACCTTGCGTGTCTTTTTGTGGTGGTAAACGATCTCGGATGGAAACGAGCCCAAAAGCAATCTTGACCGTTTCGACGAGACGAACAACTTTTATGTTGAACGTTTTTTGATAAGAGGTCATCTTGAGGGTCAAATCGGTCGCGCAAAACTGGCTATCCCTCGCGCTACCCATCAGACAAGGTGTCTTGTGGGGCGCGCCAGTTTTTGCCTCCTGACAGGGCTGTATTCCGATGGCTCTAACTTTTGCATACGAACTCGGATTGGAACGATTTTTATATCAAAATCGATCGTTTCAACGAGACGAAGACAATCCGTGTATATAATGTTTCCATTTGAGGTCGTCTTGGGGGCTTAATCAGCAAAACCGTACTCTGAATATAAGATCTTAGTACTTTGAGCATAGTTTCGGCCTTCGAGATGAAATCGGACTGTGATGACCAAAACTTCAAAGATGTTCATATCGACAATACAGAACTCTTTCATGAAGATCACTTCTCCATTTGAGGCCATCTTAAATAAGTTATTGACCGTGCCAAAATCTGGTGTCAACAGAGATCACGACGCAACTTGGGGTTGAGACCCTTTCGGAACCTAGCCTGCTTGGCGTCCGTGGACACCTCTTCTGTGGCATAGCGGGCAAGGTTCTCAAACTCTTGGCTGTAAGCATCAACAACCATCTTACTCTGGGTGATGCTACAGAACTCTTCTCTCTTGCGATCGATGAGGGCCTGAGGAATGTGATGCTCGCGAAAAGCCTCAATGAAATCCCTCCAGGTAGGAATCTGGCCAACTGGAAGCATAGACTCATAGTTCTGCCACCAAAGACTAGCAGGACCTTCTAGGTGGTATGTGGCATAGGTGACCTTGTCATCTTCAGCTACGTTCGCAAAACGCAACTTATGAGTGATGCTACGGAGCCAGTCATCTGCATCGAGTGTGTAACGCCCCGGATGTAGCTTTCCATATTCGTAACTCCAACTCCTGCCTTTTCCGGAGATGCGAGATATTATTTTCTCCGTGGTTGGGTTTTTGTCTTTCGTTTTGCATTTTGTTCTTGTCTTGCATTTCATCTCATCGCATCATTCGCATTGCATCGGCACTCCGTTGCCGTCATATTTTAAAACTTGCATTCATTCGTCGTTGTCGTTTCTCCCTTTGCCTTCATCACCTTCCCTCGGATCGCCTTGCCCGCGCTGACCGTTCCAGACCAACCGGGTTTTGCTTCCCTCTTGACCGTGACCACCTAACCTCTCTTGCCAGCTCGCAGCCCCCACGCGCGCGCGTCCGAAACTCCCCTGAACCCGACCCGGGCAGTCATTACCGTTGGGTCCGGATCATCCCCTAACATCTACAAAACATCTCCGTTTTCTTATTTGGACTCCCTAGCTATTTTTTCGCGACCGTCCGTTTCCGATCCGAGGGACCGAGATAGCCCCTAACCTAATCTGGTGCTATATATATATATATATATCTGACCAATCCCTAATTTCTAGGGATTCCTAGCCGCCACCGCCACTCTCTCCAAAATCCCACCTCGGGATCCTCCCAGATCCCCTTCTCCTCAGTTTCCTCCTCCACCCAATCCCAAATGCACTGCGGTCTCCTCTGCTTCCCTCGTCCTCGTTCGATCCCAGGGGCAGCCAGCGCGTCGCCGTTCCCCTGCCTCGGCCTTGCACCCCGACGGCCACTTCGTCAGCCATGGAGACCACCGCAACGAAGGCAGCGACCCCAGGACCGTCGCCTTCTTCTCCCCGTCTCTCCCTTCCTTCCCGTGCGTCTCTCTCTCTCGCTCAGTGTCCCTCTCTCTCTCTGTCTTCTCTGCCCAGGAGCAGGAACCTTGCCTTGGACGCCAAGCTCCGCCGCTGCCGTCCCGTGCGCGCCGCCGTCCAGATTGCCGGTTCCCTGCTGAGGCGCACCGGATCTGGCCGTTCCGGCCGCTTCCCGCCGACCCCATCGCCAGGGGCTCGCGACAAGTCCGCCGGCGTCGTACTGCTTCACGGAGACGAGGACGAACACAAGCCCCTGCCTCCCCGCCCGCTTCGTCCAACTGCGCCCGTTGACCGCACGCCCAAGGACCTCCGTCCCGCGTCGCCGTGCCCTGCATCCCGCGGCCAGTCACGCCAAGTCCCTGCGTCGCCGTCCTTGCACCCGCCGGCCTCCCTGCTTCTGCTCCCTGAGACCGCCTCCGCTTCTTTCTGTGCGAGAGGAGGACGAGCAAGACGGTCCCGCCCTGCTTCGCATCCGTCGAGATCCGACACTGGCCGCCGTCTTCGACCTCCCTCTGTGTGGCCGCAAGCTCGCCACCGCCGGCGTCCTCGCCAAGACCTGCCGCTGCTGCGCCTTGTTTCGTCTGAAGCCACTGCGCCAAGCCCTGCCTGCTTCGCCTCCTATCTTCGAGCGCAGGACGACGAGCGTGGGCCTCGTCCAGCCTCGCCATCTCCAGCGCCCCGCTTGGGCCTCCTCTCCAAGGCCTCAGCCCGATGTGAGCGCCACTCGCCTGCTTCGCTCGCAGCCCAGCTGGCTCTGGCCCAGCCAGCATTCCTCACCACCGAACCGGGCCTTGGCCCAGGGTGAGCAGCCCCGCCCCCTCTCCTGTGCATTTTCGGGCCAGCCAGTTTCGGCCCAGCTCCTGTTTTTTTTCCCTTCCGCGAATTTATCTATTTATCCAGAGTTACCAGTTTTACAGAAAACCCCTCATGTTCATGCATGTAATAATTAATTAACCGTGCGTCGGATTAAAACAAATTATATATGTAAAATGCTTAGAATTTTGTGTAGATTAATAATATGCCACTTTTATCTATGTTAAAATGTTTGACATGCTGTTTGTTTAAATTTGCTCCTATGCCATGTTAAAATGATTTATTTCATAACTAAATAACCGTAGCTCGGTTTTAAATGTTCTTTATATGTAAATGGGGTGGAAAAATGCCTAGATTAACATGGTACACTTTATTTTCCTGTTTAACAACTTTAAAATATGTTTTAGGGCAGAATAGTAGCAAATTCATAAATTGCATATGAGGTTTTTCCGGAAATGTTGTTTGTTGTTCCGGCCTCATTTGAACTTGCCTAAATATTTAGTTTACTTTTGTTACACCCCTTGACATGTTTAACAACATTTAACATTGTTGTGTACCTATACGAGAGCGAACTAAATAACTCGGATGTGGTGTTTCGTCAATATGCAACTCGTTGCATATTGAGCTCCACTTAACTTGTAGTATTGTGTGTTGCACTTTGCCATGCCATGCCTCATTAAACCGGACATGCATCATACTTGATTGTGCATCATGCCATGTTTATGCTTGCGCATTCACCATGTTGTTTGTTTCTTTCCGGTGTTGCTTCTTAGTTCCGGTAATGTTGCGATTGTGAGGATTCGTTCGACTACGTCCGTTTGTCTTCTTCATGGACTCGTTCTTCTT
The DNA here is from genome assembly GCA_963921465.1 of Triticum timopheevii. Taxonomy (NCBI): domain Eukaryota; kingdom Viridiplantae; phylum Streptophyta; class Magnoliopsida; order Poales; family Poaceae; genus Triticum; species Triticum timopheevii. The sequence goes on from OY997266.1 coordinate 179,674,481, forward strand.
CCTAGCGGGATTTCAGGCAAGATGACCGCTACCCTGGATCTCACTACTATCATTGCTATGCTAGTTGCTTCGTTCTATCGCTATGCTGCGTTACCTATCTTTTGCTCATCAAGCCATCCCAAATTGCCATGAACCTCTAACCTTTGACACCTTTCCTATGCAAACCATTGTTTGGCTATGTTACCGCTTTTGCTCAGCCCCTCTTATAGCGTTGCTAGTTGCAGGTGAAGTTGAAGATTTCTCCATGGTGGACAGGGTTTATGTTGGGATATCACAATATCTCTTATATTATTAATGCATCTATATATTTGGTAAAGGGTGGAAGGCTCGGCCTTATGCCTGGTGTTTTGTTCCACTCTTGCCGCCCTAGTTTCCGTCATACCGGTGTTATGTTCCCGGATTTTGCGTTCCTAACGCGGTCGGGTGATTTATGGGACCCCCCCTGACAGTTCGCTTTGAATAAAACTTGTCCAGCAAGGCCCAACCTTGGTTTTACCATTTGCCTCACCACCACCTATCCCTTTCCCTTGGGTCGGCCAACCCGAGGGTCATCTTTATTTTAGCCCCCCCCGGGCCAGTGCTTGTCTAAGTGCTGGTCCGAACCGAGCGATGTCCGGCGTCCCCTGGGCAACCAGGGTCTATGCCAACCCGACGTCTTGCTCATCCGGTGTGCCCTGAGAACGAGATATGTGCAGCTCCTATCGGGATTTGTCGGCACAGCGGGAGGCTTTGCTGGTCTTGTTTTACCATTGTCGAAATGTCTTGTAAACCGGGATTCTGAGACTAATCGGGTCTTCCTGGGAGAAGGTCTATTCCTTCGTTGATCGCGAGAGCTTGTCATGGGCTAAGTTGGGACACCCCTGCAGGTTTTAAACTTTCGAGAGCCGTGCCCGCGGTTATGTGGCAGATGGGAATTTGTTAATGTCCGGTTGTAGATAACTTGACACCAGATCCGAATTAAAATGCATCAACCGAGTGTGTAGCCGTGATGGTCTCTTCTCGGCGGAGTCCGGGAAGTGAACACGGTTTCTGTGTTATGATTGACGTAAGTAGGAGTTCAGGATCACCTCTTGATCATTGCTAGCTTCACGACCGTTCCTTTGTTTCTCTTCTCGCTCTCATTTGCGTATGTTAGCCACCATATCATGCTTAGCCGCTGCTGCAACCTCACCACTTTACCCCTTCCTTACCCAGTAAGCTTTGCTAGTCTTGATACCCATGGTAATGGGATTGCTGAGTCCTCGTGGCTCACCAGATACTTCCAAAACCAGTTTGCAGGTGCCTATGTTACCGAGCAGGTGACGCAACCAAGCTCAAGGAGGAGCTCGATGAAGATCTTGCCCTTTGTATTGTTTCGTTCTAGTTGATCAGTAGTGGAGCCCAGTTGGGGTCGATCGGGGACCTTTGTCGCATTTGGGGTTCTTCTTTTATTTTGGTTCGTAGTCGGACCTTGATTGTATCTGGATGATGTAATGCTTTATTCATGTAATTGTGTGAAGTGGCGATTGTAAGCCAACTATGTATCTCTTTCCCTTATGCATTACATGGGTTGTGTGAAGATTACCTCACTTGCGACATTGCTTTCAATGCGGTTATGCCTCTAAGTCGTGCTTCGACACGTGGGAGATATAGCCGCATCGAGGGCGTTACAAGTTGGTAATCTGAGCCTTCCCCGACCTTAGGAGCCCCACTGCTTGATCGTTTTTAGTGGCCGAGTTGTGTCTAGAAAAATGTTTTGAGTCATCTAGGATTATATATATCGGAGAGTTAGGAATTATTTTTACTCCTCAGTCCCTTCGTCGCTCTGGTGAGGTCTCCTGACGTAGAGTTTTGACTCTTCTCTTCTCAAATTTCACTAAAAAATTTTTTAGGATCACGCGGGTATCTTGGAATCGTTCCGATGGTTTTATGATGAGAACATTGTCTTGGTGCCTCCTGTCAGGGGTTTAGTGGAAGTGTCCCGGGGAGTTGAGCTCTGAGGTGTTGTCGTCATAATTTTATCGTTGTAGTTCTGGAATACCTGAGTTTAGTACGCCGACATCGAAAATCTCTTTTATGCAGTTGTTGGTGAGATAACCCCAATAACCCAGTACTGAGGTGAGTACGGGAGTATTGCCATGACTTGTATAATAGATGCTTTTCGAAGGTTGAGGTAGACGATTTCCGAAGGTTTCTTGGTTATGTGTTGAAGGATGGATACAGCTGGATGTAGGATTTGCTAGTTTTGGGTGAGATATTATGCTTCCCCTGTATCCCCAACACCTGATTGCATAACCGGAGAATTTCGGGAGTTTCATAGGTGGGAATTCAAGTAGCTCTTAGGATATCTTTCCGACGGATGTATGATATGAAATTGGGGTTCGACGTCTAGTGGTCCGCCTATTCACGGTTGGTTTAACAGTGGTCTCGTTGTGTCTTAAAGAGTCCTTGGCTATGCCGACTCGGGGACGCTTCGTATGTCATGTGCACTGCCTTGTACATGATGGTGCTGTACGATCGAGCCCGTGTAGGCCCCACCACGAAAACTTCGGACGCAATCTCTATCATATGTTTGTTCCGGCTTATTCTGCAAGCCAGTCCTTTGTTTTTGTTTTGAGTTGTGGTATTCGAGTTGCTTCAATGTCAAGTGTTGATTCGATACCTTTCCGAAATGGTGTTCTCATACTCCGATGTGAATACCAATCCTTCTCGACAATCGAGATTGTCATGTCAATCCTTTTCAACCGGCGTGTTTCTCTTCAAGTGGATCCGATCACTTCAACATCAGCAAGACCATTTATCATTTCTTCTCAACGGTGTTTGTTTCATCCGTCTCCAAGTTGCCTTTGTTTTTCCCGCCCACCCACCCTTTTTCCTCAAGGACTAAGATTTCTTTACCAAGTATCCTTTTATTTTTTTGTGAAGTTTCTCCATTCTTTTCCGTCAATGTTCTTCCCCGGTGGTTCTCAAGAAGATGTTCTACTAGTTCGTCATTCCTCATTCCTTTCTCTTCTCCGGTGGATTCAAGTCAAGTTTTGTTGATCATACCTTTTTCCTCATTTCAATGTCTTCTCATACCGGTGCACCTCATTATCATTCTACTTCTCGCTATTTGTTATTCCGGAGTGCTCAAGATATCTCAGAAGATTTGTGTTTCCATTCGTAATCCGTTCAAGCCATTTGGAGATCGTTATCTCATTCAAGCCATTTAATTCAACCGGTGCAATCTCTCTTTAAAATCAATCGGTCAACGGTGTTTCCTTCTGAGTGGGCCCTAACCCACAGGTCTTTTCCCAGGATCTTACCTGACTCTTCGAATTATCAGGAGCCATTCGCAAATTCTTTTCCAAGTTTGACGTAAGAATGAGTTTTCATTAGTCACATGCCTTCTCCAAGATCGCTTTCAAATTCTTTTCATTGTTGGCTCAACCTTTTCGGTTTTCATTCTCCTGGAGTGTCTCAACAATTCATGGTGGTTCTCATCATCATTCTCAACATTTGAAGACCGAAGAAAGATTTCTCTTAAATCTTGCTCCATTCTCTTGAATATTCATGGTTCTAGCTTCATGCTATCCTCATAATTGTTTTCGATTGTGAGGATTCTTTTCACCCATCCGGAGCATTTCATGAGTTGTTTCTTTCCTCAGAAGGCCATCATGTCATAATTCTTCATTCTCAGCGTGTAGCTACCGTTCTCCAAATCTTACCGGTGAATCGTTTAAATACCCTCTAATCAGTTCATGATCTCTTCGTTCTCATGTATCTAAATCCCCTCAAGTATCTTCATTCGTTTTCCAATTCTTCCCGGTAAATTGTGCCTTTGCTACTTTCATTTTCAATTCTTACGGTGGTTCGTTCAAGATTTTCTCTTCTTTCGTTATCGTATCAATTCATTCATTCTTTCGTTGTTTCAATCTCACCGGTGGTCCCATCAATAACTTTATCAAGTTGCCGCTATATCTCTTTTCAATCCCTCAAGAAGAATAAGTAGTATGCCAAATCCGTTGCTTGTCATCAATTAAATTTGATGAAGGATAAACATACAATAAATCTTATTCTTATTTCCTCGAGGTGACTCAATTCTTTTTTTCGAAGATTATTCACGATGAATAAATTCTTGATTACAAGTGATTCATCTTTCTTTCCGGAGTTGGTCATCATATCACATTCTTGGTTCAAGATGCTTCATCTATTCTTTTTTCGGAGTTCCAAGTTTCCCGCATTATCTCGTCGCGAAGCTCCATCTAAATCATCACAAGGCTTCACCTTGTGTTTTCAACTTCTATTTCTTTCTATCATCATTTTATTACCGGAGTTCTTCAGGGAGGCTCTACATGGTGGTTCGTCAAGGATTCTTTCATTCTTCAATTGTTCCTCAAGTTTCTCTCGGAGTTAAGATCCGCCAAGCTATACACTAAAAATAAACATGGTGCTCAACACATGTTTTGTTTTGAGGAGCTCAAGTATTCTTCATCTTGCATTCCAAATTGCAATTCTTTCTACCTTATCTTTTGAGGTGGTGTTATATCATTCTTGACAATTTCCATTCATGTTTCATGATTCACATGTTGTCAAGAATGAGGTATTTTAAATCCATCAATCCCTTTGTTGGAGTTATCTTGGGTTATATTTCATCTAAAGCTTTCCCTAAGGATTGTTGCTATTTATGGTGCTTATAAATGACCCAATTTCTTCTTTATCCTCCCGGTGATATAGCTTTCTCGTCTCCTTGTTCGTATCAATGAAATTCTTTACCCGTGCTTGGCAGGTTGTCACCTCATAATTTGAGATGCATTCCTTAAGACCATATCAAGCTTATTCATTTTGTTGTTGGTTTTTCCCAACAAACCCGTTGTGACCTTCTTGGAAGGGTGCTTTCCGAGCTCATTCGTGGCAGAAGTTGGCATTTCCTTCTGCGTTCTCTTATTCCGATGATCTATCTTCTATTCATCCGTCCCGGAGGCATTGTGAAGTTGCTCCCTTCGTCCAATAGTCTCGTTTTGCCAAGATCATGTTCCTTTTTCCTTGGTTATCCATTTAACCGGAGTGTTGTGTCTATCGTTCCTCTTTTAACCGGAGTCTCATCCAAGTGCGTTCATTTTGCCAAGTTCAAATTCTATTCCTCCATTTCCAACCGGAGTGTTGTATCATCTCCTCAATATCATCTCGTCCTACCAAGTTTTCCTTCTTCTTTCAGTCGGAGTGCTGCCCAAATTATATCAATCTTATTCCTCTTCTATCTAGTTTTAACCGGAGTGGTTTCAATATCTATCTTATCACTAAACCTCTTGGTTCTAAAAATATTCCTTGTTCCTCTTGTCCAACGAATTGTTTGCAATCTTGGTCATCTCCGTTGTTTTGTTTCTTTAAATTTGTTCAACCTCTCAAGGTTCGTGGTTTCACTCGTTCGTCAAAGAAGCAACTTAGTTACCTCTTCTCTTCCTCTTCCGTTTCCCTCCGGTGCTATCCTAGATCTCGGGACGAGATCCTCTCGTAGTGGTGGAGTGTTGTAACGCCCCGGATGTAGTTTTCCATATTCGTAAGTCCAACTCCTGCCTTTTCCGGAGATGCGAGATATTATTTTCTCCGTGGTTGGGTTTTTGTCTTTCGTTTTGCATTTTGTTCTTGTCTTGCATTTCACTCATCGCATCATTCGCATTGCATCGGCACTCCGTTGCCGTCATATTTTAAAACTTGCATTCATTCGTCGTTGTCGTTTCTCCCTTTGCCTTCATCACCTTCCCTCGGATCGCCTTGCCCGCGCTGACCGTTCTAGACCAACCAGGTTTTGCTTCCCTCTTGACCGTGACCACCTAACCTCTCTTGCCAGCTCGCAGCCCCCATGCGCGTGCGTCCAAAACTCCCCTGAACCCGACCCGGGCAGTCATTACCGTTGGGTCCGGATCATCCCCTAACATCTACAAAACATCTCCGTTTTCTTATTTGGACTCCCTAGCTATTTTTTCGCGACCGTCCGTTTCCGATCCGAGGGACCGAGATAGCCCCTAACCTAATCTGGTGCTATATATATATCTGACCAATCCCTAATTTCTAGGGATTCCTAGCCGCCGCCGCCACTCTCTCCAAAATCCCACCTCGGGATCCTCCCAGATCCCCTTCTCCTCGGTTTCCTCCTCCACCCAATCCCAAAGGCACTGCGGTCTCCTCTGCTTCCCTCGTCCTCGTTCGATCCCAGGGGCAGCCAGCGCGTCGCCGTTCCCCTGCCTCGGCCTCGCACCCCGACGGCCACTTCGTCAGCCATGGAGACCAGCGCAACGAGGCCAGCGACCCCAGGGCCGTCGCCTTCTTCTCCCCGTCTCTCCCCTCCTTCCCGTGCGTCTCTCTCTCTCGCTCAGTGTCCCTCTCTCTCTCTGTCTTCTCTGCCTAGGAGCAGGAACCATGCCTTGGACGCCAAGCTCCGCCGCTACCGTCCCATGCGCGCCGCCGTCCAGATTGCCGGTTCCCTGCTGAGGCGCACCGGATCTGGCCGTTCCGGCCGCTTCCCGCCGACCCCATCGCCAGGGGCTCGCGACAAGTCCACCGGCGTCGTACTGCTTCACGGAGACGAGGACGAACACAAGCCCCTGCCTCCCCGCCCGCTTCGTCCAACTGCGCCCGTTGACCGCACGCCCAAGGACCTCCGTCCCGCATCGCCGTGCCCTGCATCCCGCGGCCAGTCACGCCAAGTCCCTGCGTCGCCGTCCTTGCACCCGCCGGCCTCCCTGCTTCTGCTCCCTGAGACCACCGCCGCTTCTTTCTGTGCGAGAGGAGGACGAGCAGGACGGCCCCGCCCTGCTTTGCATCCGTCGAGATCCGACGCTGGCCGCCGTCTTCGACCTCCCTCTGCGTGGCCGCAAGCTCGCCGCTGCCGACGTCCTCGCCAAGACCTGCCGCTGCTGCGCCTTGTTTCGTCTGAAGCCACTGCGCCAAGCCCTGCCTGCTTCGCCTCCTGTCTTCGAGCGCAGGACGACGAGCATGGGCCTCGTCCAGCCTCGCCATCTCCAGCACCACGCTTGGGCCTCCTCTCCAAGGCCTCAGCCTGATGTGAGCGCCACTCGCCTGCTTCGCTCGTAGCCCAGCTGGCTCTGGCCCAGCCAGCATTCCTCACCACCGAACCGGGCCTTGGCCCAGGGTGAGCAGCCCCGCCCCCTCTCCTGTGCATTTTCGGGCCAGCCAGTTTCGGCCCAGCTCCTGTTTTTTTTCCCTTCCGCGAATTTATCTATTTATCCAGAGTTACCAGTTTTACAGAAAACCCCTCATGTTCATGCATGTAATAATTAATTAACCGTTCATCGGATTAAAACAAATTATATATGTAAAATGCTTAGAATTTTGTGTAGATTAATAATATGCCACTTTTATCTATGTTAAAATGTTTGACATGCTGTTTGTTTAAATTTGCTCCTATGCCATGTTAAAATGATTTATTTCATAACTAAATAACCGTAGCTCGGTTTTAAATGTTCTTTATATGTAAATGGGGTGGAAAAATGCCTAGATTAACATGGTACACTTTATTTTCCTGTTTAACAACTTTGAAATATGTTTTAGGGCAGAACAGTAGCAAATTCATAAATTGCATATGAGGTTTTTCCGGAAATGTTGTTTGTTGTTCCGGCCTCATTTAAACTTGCCTAAATATTTAGTTTACTTTTGTTACACCCCTTGACATGTTTAACAACATTTAACATTGTTGTGTACCTAAACGAGAGCGAACTAAATAACTCGGATGTGGTGTTTCGTCAATATGCAACTCGTTGCATATTGAGCTCCACTTAACTTGTAGTATTGTGTGTTGCACTTTGCCATGCCATGCCTCATTAAACCGGACATGCATCATACTTGATTGTGCATCATGCCATGTTTATGCTTGCGCATTCACCATGTTGTTTGTTTCTTTCCGGTGTTGCTTCTTAGTTCCGGTAATGTTGCGATTGTGAGGATTCGTTCGACTACGTCTGTTTGTCTTCTTCATGGACTCGTTCTTCTTCCTAGCGGGATTTCAGGCAAGATGACCGCTACCCTAGATCTCACTACTATCATTGCTATGCTAGTTGCTTCGTTCTATCGCTATGCTGCGTTACCTATCTTTTGCTCATCAAGCCATCCCAAATTGCCATGAACCTCTAACCTTTGACACCTTTCCTATGCAAACCATTGTTTGGCTATGTTACCGCTTTTGCTCAGCCCCTCTTATAGCGTTGCTAGTTGCAAGTGAAGTTGAAGATTTCTCCATGGTGGACAGGGTTTATGTTGGGATATCACAATATCTCTTATATTATTAATGCATCTATATATTTGGTAAAGGGTGGAAGGCTCGGCCTTATGCCTGGTGTTTTGTTCCACTCTTGCTGCCCTAGTTTCCGTCATACCGGTGTTATGTTCCCGGATTTTGCGTTCCTAACGCGGTCGGGTGATTTATGGGACCCCCCTGACAGTTCGCTTTGAATAAAACTTGTCCAGCAAGGCCCAACCTTGGTTTTACCATTTGCCTCACCACCACCTATCCCTTTCCCTTGGGTCGGCCAACCCGAGGGTCATCTTTATTTTAGCCCCCCCCCCCCGGGCCAGTGCTTGTCTAAGTGCTGGTCCGAACCGAGCGATGTCCGGCGCCCCCTGGGCAACCAGGGTCTATGCCAACCCGACGTCTTGCTCATCCGGTGTGCCCTGAGAATGAGATATGTGCAGCTCCTATCGGGATTTGTCGGCACAGCGGGAGGCTTTGCTGGTCTTGTTTTACCATTGTCGAAATGTCTTGTAAACCGGGATTCCGAGACTGATCGAGTCTTCCTGGGAGAAGGTCTATTCCTTCGTTGATCGCGAGAGCTTGTCATGGGCTAAGTTGGGACACCCCTGCAGGGTTTAAACTTTCGAGAGCCGTGCCCGCGGTTATGTGGCAGATGGGAATTTGTTATTGTCTAGTTGTAGATAACTTGACACCAGATCCGAATTAAAATGCATCAACCGAGTGTGTAGCCGTGATGGTCTCTTCTCGGCGGAGTCCGGGAAGTGAACACGGTTTCTGTGTTATGATTGACGTAAGTAGGAGTTCAGGATCAGCTCTTGATCATTGCTAGCTTCACGACCGTTCCTTTGTTTCTCTTCTCGCTCTCATTTGCGTATGTTAGCCACCATATCATGCTTAGTCGCTGCTGCAACCTCACCAGTTTACCCCTTCCTTACCCATTAAGCTTTGCTAGTCTTGATACCCATGGTAATGGGATTGCTGAGTCCTCGTGGCTCACCAGATACTTCCAAAACCAGTTTGCAGGTGCCTATGTTACCGAGCAGGTGACGCAACCAAGCTCACGGAGGAGCTCGATGAAGATCTTGCCCTTTGTGTTGTTTCGTTCTAGTTGATCAGTAGTGGAGCCCAGTTGGGGTCGATCGGGGACCTTTGTCGCATTTGGGGTTCTTCTTTTATTTTGGTTCCGTAGTCGGACCTTGATTGTATCTGGATGATGTAATGCTTTATTCATGTAAATGTGTGAAGTGGCGATTGTAAGCCAACTATGTATCTCTTTCCCTTATGTATTACATGGGTTGTGTGAAGATTACCTCACTTGCGACATTGCCTTCAATGCGGTTATGCCTCTAAGTCGTGCTTCGACACGTGGGAGATATAGCCGCATCGAGGGCGTTACAGAGTGGCTCAATAGAATGATGAAAGGTGGGTGGGTGCAAGGGGATGAAGTCATGAATGGTCACGGATCCTTTGAACTGATGTGCGGTGTTCTCCTCGATACGTGCCAACAAGCGGTTAGACTCACGCTTGTTTTTCTCCATCTCTAACATGAACTCTGCCAACGAAGGCTGGTCGGGAGGATCCTCGTCCCTACCATCTCCGTGGTTCTGGCTACGAGCAACAGAAGTTCACTTAGCTGATGACATCCTGAGAAATGAAACCAAGGACGGATCAGCATCATCTATAGGCTATAGAATGTAGGACAAGGAAATTAGTAACTCTCGAACTCCTAGGGAAATTCCGGCAGCATACCGGCAGTAAAATGCTCAGAATGAGACATCCTGCTAAAAATGGAGTAGTAACATACTCAACATCATCACTCAAGGTTCTGAGATCATACTAAACAGGTTACACCGAAAGTACTTGAAAACTGGAATATGACTCTGATCAACCAATCCTATGGGACTACGGAGTAGTAACACGTGATCCTGATAGACGGAAGAGAATGCCTAGTTCCTTAACCCCGCAGGAAAGATAGGATGACTCAGATCATAAGGCATAAGGTATAAGGAGTAAAAAGAGCCTTACATTCCATCCCACAATCAATTCCCTTACATAACTAAAGAATTTCTAGACTCAACTTCGACCAGTTTGGCTTGGTAATCCTACATGCAGTCAGGCTCTGATACCAAAGCTGTCAGGACCCCGACTCAATGCCACATCGATCTAGCATGTAACACTTCATATCACTTTGCGGCCTCACGCACGGTATCCCCACGGGTGTCGCCTTACCTTTGCCCGGGACCGTTTGCGCCTTTTGGCACACATATATAATAGTGTCGCTAGCATCCATATGATAAGGAGCCCGGGCTGACATGGCTAGTCGTAAACCCAAAGTGGCACAAACTTACAGGGACAGGCATCCATGACCCAGCATCGAACGTGTCGGTCATCAGCGAGTGAATCCAGGCTGTAGCATTGGGCTAATAGGACTCCGGTGAACCGGGCTGTAGCGGGCTAACAGGACTCCGGTATTCATCGCGTGACATTTCCCCGAAGGGACAGACACAGGAACGAAGAAGGACACATGCCGGCCAGCCTAAGTGTTCCGGAGCAGTAGCACCCTACCATGGCTCAGTGGAAGCACTAGGAGACATTTCCCGGTAAGAGAGGCTACTAAGGATAAACAACTAGATAGTCAGATCCCACACATAGCAATACACATTACACGTACGCATAACATGCAAGTATGTGCTGTACAACATGGCATCACAACATAACTCAACAACTCATATAGATAAAGGCTCAGAAGAGCCATCATAGCATTTATTGCAAACAGGGGTCACAGGACCCATCATACAGAGCATACAAGCAACAAGCGGAAGCATTACATGTCTGGGTACAGACATCTACAAATGAAAAAGGCTGAAGAGCCTGACTATCTACAACATCCGATCAAGATCGTAGCTGAGGTACAAGCTACTCGTCGAAGTCCACGAGAACACTAGTAAGACCGAAGTCTCCGCTGCAAAAACATAAATAAAGCACCATGAGTACAAAGGTACTCAGCAAGACTTACATCAGATCCTATCATACATGCATCTGTGTCAAGAGGGTAATGTGGGGTTTAGTTGCAGCAAGCCAGCTTTGACTCAGTGGCTATCCTGTTCTACGACTACCAGAACTTCTTTGAGGTGATATGGCGCACACGAGTCCACTAATCACCACACAATAAACTACTATGGATTCATCCCCGTCTCCCTACGAGAAGGCCATCCATAGTACTCACACTTGTCTTGAGCATTTTATAGTATCCACTTCAAGTTGTCTATGTACCATGTAAGCATCCAAGAAGTCCATAACCGCGGACCCGGCTATTCGAATAGATCATGTTAACCCTGCAGGGGTGTACTTCTTCACACACGCTCTCGCCACTTACCGCCATGTACACGACATGTATCTCGGCAACCTTCAAGCGGAAGCCTGGCGAGGGTGTCGGCCACGACCTGACTAACCACACAAGACTCTAGCCCAGGTTTTTGCCTATTCGGGTTCCATCCGCAAGGAGATCCGGCCGGGGTGTCGCTCACGGCCCCAAACGATGTGTGCAGGGTTCCCGAGCCCACCATCCGGGTGTCACTCGGTACACCAGGCCACGTGTGCCTAGTCTGTCCCAAGCCCACCCTGCCGGGTGCCACTTGGTAGAAAAATAGCACTACCTACAAACACCAGAAACTAGTTGCGACTCCTGGACAGAGATCAAGTTGGTTAATAAGTCGAGAGGCGCACTTAAGCATCCCAATGTGTGGTAGTATCAAGTCATTGGACAACATACATAGAACTCAGTGCTTAAGGACGGTTCCAGTGAGACAACCCACCATGTACTCCTACATGGCCTCTCACCGCTACCTTTACCAAATCGTGTTCACACGTTCACTCTCAGCATCGGAACATAGAGCAGTGTACTCCAATTCATTCCCAATGAATCAGACCTGACACAACTCTAAGCAATAGCAGGCATAGCATGGTAGGAACACAACATGGCTCAATCAACTCCTACACATGCTAGTGGGTTTCAACTATTTACTGTGGCAATGACAGGTCATGCAGAGGAATGGGTTCAACTACCGCAGCACAAAGTAGCAGATGAATCGTTGTTGTCTTAATGCAATAACTGAGAGCAGGAGCGAGAGAGTAGGATTGTATCGGAATGAACAAGGGGGTTTGCTTGCCTGGTAGATCAACAGGGGGGCACTGCTCCTTAGACAGGTACTCTGGAACACTCTCCGGAGCAAGACCTACCGAGAAGGAACGGTGCCAACAATCAATACACAAGCATATGCAACAATATGATGCATGAACATGGCATGAAGATGTGATGTTGTTTTGTGCTAATGCATCTAGCATTTTATTTGGAAGAGATCCATTTGAACCAAGGGTTCAAATGCAACTCTAAATTAAGTCTCTTAAAATGCCATAATGTGTTTTCTCATATACAGCATGTATAAGTTGGTTTTCCATGCATGAAACTAGTACAGATGGAAAGATTGCATTTTTCTGATAATTTTTCATATATAAATCATTTCAATCTGAGCTACGGTTGAATTTTTATGATTTTTTGAAGTTTGAATCATTTTCTGGAATTTCCTGATTTAATTTAAATCCAGAAAATATGTTACTGCGTCAGCATGATGTTATGCCTGCGTCAGCAGGTCAACGGTGCTGACCAGGTCAAACCTGACGACCGGGTCCCACATGTCATTGGCTTACTGTTAACTGGGAGTTAATCCCGTGTTGACTGAGATTTGACCCGCTGCAGGGCCCGCGTGTTAGTGGCAGTGAGGTGGCTAATTAGGGGGGGGGGGGTTAGTCCTAATGACGCGCCACGTCGGCATCCGCCGGAGCACGGCCGGCGAGGTCGTCGCCGGTGACCATAGAACACGGTGGAGTCCGCGTTGGGGGCCATGGGGCGGCGTCTGAGAGCACCGGGGCGTAGCCCGTGCTCTCGCATATCTAGTGGAGCAGGCGGGAAGCCGCGGGGGCGCCGGAGCTCGCCGGAGCGGAGCTCGCGGCGGCGTCCGGAGCTCGGCTCGAGCGGGCGCGCGGCTACGGCGCACGGGAAAGCAGGGGAGGAGGGGGAACCGACGCGGGGGGGGGGGGGGGGGCTCACAGGGGACCGGAAGAGACGACGGCGAGCTCGGGGGAGGCGCTGACGGCGGTGAGCGGCGAAGGAGATCCACGACGGCCGGAGGTGATGAAGGCGACGGCGACAGAGATCCACGGGCGTCCGGCGATGCACAGCTTGGCGGAGAGGCTTCAGAGCGAGGAGGCGGAGCTCCTGGGTGCGTCGGAGGAGCGAGGGGACGGCGGGGAGCGCGGCAACAGCGAGCGGCGGCGACGGTGATTCTCGGGCGCGCGAGAAAGAGAGCGGCAGAGAGGGAGAGGGAGTGAAAGAAGGGGAGGGCTCGATCCAGACGGCACCCGCGCATCTAACCGCGGCGTCGACGTGGCGGGGGAAGCAGGCAGGCGACCAGGAGGTGGCCGGACGCGTGCGGGCGCGCCGCGGGCACACGCCCGTCCTCCTGTCGGGGAGGAAGACGACAAAGGAGGGGGGCCAGGTGGGCTGGGACAGCTGCTGGGCTGCGCGGTGCCGGGCCAGCACAGGAGCTGGGCCGCAGGTAGGTCCAGGTAAGGTTTTTCCCTTTTATTTCTTTTTCTATTTTTCTGACATTTGTTTGGTTTAAATAAAATACTAAACCATTTTATTTTCTTATGCCAATTTTTGTAGGGGCTAGTGGCATTATTCCAGAGCTCCTCAACAAATGGCATAATTTTTGGACATATAACATATATATAACTAATATATATCCAATGCAAATATTTATGCATTAATTCCAAATGGCCAAAATAAATACTAGTGAGATCCTAAAAATATTGGTTTGATTTTTATCTCTGTCCAATATTTTCAGAGAGGAACATGAGCATTTTCTTGGACCCTTTTGGAGCAATTTTTATTTGGGTCATTTCCATAGATGATTCTGAGGGTTCACAAATCCTCATTTCAAATTTAAATGGAATTTAAACATGATGCACAAATGACTAGCTAGTCTAGGTCATACCAGAACTAGGGACGTGACACTGCCCGTATGTACGTACATGGCCGTATTTTCTTTCTTGCACCCTCGCCACTGTACGTACGTGTACATCCTACGTGCGCGCCTCTACTACGACACATGTGCGCTTCTACATCGACTAGTATGTACGTACACGTTCGCGACCAGAATGACAACGCTACGTACGCTTCGACCAGGTGGGTCCCGACTGTCAGGCACTTCCTTGCCTGCGAAGATGTAGCTGGTGGGTCCCAGCAGTCAGGGGGGTGAATCGTTTTTTTTGTCCGGACGCACTTCCTTGCGTGCGAAGATGTAGCTGGTGGGTCCCAGCAGTCAGGGGGGCGAATCGTTTTTTTTCGAACGCACTTGCGTGCGAAGATGTAACTGGTGGGTCCCAGCAGTCAGGGGGAAACGTTTTTTTTCGCGAAATACGGTGGCCCATCCGGTGGGTCCCCGCTGTCAGGTGGAGGAATAATTATTTTGCGCGTAATAAGGAGGCACTTCCTTGCGGCCGCCGTGGACCCAGCTGTCAGCCTCTCCACGCACAGTACTCTTCCGATGGAAGTCGGTCGTTGACCACATTGACCACGCCACGCCGAGGGCACCATGGTGGTGGACGACAGCGAGGCCTAGGAAGAGGACGACGCGGAGCCGGGGAAGACGCAGCAGTGGATGCCCATGCGAAGAGGAGTACGAGGGTGAGGCTGCCGTCGCTGCAGAATAACATGGGGTATGGGTGAGTAGAGGGATGGCCTGGCCAGCGGTGGGAGTAGTAGGGGGCGGTGAGGCCTCCGCGGCATCACAGCCGGCCACGGGAGGCAGGAGCACGCGGTACGACCGACGCTGCTTTGGGAGGCTGGAGCACGAAGACCAGAGGTTGAAGAAGCACTACAGCCGTTGGATGGACATCGTACGGTCACTGGAGCTAGAGTCGTTCATATTGACTAAGTTGACAAAGCCCTCCGTCCCCGTAAACTTAGTAGGCCCACAAGACAGCCTCCCACCAAGGTGAGTCCCAGCTAGCAGGGGGAGTATTCATTTATTTTGTGCGTAATAAGGAGGCATTTCCGGTGGGTCCGAGCTGACAGCAGGGGGAACGTTTTTTTTGCGAAATACAGAGACCCTTCCGGTGGGTCCCAGCTATCAGGTGGAGGAATCATTATTTTGCGCGTAATAAGGAGGCATTTTCCTGTGTGGGCCCCTACTGTCAGCCTCTTCCGATGGCTGTTGTTTGCTGACCATGTTGACCTCGCCGCGCCGAGAGCACAAACGCGGTGGACGAGGGCGGGGCCCAGGAAGAGAACCACCCGGAGCCGGTGAAGCCACCGCAGCGGATGCCCACATTGAGGGGAGAACGAGCGCTGACTGGTCGGCTGCGGGGTGAGGCTGACGTCGCCGGAAAATAACAGGATGTGTGGGTGGTTAGAGGGATGGCCTGGCGGCAGCACAGCCAGCCACGGGAGGAGGGAGCAGGCAGTCCCACCGATGCTGGTTTTGGCGGCTGGAGCAGGAAGATCAGAGATTGAAGAATCACGACGGCCGTTGGATGGACATCCAACAGTCACTGATGTGTGTTGACTAAGTTGACAAAGCCTTGCGTACGCGTCAAAAATAATTTAGGACAGCGTCATCGTCAACCTAGTAGGCCCAGAAGTCAGCCTCCAAATCTGTGGAAAACAGCATACAGCCCATTAGCCATTATTTTCAATAATTTGCAGCCCATTTGCTAATTCTTAAGGATATTTGAAGCCCATATTCTTTTTATTAGCATTACAGATCATATATTCTGGGCACTGCTAAAAAATTCAACGAAATTTTGCATATCTCGGTGGGGTCCGAACTCTTTTAATCACGAAATTTCGAGTCACGTTAGAAATAGATTTGAAAAAATATATCAAAATAAAAGTCAAAAAACAATTCCCCGCAAAAAATGAATGAAATTTAGAATCTTAACTAGCAAGATGCTTGTTCGTTGCACGGAACATGAAGATGCATTTGTATGAGTAGTCTATCTTGTGGGTGAAAAGATGATATTTTAATGTAATTGCCAGTTGGCTTTGGTTTTTACAAGAGTAGAGAGTAGAGAAATCCTGAAAAAAAAGATATTTTAATGCAATTGTCGGTTGGCTTTGGTTTAAAAACTTACAGCCCATTTCTTACAACTTATAGCCCATTTTTTGGGGAAGCCATTTCTTATCCCTCCTCGTCTTGAAAGATTTGCAGCCCAGCAGGGCTGAGAAAAGCAAGTAGGCCTCAGTTTTGGTATTCTCCAAAAAAAAGAACTGGGCTAGCCAATTTCAGAAAGAAAAAAATATCAACTGGGCTCGTCATGTGCTTAATAAAAGCGTAAGCGTGGGCTAGACGGGCCACAGCCCCCGCACAGCGCGCAGTTGAGCTCCGTCTCTGAAACTGAAAAACAACTGGGCGAGCTGCTGGGTCCCTGGTGTTATCCGCTCGTTGTGTAATTTTCTCGTTTATTGAGTACATTAACAATGGCATGGAACCTAGTTGTCAAACAATTAGGAGGAAGTATTGTTTTGGCTTGTAATAACGAGGCACCTGCTTGCGAAATGCAATGACCCTGGTGGGTCCCTACTGTCAGCCTCTCTAGGTATAGTCATCTCCTAATTCCTCTTGGTTGTTGACCATGTTGACAACACCAGACGACGGCGAGCACAGCGAGCTAACCAAGGCAGAGAACGACGGCAAGGCCTCGGACGGGAACGAACAACAGCCATGGAAGATGCGGCAGTGTAGTGGCAGGTGGAGGGGAGTACGAGGGCAACAACATGCAAGTTTAGAAGCCCCATTTAATGCACTTAGCACCTCATCTAAAGAGCATTAATAGTATAGCCAGCTGCTGGCTATAAGCCTACAGCCCATCTTATAGTCAACATGTACAAAGTGCCTAGGAGCACGTGCTAGAGCTGGCTCTTCATGAAGAGCCCACTTACCTTCTCTCTCCTCTTCTCTTTCCTCCAACTAAGAAGAAATATACTACTGTTTATTCCTTATAGCCCGCTGACTCAGCTCGATTGTACTTGCTCTAAGCACATCTAAGCACTTGCTAGCACCCCCTTGACCGTGGACCTTGACGGTGTACGTCACCTTGTGTCTCATAATTTTCCTCGTCATCATCTGAGTCCTAGAAGATCTCACCCACATCATCATTAGCATGCAGCCTCCTTGATAGACAACGTGCACAGAAGGAGTAGTGGCCACTGGGGACGCACCAACACCACGTCGTGGGCACTCCGTATGTGCTCGTGTGCGTGTAGCGTGCGTGTTTTTCAATCGGTGCTAGCTCTAAGGCCGAGGCTGCGGTCGTCTTCGTCTCCGACTAGTAGTTGAGCAACGGCGGCAAAGATGTGCTGCAAGAGATGCGTATGCGCCGTTGCATGCGAGCTTCGCCGTAGCACGACGAACCGGACGTCGCCACGGATGGCGCACGCCTCCATGCAGCCGAGTGTGTGCGCATGCATGTGTTATTCACGTGCATTCTGCGGCTGAGCGTGTGTGCATGCACGTCTTGTGTACGTGCGTTGTGTGCTCCATGCTGTGCACGTATGTGCATGAGTTGGATCGGATGGAGTTAGTGCGTTGGCTTGTGTACATATTTTAGAGTGTAGATTCACTCATTTTGTTTCGTATGTAGTCCCTTATTGAAATATCTAAAAAGACTTATATTTGGGAACGGAGGGAGTATAAAACATCTTCAACTTAGCATCCTGATGTACCGTTTCTAGTGGTTAGCGAAAAGTTCATGTTCTTTTAGTTGTTTATAGGTGGGAAGGCGGGGAAAAACAGGGGAAAACGCGCAAGGTTCCTTGCAGACACTCCACCGCGAGGTTCCTTGCTCCTCCTCGGTCATAGGGAAGCTATGCTCTTCAACTCTTTTCTTTTACGTGAGCTTTGTTCATCCTTTTCCCAACATGCGAGACATCTAGCATCAAGGTGCACGTGTCATGCAAGAAAATGGAGATAATCAGATAAGCAGTGCGTAAGTGAGTCGTGCGGGGGGTAAGCGGGGGGAAACCCTTTTCCGTAAGTGAGTCGTGCACTTCGATGGCATTTCTACGCAATATTTTTTCTCCTCGATGGCACGTGAATGGCACATGAATAGTGCACGTACTCAACGACGGAGCAGGGGATGGTAGCAATGACATGGTCAGCCCTTTTTTGGAGAGAGTACGTACTACTAGTAAATAACTTTGATGTGTCCCGTCAACTCGTAGAACGACGAGAAGCTTGATTACGCCTTCTCCCTCGCTAACGTGTGCGTGGTGGCTCGCAGCACGAGGAGAAACTTTTGCTTACAAGCGGTGGACGTGCAGCAGTTCATTTGGTGTCAGATTGCCAGAAGCACTACTGTAGAACCATCGACTTCCGGAAGAGGCGAAGAGCCAAGCGCAAGGTCACCTACTAACCTTAGGCTAGGTGTAGTGGGAGTAACATAAGTAGAGGTACCTCCTTTTTTATTCTAGAAACAACCACACACGAATATCATGGTGCTGGTTACGTAGAACAAATTTCCTGCAGTCCGTGCTCAGCCCTCCTCTATCTCTCTTCTCAGCCAACCAGCGGACGCGCGGAGCCCATCATCTATTTGCTCACATGCGGCCCCACGTGTCAGTGAAAACGCAAGAGGACCCACTGAACCTGCACATCTTTCACCTCGACGTGCTGGTGATGAAAAACAAATCCAAGAAAGATCTTCGGTGGACGCTTTTGGAGTTACTCAAGAGTAGTAAGATTCTATTTACAGTTTAACCCAAGATGCATATCTCGTGGCTTCAACTTATCAACTACCACTCTATTTTCTTTCATGACACGACCTGGATGCTGGATGTCCCATGTGTCGGCAAAAGGAGGAAGAACCTGACCAAATCTTCGGTTGTGCTCTCGGATTAGACTAGTTGTGCTAACTTAAAAAAAATTATTGTGTACTCCCTCCATTCCAAAATACTTGACTTCCATTTGTCCAAACATGGATGTGCCTATATACTAAAACATGTCTAGATACATATATATTTTGACAAATACTACCTCGGTCCGGGTTTATTGGTCCCCATTATATTTCGTGCCAAATTTTGACCATAGATTAAACTAACAAAATGTTTATGCATGTCACGAAACATTATATTTTTGAAAACTATGTTCAAATACGAATCCAATGAGATAATTTTTCTTGAAATGCATTAACATTTTGTTAGTTAAATCTTTAGTCAAAATTTGACACAAACTACAAAGGGGACCTATAAACCAGGACAGAGGTAGTAGAACGGAGGGAGTAGAATGGATGCAAGTTTTTGTATTGGGAAGAAGAGTACATCCATATATTGATAGAGCGTTGGAGTTGGCCTTACAAGTGGGACCGTAGTTGAGGAAACCGACTATCGGCAAACCCCCACCTCGCCCGCCGCGCGATGGCTGAGTTAGAGAAATGATGAGGTTGAAGAGATTGCTCTAGCACGGACTCCAAGAAATATGGTGTCAGATGGAAGTCGTGCTGGTGGCGTGTGCCGTACTCCTTTACGTGAATGCTTGTTCTGGCCCATGCCACCCTACTACTCCTACTACTTACTATATAGTACTAGTATAGAGGATTCGAGGTGCTGGTTACGTAGTACAATATGGCTACAGTAAAAACACCCGCACGACGCGCGAAGCATGTGAAGCTAGTACAAATAGTGTACTACTATTGTTGATTGGCCTCATCCGATAACCTTTTGCAATGCACGTACAATTATGTATTTAGAAAATATTTTTTTGCCTCGTCGCACCACTCACTCACAGAAGCAACTCGAAAGCCATTCATAAATTTAGTAAGTTTATCACAGGCATATCATTTTATTACATACAACAGGTCATCAACCCACATCGACAACGAGGATACATTATAAATACTAAAGTTTTCACCACACAACAAATAACAAGCAATTAAATGAACTTCAACTCAACCATTCCTCAGCGTTGGAAATGCTTGCTTTGAACCACAAGTGATTCTCTGGGACGGGGCATCTATTGTCGATCTCGAGACCAATGCAGGACTGATCATCCTGGCTGAAGCGGCCTACTATATCAGTACCAGGGTAGGGAACCACGCTAATGTCCGAGGTATAGACACAGTTGCTTCTCATAAATGGTGCTAGTAACGTTGTGTCAATAGTAGTTGGATCGCCTTTCACCATCATCGAATAGTTTTATCCAAGGAAGAGCGAGTTTTCTCCAAGACTATCAATTCTGTACCAGGGAGAAGGTGTTGGCGCTAGCACACTATTATCCATCCCGAATACTATGCAACGGGTGTTGGAATAGGTCCGGAGAGTGCGACCATGGGAGACTACACCTGCTTCCTTAGCAGTAATATCATCAGTGGGCTGTATACACACGAGAAGAGGTGATCCAACGGAATTAGTTGCCAGGCGCTAACAAGTATATGGGCGCTGCTCATCCTCATGCTCGTGATCATCACCATCATCATCTCCCCCTTGGTTATAAAATTTTTCAAGTATAGGTGGTGGAATGTTCACATGACCTTGGAAACACAAGAAGAAGGTTAATTAGTAAAGGGAAACTTGCTAACCCGCATGCATGTGGGTGAAACAATTATAATTACGGTGGAAGACAAACGTACCGAAATCATAACGATTCCATGCAAAAACAGTGCCATGAGTGGTGGCAGCAAACACAAGGCCCTCGTATTGAATTGCATCATAGTACTCATGCGTGTACAGAAACTGATTTTTGAGCAATGTCCATCGAGTCAAACCAGCAATGACGGCAACAAGCTTGTCGAAGATAGCAACAACTTCATAGTTGTTGTAATTCCAAGAGCGGGTGGGAACTCGAGAAATTGCTATCTTCCATAGAAGACAGACACCATGATTTTATTTGAACGTGCGTACAATACCGGTGTGCTCAACCTCTGGGCAGTCTGCTAAGATTTTTGGAAGTGGAACCCGGTCACGAGTATACACATTCACAAGTTCCCACTCGCAATTGGACCCAATGTAAACAACCCAATCTCCATTTGCGCCTGCCCAAGCCTTGCCCTCAAGCGATGGCATCTTAACATCATACATATCATTATCAAGCGGCATCAACTTGCACAGGGCGAGGCCTCCGTCGTGACGGCGCCAGTCATCAGGATCACGGCGAAGAAGATAGGGAGATCAAATCGTTCCTTGACTCTTGGGTTCCTTGTAATGATGTTATTAGTTGAGGCAAGAATGGGCTTGAACGAACCTGCCATGTTAGCCGAGGTGATGACGTCGCACCGATCAATGAGTTCCTCCACCATGTCATCTTTCAGATCGGGGCAAGAATAACGGGGTCGTTTTCGTCCTGTTCCCTCCATGGAGAAGACGATTGAACAATGGCAGAAGAAAGCGTGAAGGGCTAAAGGAAAATGTAGGAGGGAGAGGAAGATCGTGCGACAACAGTTCCAAATCGAGAGGGAAAGGCGAAGAGTCGGTGGACGGTTGCCAGTTTGCCATGGTTCACGAAGGGGCGCCCCGGCCTACATGTCGGTACGGAAATACTCCTACTACTCGCCGTCGTCTCACTGATATGTTGGAACGGGACTGAGGGAGTCCTGGACTAGGGGGTGTCCGGATAGCCGAACTATCATCATCGGCCGGACTCCAAGACTATGAAGATACAAGATTGAAGACTTCGCCCGTGTCCGGATGGGACTTTCCTTGGCGTGGAAGGCAAGCTTTGCGATACGGATATGTAGATCTCCTACCATTGTAACCGACTCTGTGTAACCCTACCCTCTCCGGTGTCTATATAAACCGGAGGGTTTTAGTCCATAGGACAGAACAACAATCATACCATAGGCTAGCTTCTAGGGTTTAGCCTCCTTGATCTCGTGGTAGATCCACTCTTGTACTACCCATATCATCAATATCAATCAAGCAGGAGTAGGGTTTTACCTCCATCGAGAGGGCCCGAACCTGGGTAAAAACATCGTGTCCCTTGTCTCCTGTTACCATCCGCCTAGATGCACAGTTCGGGACCCCCTACCCGAGATCCGCCAGTTTTGACACCAACATTGGTGCTTTCATTGAGAGTTCCTCTGTGTCGTCACCGATAGGCTCGATGGCTCCTTCGATCATCAACAACAACGACGCAGTCCAGGGTGAGACTTTTCTCCCCGGACAGATCTTCGTATTCGGCGGCTTTGCACTGTGTGCCAATTCGCTTGGCCATCTGGAGCAGATCGAAAGCTACGCCCCTGGCCGTCAGGTCAGATTTGGAAGTCTGAACTTCACGGCTGATATCCGCGGAGACTTAGTCTTCGATGGATTCGAGCCACAGCCGAGGGGCGCCGCACTGTCACTATGGGCATGATTTAGCTCTGCTGCCGGACAGTGCCCTGGAGGCCGCACACGAGTCCGCTCCGACCCCAATTCGGAGCCGGCTGCGCAGATCGAGGACGGGTGGCAAGACACCGCCTCGGGGGCTACAACCTCCATGGCGATGGAGCCGAATACTGACCTTGTCCCTTGTGAAGCTCGTGACTCCGAGGTGTCGGACTCCTCACCGGACTCCGAACCTCTCGCGCCGATCATGGAGTTCACCGCTGCGGACACCTTTCAGCACTCGCCTTTTGGCGACATCCTGAATTCGCTAAAGTATCTCTCGTTATCAGGAGAGCCCTGGCCGGATCACGGTCAGGACGGTTGGGATGCGGACGACGAAGAAATTCAAATCCCACCCACCACCCACTTCGTAGCCACTGTCGACGACCTAATCGACGTGCTAGACTTCGACTCCGAAGACATTGACGGTATGGACGACGATGCCGGAGACGACCAAGAACCAGTGCCTACTGGGCACTGGAAAGCCACCTCAACTGACGACGTATACATGGTGGATACACCAAAAGGAAGCGATAACGAGGAACAACGGGACGCGGCGAAGGATAATTCCCCCGAAAAACAACCAAAATGGCAACGCAAGCGCCGCCCGAAGTCCCGCCTCGATAACAACAGCACCCATACTGACCCAGCCGTAGATCAGGGAAAACCAGTGGACGACGAACATGCCACCAAGCAACCATCCGGGCAGGATGAATTGGACGAGCAACCCATCCCCGGCGAGAACAACAGTCCAAACGATCTCACGCCGGACACATCACCGGAGCATAAGAATGTCGGTGTACTAAAGTAGGGGTACCTTAGTACCCCGAACTTGTGCACGGGCAGTCATAGTACCCCACGGCAAGGCTTGCCGGGCACCCGCCAAGACCCTCCGCCATTTCCTATTACTACCATTCAAGAACAAAGTATCAACTGAGAAGACAAAGACCCCGGCAAGAGAAGCTTGCCGGGAAGGACAAAGACCCCGGCAAGAGGAGCTTGCTGGGAAGACCAACCAAGGCGCTTCAGAGAAACTTGCCGCGATGCCCCGCGCGTCCCGGCAAGGCCCAGCGACCGGCAAGCTTGCCGGCGCGACAAGAGAAGGGCCACGACAAGGCACTTGCCGCGGCAAGGCTGCCACCCTGCACCCAAACTCCAGCGCATCCAGCGACGTGTCACCCCAGGGCCATCCCAGGAGCACGTGGCGAGGCGCTGTGCAGCCATGCGGAGCGAGGTGGCAAGCGGAGCTGACAAGGAGGCCATCATGGCATTCGGTGGCGCCCCTAACGGTCGTTTCCTCACACTGTTGGGGCGACCAGATGGGCATTAAATGCCCCACTCCCCCGCCGTCAGAGTTAGGTAGGGGACACTATTGGACACTGTTGTAACAACCTGCATTTTTACTTTTTTATCCCCTCTTCTTACGCTGCCACCTGTTGGTGCCCCCTTCAGACTATAAAAGGGAGGCCCGTGCGCATGTAGAAGGGGTTCGGAGCTTTTCCACACTAGGGTTCGTTTTCATTCGACCCATCCAACACCACTACACGCTCGCGCTCTCGAGCAAGAACAAATACAAACACAAAGCAGCAGTAGGAGTTTTATCTCTCCGGAGAGCTCCGAAGCTGGGTAAAAATCGCCCGTCTCCCCCGCGCGCTCGACCTCGATCTGCTCTGCGCACGCCCTCCGCTCCCCTGCCGGACCAGAAGGGGCCCCCTGCCCCATAGGTGCTCGTGGCCACAGAGCGCCCCGACATCTTTGGCGCGCCAGGTAGGGGGTGCGTCGAGGTCGTGAGCATCTGATCCGGTCTCCGCGCGCGCTACATCAACGCCTTCATCAACATGCCACCAAAGAAGAAGCCTTAGGAGGTGGCCGCTCCATCTACATCAATTCTACCACCACCGCCGGAGCAAACGGGCGGTGGAGTGGACGCCGGCGGAGGAGCGGGCGCCGACGGTGGGACTCACGTCGTCACCAGGTCCAAAAACAAGGCCCCGCAAGCGTCGGCGACCGTGCAGACACCACGCCCGTCCCAGGAGGTGCAAGGTCAACAGCGCCCCGGTGCTCCTAGCACCGTGCTCGCGTTGGAGCAAGGCCAAGCTGGTGGGTCGCGTGACGTTCGAGACCAGCATGCGCACCAGCATGCTGGCGCAAGTGAGGTACGGTCACCCGGACGGGGTGTTGCTCCTTCCAATCCAGTTGGGGATCCGAGCACATCCCGCTCCTCGCGCCGCTCGTCGCCACCACCACCCAAGACTGCAGAGGAAGCGCTGGCCCGAGCCCAGCTGCTTCTAGATTACCCTCCGGCGCCACACAAGATTGACGACTGGAGGATGACCATTTATAGCCTCATCGGCTTCGCATCCGGCGAAAAGCCCCGGCAACCGAGCACGTCGAAGCCCCGGCGAGACGCCCAGGCGCAAGCCGACGCCGACAAGACCGCTGGGGGTGCCACCTCCGTGCACTCCCAGCCCCGAAGGCCAAGATCTCCAAGAACGACGACACGAAGATGCTCGTACTCGCATCGAGCGCAGAAGGGAAGCGCGACGTCAATCTGACCAGCGCGTTGGGCCCACTGTCGATATGCATGCGCCAGGGGAACCAGGCGACTTGCCGTATGCGGCAGGTTGCCCTGCGTTCACCCGTGAGCTGCGGCAAGTCCAGTGGCCCAGAACCAAGAACTTCAAGCCAGACGTGCCCGAGAAGTATGATGGCAGGATACATCTGTTGGAGTTCCTCAGCATCTACACCATCACGATGCAGGCTGCCGGAGGACGCGACGAGAAGATCCTTGCCAACTACTTCCCGCTGGTACTCAAGCCCAACGTCAGATCTTGGCTCATGCACTTGCCGGACGGCTCCATCTCTTAATGGGCGGACCTGTGTCATCAGTTTGTCGGCGCCTTCACAGGCGGCCACAAACCCCATGGCCAGGAGAGCGATCTGCATCTGCTCGTACAGAAGGAGGGGGAGCCCCTACGCAAGTACATACAGAGATTCAGCCAGGTGCAGCGCAACATCCCAGACGTCCACCCTGCCGCGGTTATCAGCGCGTTCCATCAGAATGTGCATAACCGCAGGATGAGGGAGGAGATGGCGATGTGCAAGATCAGAGATGTCAGCGAGCTCTATGCTCTGGCCGACAAGTGTGCACGGGCTGAGGAGGGGAGGAAGATCCCCGGAGAGACTGCAGGAGCAGAAGGGTCTGACAGTGAGGATGCTGCCCCGGCAAGGAAGAACCGGAGGCGGAACAACAGGAAGAGAAAGGCTAAGGATGTGCTAGCTGTCGAGCATTCCGGCAACGGAGGCGGCTCCGACAAGGCCAAAGCTGATGACTCCGGCGAGGCTGTGGTAGCTGCCGACAAGCAGGATGGCTCCGGCAAGCGGTATTGCAAGATCCACCGCACCAAGGGCCATGACCTCCAAACCTGCAAGAAAGTTGAGCAGATGGCGGAGCTACAGAAAGCTGAGTATGAGCGCCGCGACAAGGAGAGAGCCCAGGGAGGTGGCGGAGGATCCGGCAAGAAGCTTCCCGCCCGGGGAGGGCACCGTGGCAAGGCCAAGCCGCGGCAAGGAGACAGGCCTCCCCGTGGCCGCAACAAGGACGAAGATGAAGATGAGGATGATGAGATGGAGGAGGATGAAACTGATGACCAAGAGTTTCAGAAGGCAACGGAGGTGTTGTGCATCAACGGCGGTGCCTCTCTGCACACCTCGCACCACCAACTCAAGCAGTGGGTGCGAGAAGTCAACGCAGTGGAGCCGTCCGTCGAGTCGCGCAAGCCTCTGAAGTGGTCCAGCACGCCCATCATCTTCGATGTTGAGGATCACCCTGATCGCATCACTGCGGTCGGGTGCTTGCCAATGTTGGTCTCACCAACAATCCGCAACCTCAAGGTCACGAAGATGTTGGTTGACGGCGGGGCCGGCCTGAACCTGATTTCCTCCGCAGTGCTCAAGAAGCTCTAGATCCCCGACAGCGAGCTCGAAGAGGCCGGCACCTTTCAAGGAATAAACCCGGGAAGGAGCAAGCCAAAGGGGAAGATCACACTGCCAGTGACGTTTGGCAGCGAGCTGAATTATAGGACAGAGAGGGTCACATTTGACGTCGCCAATTTCCCATTGCCCTACAATGGGATACTCGGCCGACCAGCGCTTGCCAAGTTCATGGCAGCCTCTCACTACGCATACAATGTGCTCAAGATGCCTGGTCCGATAAGTGTCATTTCTGTCCAAGGCGACAAGAAGGACGCACTTATCTGCACCAACAAGATCTACCGGGAAGCAGCAGCCGCAGCAGAGCGCGAGCCACTTGCCGCTGAAGCTCCCCGGGGGAAGAAGAAGGCCAAGTCCGGCAAGAGTAGCTCCGGTGCCCACTCCGGCAAGCGCACCTCTTCGGAGTGCTGCGCTACCGTCGAGGACGCACCATTGAGCTCCACCGGCAAGTGCAAGAAGGCAAAAGCAGCTTCACCAGAGACCAAGAAAGTGGCCGCCAAGGAGGACGGCACTGGTGGTACTTTCACCATCAGTGCCACGCTTGATCCTAAATAGGAAAGCGCGCTCATTGCTTTCCTGCGGGCGAATGTTGATGTGTTTGCATGACAACCATCTGACATCCCCGGTGTTCCCAGGGAAGTGATTGAGCACCACCTTGCCGTCTGCCCTCACGCGCGGCCCATCAAGCAAAGAGTCAGAAAGCAAGCAGTAGAGCATCAAGAGTTCATAGCAGAAGAGATCAGGAAGTTGGAAGCAGCAGGCCTGGTCCGAGGAGTACTCCATCTGACGTGGCTAGCCAATCTAGTAGTCGTGCGCAAGGCAAACGGGAAGTGGAGGCTCTGCATTGACTTCACTGATGTTAATAAAGCCTGTCCCAAGGATCCATTCCCCTTGCCGCACATTGACCAGATTGTTGACTCCACAGCAGGATGTGATCTGCTTTCGTTCCTTGATGCATACTCAGGATATCATCAGATCTTCATGGCAGAAGAGGATGAAGAGAAAATCGCATTCATTAGTCCATGTGGCACGTACTGCTTCGTACGGATGCATTTCGGACTAAAAAATGCTGGTTCAACATTTTCAAGAGTAGTCAGCCATGCTTTTGAGCCACAGATGCACAGAAATGTAGAAGCTTACATGGATGACATAGTGGTCAAGAGCAAGGACAAAGAGACTCTAATCCAAGATTTGGATGAGACTTTTGCAAATCTGCGCAAGGTCAATCTCAAGTTGAACCCCGAGAAGTGTGTGTTCGTAGTTCCTTCCGGCAAGCTTCTCGGGTTCTTCGTGTCTCAGAGGGGGATTGAAGCCAATCCCGACAAGATCAAGGCCATTGAGCAAATTGAAGCACCAAAGCGCGTCAAGGATGTTGCGAAGGCTTGCCGGCTGCGTTGCTGCTCTTAGTA
This sequence comes from Triticum timopheevii, assembly GCA_963921465.1. NCBI lineage: Eukaryota > Viridiplantae > Streptophyta > Magnoliopsida > Poales > Poaceae > Triticum > Triticum timopheevii. Next base: position 179,702,529 of record OY997266.1, read on the forward strand.
GATTCATTTCCAAGTCTGCTGAACGCGCCCTGCCATTTTTCAAAATCTTGAAAAAGGCAGGTCCCATGAAATGGACTCCGGAAGCGGAGGCTGCGCTGCAGGACTTGAAGAAATATTTGTCCTCCACTCCAACACTTGTCGCGCCTAAGCCACAAGAGAAGTTGCTGCTATACCTAGCCGCAACCAATCAAGTGGTTACTGCTGCGTTAGTGGCGGAGAGGAAGGCAGATGATGAGCCAGCAGCCGCGGCAAGCGAGTCCAGCAACAAGCAGGGGGCTTCTCCGACAAGCTCTGGCCCGGCAAGCCCTGATCCGACGAGTTCTGGCTCCGCCAAGGATGGATCTGTGCAGTTGCCGGAAGAAAAACAGAAGAAGAAGGTGCAGCGCCCGGTTTACTTTGTCAGTTCCCTTTTGCAGGGGGCCAGATCAAGGTACTCTGGTGTGCAGAAGTTGCTTTTCGGCCTACTCATGGCCTCAAGAAAGCTGCGCCATTACTTTCAAGCACATGAGATCACGGTTGTCACTCGCTTTCCGTTGAAGAGGATACTGCAAAATCCAGAAGCAACAGGCAGGATTGTCGAGTGGGTGCTAGAATTGTCGAGCTTTGGCCTCAAGTTTGAAAGTACTTCAACTATTCAGAGCCGGGCTTTGGCAGAATTTATAGCAGAATGGACGCCAACACCGGATGAAGAAACTCCAGAGAAGAGCATCCCCGTCAAGGAAGTTGGCAAAGAATGTATCATGTACTTTGATGGTGCCTTCTCGCTGCAAGGCGCCGGTGCGGGCGTACTACTTGTCGCCCCCACCGGAGAGCACCTCAAGTATGTGGTCCAAATGCACTTTCCCAAGGAGCAAGCAACAAATAATATTGCGGAGTATGAGGGTTTGCTTGCCGGACTCAGGATCGCAGCTGAACTTGGGATCAAAAAACTCATCGTCAGGGGTGACTCACAGCTTGTCGTCCGCCAAGTCAATAAAGATTACCAGAGTCAGTTGATGGAAGCATACATTGATGAAGTGAGGAAGCTAGAGGAGCATTTTGACGGCCTGCAAATGGAACATATTCCAAGGGCTCAGAACAACATTGCAGATGGCCTGTCAAAATGTGCCGCACTCAAGTTGCCTGTGGAACCAGGGATTTTTGTGCTCAAGCTGACTCAGCCATCCGTCACACCATCAACTGGACAGAGCAAGAAGAGAAAATTGCCTGCTGGCGACCACTTTCCGGCAGAGCTCCCCGAAGCCGCCGCCAAGAAGGTTCCCAGGCTCAACACAGAAAGAGCTGAGGAGCAGTCTGCTCCGACAAGCCCCAGGGCTTGTTTCGTTGAAGCAGACGCTCCCGACAAGCTGTGTCCCGACACGCTTGCCGGGAGCATCACGCTCCGGCGGGATCCCTGATCCTTGCCGTCGAAGCGGATGTTCCTGTAGCAGCCTTTGCGCCTTTAGTCCTCGCTGTCGAGCCACAAGCTCCAGCCTGGGCACAGCCAATAGTCCATTTCCTTCAGACAAGAGAACTTCCCGAGGAACAAGAAGAAGCAGAAAGAGTAGCCCGGCAATCAAGTATGTACCAGTTTGTCGATGACATACGGTACAGAAGAAGATTCAACGGAGTGAAATTGAAGTGCATTTCCCGGGAAGATGGACAAGAGCTGTTGGCGGAGATACATGGAGGCATATGTGGTCACCACATTGGCGCACGAGCACTTGCCGGCAAGGCTTTCCGGCAAGGCTTCTTCTGGCCGACAGCCCTCCAGGATGCAACTGCACAAGTAACCAAGTGTGAAGCATGCCAGTTCCATTCCAAATAGATTCATCAACCAGCTCAAGCTCTCCAAACAATCCCTTTGTCCTGGCCATTTTTGGTCTGGGGGCTCGACATCCTCGGCCCCTTTCCCCGAGCTGTCGGGGGCTTTGTGTACTTGTACGTTGCAATCGACAAGTTCACAAAGTGGCCGGAAGTGGAACCAGTGAGGAAGGTGACAGCGCAGTCAGTAGTCAAGTTCTTCAGGTCAATTGTTTGCCATTTCGGAATCCCTAACAGGATCATCACCGACAATGGCACACAATTTACGAGTCGCACCTTCATGCAATACGTCCAAGATCTTGGCACCAAGATCTGCTTCGCTTCTGTTGCTCACCCGAGAAGCAACGGTCAAGCGGAGAGGGCGAACGCTGAAGTGCTGCGCGGGCTCAAGACTAGAACTTTCGACAGGCTGCGCAAGTCTGGAAAAAATTGGATCGAGCAGTTGCCGGTGGTTCTTTGGTCGATCAGAACGACGCCAAATCGAGCCACTGGCCAGACACCCTTTGCTCTTGTCTACGGAGCAGAGGCAGTTCTCCCCACGGAACTCGTATACGGATCGCCACGAGTGCTTGCTTATGATGAGCTTGAGCAAGAGCAGCTGCGACAAGATGACGCGCTGCTCCTCGAGGAGGATCGTCTTCAGGCTGCTGTGCGAGCTGCTCGCTATCAGCAAGCTTTGCGATGCTATCATAGCCGCAAGGTTAATGCCAGAAGCTTCGAGGAAGGCGACCTTGTTCTTCGGCGTGTTCAATCCGCCAAGAATTCAAACAAGTTGACGCCAAAGTGGGAAGGCCCTTATCGGGTGAAACGAGTCACTAAGCCCGGCGCTGTCCGCCTTGAGACCGAAGATGGCATTCCGGTGAGCAACTCCTGGAACATAGAACATCTTCGCAAGTTTTACCCATAAGGCGCGGTTGCCGGACCCGCTCCGGCAACCACCTTTTGTACAAGCCTTGCCACTGTCGCATGTAACACTTTGTACAAAGCCGGGCGCAGCTCCCGTGCGTAAATAAAGTTTATGTGCCTCGCACATCTTGTCAAATTTAATGCATCTCCCTTTCTTTTGCATATATATCTGACACTTTGTACAGCACTAACCCCCGGTAAGCAATAGCGAACCTTGAGGTTCCATATCATTATTTTCTCTTCTTTCTTCTCAAAAAAGAAGACTCCTCCGCCCACAAGTTCACCGGGAGGGGGGGGGGAAGGGAAGATAAAAGTGTGTGCCAGGCGTCGTTCAAGGGAATCTAGCCTTGCCGGGACGCGGGCGACAGAAAAGCTAAGTTGCCAAAGTTTACGCTTAGTCACTTTTAAATTTTTAAGTTATATTCCTTGAACGTTCGTGCCTTGTATGGAAAACCTGTGCGCGGAGGAATCGACTCGCGGCTAAGTTGCGCCCTTGATTTGTTTTCGAGTCCGCTCAACAATACAAGTGAGCTGCAACCAGCCCCGACAAGGTTTCTTGCCGGAGGCAGCACCGCCAGCGGGCTGCTGATGTTCCGCACTCAGCAAGTGTGTTTGCGCCGGCAAGTTCCCTCAAAGCGTAGGGCAAAAGCATACAAGGGATGTAACGGAGTAAAGGAAATAACATAGCAAGCAGTACCCAGAATAGAGTTATATTACAAGAGTGACTTATTGTGGCACTGACTAAATTGTTCTCATAACCGAAACGGCAGCAGCAAGAAAAAGGGAGAAGAAGGGCGGCCTAATCCACGCGCCCGCCGTCGACCCTCCTGACCTCGTTCACCTTGTCCACGATGGGTGCGACGATGGCCCTGAGCTCCTCAAGATCAGCACCCTCCGGCAGCTTCTTGGTGACGCAGGAGAGGTCGATGCCCGGGTTGCGGAAGAGGACCTTCACCAACACCTTCTCCAAGACCCCGGCGCAGATCGCGCGCGATTCGTCGGCCAGCTTCTTCGGGATCCTTTCCCGGAGCTGCTGGAGAGCCGTCACCACACCCTTGAAGAAAATCGTGAGCTTGGCGCTGGGCTGGAGATTTTCCTCAGTGGAATACCCAAAGCCCGCCAAATCAAGCTCCGCCAGCTCCTCGTCGATAGATGCAGCGATGTTGACGAGGCCCTCCGTCCAGAGCTCCACCATGGTCTTGAAGGTGTTCTGGGCCTCGACGGCCCTCATCAGCAGCTCCACGTTGCCCTCGAGCTCCTTCCTCAAGTCGTCCTCTCGCTTCTTGGCGGCGTCCAGCGTCTCCGCCAAGGTGGCCAACTTCAGCTCCAGATCAGCGCTTGAGTCCTTGGCGGCGTTCAGCTCCTTGATTTTTTCGGCAAGTTGAGCTTCCAGATCGCTGTGGGCAAGTGCATCCTTCTCGCGCTCGCGCTGGAGTGCGGCAAGCTCTTCATTCTTCTTCCCCATATCCACCTCCAGCCGCGCTACCCTCTCCTCCAAATGCTTCTTGGCGGCCTCGGCGGCCGCGGCTGCGTCCTTTGCCTCCTTGAGTGTCCCGCCAAGCGACTGCTCTCATGCCTCGAGCTCCTCCTCATGACTGTCCAGGCTGGCTTTCTTCTGTGTCAGCTCACCTTCCCGCCTGGACATCTCCTCGGCGGCGAGCCTCTGCTGCTCCTTGGCTTCAGCCTTCTCCAGGATGAACGCCTCCTTTGCCTCGCCGAGCTGCACCCTCTCCTCTGCAATGGATCGGAGGGCCTCCTGGTTGCGGTTCCGGAGCTCTTGCGCATGTTTCTCTATGTCAACTCCCGCTTGCGCGACAAGCGCTTCCCGGGACTCAAGCTTCGCTTGCCGGGCGCGGTAGAGTGACACCAGCTTTCGGAGCAGCTCCTCCTCCTCGGACTCGCCGCTGCTGCTGCTTGGCCTGTCGACCACTGCCAGCCCAGCAGAGGCGAGTACTTCCCCGTCAAACTCCTCTCCTTCAACCGGCGCCCTGGAGCTCGACGCCCAGGGAAGCTTGATATATACGCCCTCGCCGGCCTTCAAGTAAGCACCTGGCTGGGGCTCCTTGGAGCCCGATGCCACGTCAGCGGCGGAGGGGTCGGAGGTCGGTGTAGCGCCTTGCGCTCCTGCGTCCTCCAGGTCGTCAGTGCGACTGCCGGACCCCTCGCCGGCTCCTGCACCAGCAGCCTTGGCGGCCTCTTCGTCGGCGGGCTCATCAGCGCCGGCCTCTTCTTCATCGGCGGCGACATCCCCAGTGTTGCCGCGTGCGCCCTCCTCGCCGGTGGCCTCAGCTTCCATCGGGTCCCCAAGAGGAGGATCTGAAGACAGGAAGAGGAAGGAAAAGTCAAGCAAAACATCCCAAAAGAAAATCAGAAGAACCCAAGGGAAAGTTTCCGACAAGGAGGGTCACCTGTGCTGGGCTCTGTGATCATGGGCTCCACCACTGGGGGCTCACTGGTTCCGCCCCTTGCCGGAGATCCCTTCCTTGCCGGAGAGTGCTCCCATATTGGGGAATCGGCCCTTGGTGGCGTAGTCGAAGCCGACGACGCCTCCGGGTCGGCCTCTGGTTGCTCTTGGTGGGCATGTTCTGCTCCTACATAAATGAACCAGCAATCAAGGTGTCGGCAAAAAGGAAAAGCACCCATGCGCGCCCCACAACAGGAAGTGAACCAGACACTTACGCTGGGGGCTGTGCTGGGGGCTGCCGCGAGGAGAAGGGATCGGGTCCGTCAAAGTGGTCTCGGACGTATCCTCCGTCGTCATGGCAGGATCGTCCCCGATGTCGACCACGGGGATCTTGGCCCTCTTCGCCGCCCTCTCGGCCAAAGTCGTGAAGCAGAACATGGATTTAGAGAGAAGCAAATCAGATACAAGGCAAACAACAACAAGGATCAAAGAAAGACAAGCACAGTAAGAAGAAAGCCTTACTCCTCCTCCTCCTCCTCCTCTTCATCATCATCGGAGCTCAGCGCGGAGAGGTCGAACTCCGGTACCCTCTCGGCGCAACGTGGCGGAGGAGTAGGCTCCCTCCGGCGCTTGCCGAGGGCTGCGGCAGGATCAGGCGTGGCGGCCCGGGAAGACCCCGCCTCAGTTGCCGGCGCGCCCTGGGACCCTCCCGCGGCAACGGTACTGGCCGCGGTGGAGCGTGTCCCACGGCGCCGCGGCTGCTGGTCGGCCTGCTCCTCTGCCAGCTCTCCAACTCGACGGAGACGCCTTCTCGGTCGGAATTGGGGCTGCGCTGGGGGCTCCGCCTGCGGCAAGTTGCTCGAAGACGGCTGGCCACTCGCGCCCTCGGCGGGCTCGCTCGTTCCGGCCTCGGCCTCCCGTTCGCCATCGACTTCTCCGGCAAGATCTTCCCGGGCGGCAAGGCTTGCCGCCTCAGCTGCATCCGCCTCCGCCAGCGTGAAGCCAAACTCGCCCGCGGCAGTGGCTGCCGCCGCCTCTTCGGCCCTACTAGCAATGTACGCCAGCTCGTTGGCAGTGGTGGCACGGGTGAGGAGCTTCTGCTCGTCGGAATTGACTGCCACCTCCGACAAGTCATCGAAGAATTGCTGCACGACCTCGGCATCGGGCTCTATCCAATTTGCACTTATCCCGTGCAAATCACACTCTGGCATCATTGCGTAGATGCGATCACGCTGGGAGTTGTTACACAAGGCGATGACGCCCACCGGCAGCTTGAACCACTCTGGATGATTGGCGTCGTGCTTGAACATCTCCCTCAGCATCGCGTCGAGCTCCATAACCGTGAAGTTGAAATTGAGGCCTCGACGCAGCCTCATGATATCCGCCGGGCCGCCAAACAGCCAGGCGGGCCTCCCCCTCTCTTGCAGAGGGGCGATGCGACGGCGAAGGAAATCCACGCCAACTGCCCCTGTTGTGAGTCGGGCTTGCCTAAGCCGGAGGATTCGGGTGGTGGCGATCGTCAGCTTGGCGTCATCCGGCGACAGGGCGCTCCAGTCGCTGCCGCGCACCACCCGGGTCCGGCGCAGCTTGGTGAATGGCGGCGGATTGGCATCACAGATCCAGCACCACTCCGCCCTCCACTCGTCCCACTTGCTGCGGAGCTCGCCCGTCAAGTACACCTCCTTCATGCCCATCCGAGAGGTCCAGGCGATTCCGCCAGCCAGCGGCTCCCCTTTCTCGGCTCGGGGGGAGAAGTAATGGCGGAAAAGAGCGACATTGGGGAGGATGCCAAGAAAGTTCTCGCAGAGGTGTGCGAAAACCGCCATTGTCAGAACGGCGTTGGGGGTGAAATCAAGAAGATGAAACCCGTAGGTGTTCATGATGTCGCAAAGAAAATCGGAAAAAGGTGGGAAGAGCCCGCAATAGAAGAACACAGGAAAGAAGTAGTACCCTCTGGGGCACTTTTTCGATTTGGAAGCCTCGGCGGAAAGCACCGGCGTGCGCGGATGCGCCCGCGTCTCCGTCAACCAGAAGAGGTAGAACTCCGCCCGCAGCGCCTCCGGGGTGAGCTCGGGGAGGAAAAGCACATGCTTCTTGCGCAGCGCCTCGAGCTCCAGCGCCTCGGCCGACTTCGCGGCCTTCGAAGCCTTCGCAGCCTTCGCAGCCTTCCCGGTCTTCGGAGCCATGGTGGAAGCCGTGGGGGAAGGCGAAGGCGACGACGGGACGGCGACGATGGGCGGTGGAGCGCTGCTCTCTTTTCGACTCGGGAAGCGGAGGAGAGCGGCGGGGCTTTCGGAGGAAGGAACTGCAAGTGGCGAAGGTGGGGGAACGGCCCTGTTTCCTCTGCTTATAAACGGGGGATGCGAACGTTATGCATTTCCTGGAATTAAGTATTGACCATGCTCTCTCCCACGACGCCGCGATTGACGCGTGCCGTTGCGAGAGGACGCGGTGGATTCAGAGTAGGTTTTTGCGTGGACCCAGGCCGCGCGTGCCCGTGCACTGTTTTGGGCCTGGCCCAACAGCGCTCGGCACCGTGTATGACCCAGGCCCGGGGGCTCCTGTCGGTGTACTAAAGTAGGGGTACCTTAGTACCCCGAACTTGTGCACGGGCAGTCATAGTACCCCGCGGCAAGGCTTGCCGGGCACCCGCCAAGACCCTCCGCCATTTCCTATTACTACCATTCAAGAACAAAGTATCAACTGAGAAGACAAAGACCCCGGCAAGAGGAGCTTGCCGGGAAGACCAACCAAGGCGCTTCAGAGAAACTTGCTGCGATGCCCCGCGCGTCCCGGCAAGGCCCAGCGACCGGCAAGCTTGCCGGCGCGACAAGAGAAGGGCCACGGCAAGGCACTTGCCGCGGCAAGGCTGCCACCCTGCACCCAAACTCCAGCGCATCCAGCGGCGTGTCACCCCAGGGCCATCCCAGGAGCACGTGGCGAGGCGCTGTGCAGCCATGCGGAGCGAGGTGGCAAGCGGAGCTGACAAGGAGGCCGTCGTGGCGTTCGGTGGCGCCCTAACGGTCGTTTCCTCACACTATTGGGGCGACCAGACGGGCATTAAATGCCCTTGTCCCCCGCCGTCAGAGTTAGGTAGGGGACACTGTTGGACACTGTTGTACCAACCTGCATTTTTACTCTTTTACCCCCTCTTCTTACGCTGCCACCTGTTGGTGCCCCCTTCAGACTATAAAAGGGAGGCCCATGCGCACGTAGAAGGGGTTCAGAGCTTTTCCACACTAGGGTTCGTTTTCATTCAACCCATCCAAAACCACTACACGCTCGCTCTCTCGAGCAAGAACAAATACAAACACAAAGCAGCAGTAGGAGTTTTATCTCTCCGGAGAGCTCCGAAGTTGGGTAAAAATCGCCCGTCTCCCCCGCGCGCTCGACCTCGATCTGCTTTGCGCACGCCCTCTGCTCCCCTGCCGGACCAGAAGGGGCCCCCTGCCCCATAGGTGCTCGTGGCCACAGAGCACCCCGACAAAGAACCTTCACAAAAGGCTCGTCGCCACTGCAAGAAGTTTGAAGAAGCAGAAGCGGAAGCTCAAAACAGCGGAAGACGTACTCAGAGTGAGATGGAGCAAAGTACTCGAGACCGCAGATAAATACGGCGATAGTCACCAAGCAAAGAGCTACCCGAAGCGCAAGCTGTTGCCCGAATTTGACGAGGAGGCCATAGAGCCCCCATAGTCAAAAAACAAAGAGGGCGCCTGGCCGGATAGACGACCAGATGATAGGCTAAGAGCAACGAGTGGCACCACACACAAGCCGGCACACGATCCACATAAGGATCCTCGCAAAAAGGATGGCCCGGTCAGTTCCATCTATGGGCCAAACAAGAAGGCTCCAGGAAGCAACACAACACGCCGAGCGTTTGAAGATAACGGCACACCTAAATACAGGGGTGCCGCACACCCGCTATGTTTCACCGATGAGGTACTGGATCATGAATTTCCAGCGGGATTCAAACCCGTAAACATAGAGGCATATGAGGGAACAACAGACCCCGGAGTCTGGATTGAGGATTATATCCTACACATACATATGGCTAGAGGAGACGATCTCCACGCCATAAAATACCTACCCCTCAAGCTCAAAGGGCTAGCTCGGCATTGGCTCAAAAGCCTCCCAGAAAATACATCGGAAGTTGGGAAGAGCTCGAGGATGCGTTTCGAGCAAATTTTCAGGGAACTTATGTCCGCCCTCCGGATGCAGACGATTTAAGTCACATAACTCAACAGCCCGGAGAGTCAGCACGCAAATTCTTGAACAGGTTCCTCACCAAAAAGAACCAAATAGTCGACTGTCCGGACGCCGAAGCCTTAGCATCCTTTAAACATAACGTCCGAGACGAATGGCTCGCCAGACACCTCGGCCAGGAAAAACCAAGAACAATGGCCGCGCTAACAAGCCTCATGACCCGCATTGGCGCGGGGGAAGACAGCTGGCTGGCAAGATGCAACACCAGCGACCCGAGTACATCCGAAGTTAGGGATGGAAATGGGAAATCACGACGCAGAAAAGATCAGCGCTGGAATAAGGAAAATAGCCCAAATAGCACGGCGGTCAACGCCGGGTTCAAAAGCTCTCGGTCGAGCAACAAAACACTGCCTCTTAATAACAACAGTGACGAGCTATCCAACCTAAACAAAATCTTGGATAGGATATGTCAAATCCACAGTACCCCCGGGAAGCCTGCAAACCATACCCACACAGATCGTTGGGTCTTCAAGCAGTCCGGCCGACTTAACGCCGAACACAAGGGGCTCGACACACCAAGCAAAGACGATGACGAACCCCACAAGCAGCACGCCGGAAAATAGAAGACTTTCTCACTAGAAGTCAAAACAGTAAACTCACTTCACGTGATAACAAGGAAAAATAGTGCGGCACCTGCTAAAGCACGCGCCGCACGGTCCACCCCAGCAGAGTCCCGAAATTGGATGTCAAAACCAGTTACTTTCGACCATCAGGATTACTCCAGAAGTATTAGAAACGCAGGAGGGACTGCTTTGATATTGGATCCCATAATCGACGGACTACAATTCACACAAGTCCTAATGGATGGCAGCAGTGATATAAACCTGCTATACCAGGACACCATCCACAGAATGGGGATAGACCCTACCAAAATTCGCCATAGCAGCACTTCCTTCAAAGGAGTGACGCCAGGCCTTTATGCCAATTGTACAGGCTCTGTACTACTAGAGGTTGTGTTTGGTTCATCCGACAACTTCCGTCGCGAAAAGCTAATCTTCCATATCGCCCCATTCAAAAGTAGACATCAAGCACTACTGGGACGCAAAGCTTTCGCCCACTTTAACGCAATACCGCATTATGTGACTCTTACACTTAAAATGCCCGGTCCACACGGCATAATCTCATTAAAGGGTAACTCCGAGTGTTCCTCGACCACGGAAAAATGTGAGACTGCCTTGACAGCCACACACTAATCCGGCCTTGGCGATCAAAGCCCCTAAAAACAGGTCATTCAGACCTCGGACACGGTTAGGCGAGTCCGGTATAAATAAACAAGGGGCTTCCCAGCCGCATACCTCTTTACAAGGGGCTGCACGTATGAACAATGAGAGCCAATAAAGCTCAACTTTATTCACCTTCCAAATCATACTCTGTTTTAAATACATTTTTTGCATGATATTTTTTCCAAACTAAGTTCTTCTCTTTTACAGATGAACCACGTGCTACACCCGTCCAGGATACAGCACAACGGAGACACAGGCGCAGACGTGCAGCAGGGACCCGTTACAAGGATTCTTTTCAGATTAAGACCCGGTGTGAACCTTTCTTACTGTCTCTTGTTGATACACATCCCCCGGTTTCCTACCATAACTGAGGGGGAGGCTGGCATTTTGGCATCGGCCGCGTCAGAAGTTCTCGCTCGTGCCTGGACACTAGGGGCTTAGGGCATTGTTCTGCCCGTTATAATAAAGACCGAATACCTCAGGGAGTGTTCGGCGTCTCGAGTTAGGCCTTATATGCATCAGCTCCGAATCATGTCTTTGGTCAAATGTTGGGTTTGCCCGGTTCCTGTGTTTTTCTGCCTTACGTTCCGCTCCATCGGCTAACGCGGCACCAGGAGAACTACTGTGATTGTGCCCCGGTTCGGCCGGGCGAGCACCTCAGTAGAGAAAGCCGAAAACTGACTGTCATGATATAGCGAGAGACTGGTCAACCACTCGATCGACTACTGGAATGTTTAGAATTCCTCCGCTTTGACGAAGGACCGCTTCCCGGTCAGGCACACACGCGCCCCGAGTTTGGAGAGCGCGGTGCCTTTAGGGGCTATATAGTAGCCCCACCATCGAGCTCCTATGGCTAAGTGAAAGTGATAAAGCATTATAGTCCGGTTGCCTAGTTTGCTATGCTATCACCTCCTTCAAAGGACCAAGACGTTGGATTAAGTATGAAAATGCGCTTTTTTTTGCAAACACCCCCGCACCATGTGCGTGGGGGCTGAAGCCAAAGACTGCCATCTTTCAGGTTATACATACATATACATTAACGGCCAAGCAGGAGATATTTCAATACTTGAACGCACAAGTATAAAAAGCCGTAATATTATAAATATGGTTTCACAAATCATACATGTAATTTGAACATAACATTTTTCGAGCACTGCGACTCTATTAAACGAGCGCCCTGCAGGACTTCCTCAAAATAGTGCTCGGTGGGTAATCGGCTTTTGTCCGAACCCCGGGATGCAACATCGGTGGCATCCATCTCCGCCCAGTATGTCTTAACACGGGCGAGAGCCATCTGTGCACCCTCTATGCATGCCGACCGCTTCATGGCCTTGATATGCGGCACCGCCCCAAGGAATTGCTGCAATAAGCCAAAATAACTCTTCGGCTTGGGCCTTTCCGGCCACAGATGAGCCACCACATCCGTCATGGCAAATCCGGACAATCTATTCAGCTCAGCCCACTCAGCCAACCGATCGGTCAACGGAAGTGGACGCTTCGGACTATGGAATTGAGACCAAAAAAGCTCTTCCATTTCATGATCCTTCTGGCTTAGGAAGTGCACGACTGCGTCCGCCGCACTCGCTGCCAAATTCAGATAAGGATCCTCCGCACCCCACAACTGGCCCAACTAAGCATACCTCGGATCCATGAATTTCCTACGCAGCAGAAAGGGTTCTCCAGCCGCAATGTCTCCGGCCTGACGCAGTTCCTCCTTTATAGCCCGCATTGCAGAATGGGCATTCTTGGCTTTGGCGGTGGCCTTCTTTAGGTCCTCTTTCTCCGCTTGGCGTTCTCTTTCAAGAACGTCATAGCGGTCGAAGCATCTTTTAGTTTCACGGCCATTCCGGCCATCTCATCCCTGCTTCGGCAGTGAGCAGCCTTTTCGGCTTTTAGCTCCCCCGCTGCCTTCGAGGCATCCACATCACTTTTTCTGGCTTGCTCCTTGGCTCGAGCAAGCTCTGCCTGAAGATCTTCCACAGCAGTGGCACCATATGCATTAAGCATACATGTTGTAAGGAGTGGGCATCAGCTCCCTTACCAGGTGACCACGGAGAAACCACCTACCTTGTGACTCGTCAAGACGTTTATTGACCAGCGCGATGTCCGCATCCGCAACGTCGAGTTGCCGCTTCAGCTCGGCAACTCTATCAGTCCGGCTGGCCACCGATCGTTCCGCCACCTGCATAGGAAAGGCAACATTTTATAACTGAGATTATGATCCTCGGCACGCTATCGCTTTCGACAACATACCGAGTCTCAGGGGCTACTATCTATACAGGGCGCACTCTATGTGCAAAACTGTCAAAAGGTATGTCATTTTTTGCGTACCTCAAACCCCGTCAGTAAACTTCCGACGGCCTCATGCAACCCGCTCTTGGCGGATAAGATCCTTTCAATCACCGTACTCATTAATGTGCGGTGATCTTCTGAGATAGCCGCCCTCTCGAGCAGATCCTGCAGCTCCACCGGCCGTACTCCAGTTGGTGTTGAACTCTCCGGCCCCGCCGGACTTGGGGAGACCCTCCGTGACGACACCTCAGGGTCGTCCGCCCCGCCTGACGGGGCGGCAGATGGAGGCGTTTCACTCTCCATCATCTCCGGACGAAGGTCCCCTGAGGATGAGCTCTGCTGAGAAGGGCTGAGATCCGAACTACAAGGTAAAAACTTCGGTTATCCTTAGAAATAAAATAGGGATGTCTCTTTTTACAAAACTCCCCTCGTTTCTACTTACGGCTCGCTGGAGGGCTGATTCCTTTGGGGAGACTGTGCGGCGGGGACTCCTCCCGGCACAGGACCTTCCGGTGCATATTTCTTTCCCCGCTTTGAGGCCTTGGCCTCCGGGTCTTCGAAAGCGGTCCTCTTCTCCCCCTGGAGGGAGGGATTCGTGATTCCCCCCTTGCTGAGAGCCTCCTTAGTAGAGGTGGTAGTTCCCCTGTTCCCCCCTTTGCCCTCCTCCGAAGGTGCTACCTCCAACATTTTGATTAACACGGGATCCGGCGTGGTCTCAGGGAGGGGGCCGGACACCGTATCAGTTTTGCTTGCGCTATCCACTCCTGTCCAAGGGATAGCTAGTTAAAAGGCAAATCCATGATAAATAAATGGACGATATGTCCGGACACAGGGCTACTTACTTGAGTATCCCGGCGATTGTAGCTTAAGCCAGCGTCCTCGGTCAAGTCTGGACACATCTCTTGTGATCTGAAGAACAGTTTGTACATCTCCACGGGTGTCATACCCATGAAGTGTTGGAGAGCTCGTGGTCCCTCCGGATTGAATTCCCACAGGCGGAGGGGGCAACGTTTGCAGGGCAGAAGGCGCCGAATCAGCATAACCTGCATCACTACGACCAGATTGATCTCCCCCTCTTGGAGGTCCCGAATCCGGCCCTGCAATAGGGGTACATCCTTGGACGGCCCCCAGTCAAGCCCTTTGTTGACCCATGACGTCAGCCGTTGTGGAGGGCCCAAGCGAAAGACGGGCGGTGGCCTCTGCTTGCTACCCCTGGGAGCGGTGATGTAGAACCATTCCTGTTGCCACAAGCCGAGCTCCTCCTGAAAAGAGCCCTCGGGCCATGGAGCATCAACCCTCTTGCTTATAACTGCCCCGCCGCACTCTTCCTGACGCCCCTCAATCATCTTCGGCTCCACATTGAAGGTTTTGAGCCTCAAACCGAAGTGAGGGGTAGTATGGAGGAAAGCTTCGCAGACGACAATAAATGATGAGATGTGGAGGATGGACTCCGGAGCCAAGTCGTGGAATTCCAGCCCATAGTAAAACATGAGCCCCCTCACGAAGGGATCCATCGGGAAGCCTAAACCCCAACGGAGGTGAGACACGAACACGACACTCTCGCCAGGCTCGGGAGTAGGAATGACTTGCCCTTGGGCAGGCAACCTATGCGAAATCTCGTAGGTTAAGTACCTGGCACCTCTCAGCTTTAGCACGTCCTCCTCCGTGATGGAGGAGGGCATCCACCGGCCCTGTAGGTCGGAGCCGGACATTGTCGAAGGTCCGAAGTGCCCGAATTTGGAACCCTGGGTGTTGGAACTCGGGGCGAGGGGCGGATTCGATTGAGGATTGAAGAAAAGGAACGGGCCTTGGTCTCATTATAAAGAGGGAGAATACCAAGAGCCGTCCCCGTGACCGTTTGGAACTCGCCTTCGATGGAGGGGGCGTGGCAACGGGCGCGGTTGGGTTACCCACGTCCGTATTGATGGCAATCCCAGAATAAGGGGAACACGATCTCTGCTTCGACAAGACGTGCCAAGGAAACCACTTCGCTGAACGCGCTGAGGTGGTATAATTCGAGTAAAGGCTTGGTTATGGTGTGACGTCACGCCACAAAATACGTCAGCAGATTGAACTTGTGTAAATATTATTCTCTCTACGGTGGTATGTGGAATTTATTTTACAGAGCCGGACACTCTCCTGGTGTTCACAATCTTCTATGAATCATTCGAAGGAGGAACCCTCCTTGCAATGCCGAAGACAATATGCGCGCCGGACTCGTCGTCATTGAAGCCTGGTTCAGGGGCTACTGAGGGAGTCCTGGACTAGGGGGTGTCCGGATAGCCGAACTATCATCATCGGCCGGACTCCAAGACTATGAAGATACAAGATTGAAGACTTCGTCCCGTGTCCGGATGGGACTTTCCTTAGCATGGAAGGCAAGCTTGGCGATACGGATATGTAGATCTCCTACCATTGTAACCAACTCTGTGTAACCCTAGCCCTCTCCGGTGTCTATATAAACCGGAGGGTTTTAGTCCATAGGACAGAACAACAATCATACCATAGGCTAGCTTCTAGGGTTTAGCCTCCTTGATCTCGTGGTAGATCCACTCTTGTACTACCCATATCATCAATATCAATCAAGCAGGAGTAGAGTTTTACCTCCATCGAGAGGGCCCGAACCTGGGTAAAAACATCGTGTCCCTTGTCTCCTGTTACCATCCGCCTAGACGCACAGTTCGGGACCCCCTACCCGAGATCCGCCGGTTTTGACACCGACAGGGACCACATGTCAACGAAACATGGTGTGTAATTTCTCGTGCAAAATGCGATCTGGCCGCGTTGGCCCGAGGGGCCGCATTAGTTTTTTTTTGAAAGTTTGCTGCATTAGTTATCGACCTTTATTTTTTTAACATGCAATCTAAATGGATAGCTCCTGTGGTCATCACACGTGAGCGGATATAGTGATGGTTGATTCGCCCGAGCAACTTATTACTGTGGGAATATGGGAGTACCAGCGGATTCAAGGAACAAAGAAATGATGGTTGCTTCGTCCGAGCAACTTACTGTGGCGAAGGTGGGGCTCTACGATTTGACTGCTCACTAGTCATTACTACTGCGGCGCAACGACTGGGGTGAATCTTTCCCTGAAGTTGTGTTGTGCACTCAACGGCCCTGTTTGGATCCCTATGTTAGAGTTAGTTTTAGTTAGTTGGGGCTCAAATAACCCAAAAGTATCCAAACACGATGGGTTAGTTTGGGTTAGTTGGATCTAACCCACCCAAAAAAAACTAGCCCACACTAGAGAAGCTTATTTGGGTTAGTTCTCCTAGGCCCACTAGAAAAATTAGTAAAAAAAGTTACCCCTCCCATTCAAACAGGGTCCAATGTAGTCAAATGATTGAGAAAGAATATTTATTGTCAATCTAACCCTATCATCCAAACAGCTTTTTGGTTAGAGTTAGTTTAGGGTTAGTTTAGAGTTAGAATCTAACTCTAACCTCTAACTGAGTTAGAGTATCCAAACAGGGCCAATATTGCTGCATGGCAGGTGGAGCCGGATTAAGGATGTCCAACATGTCGGCGAAACGAAGTTGAATTGTTTCTGGCATTGCTATCATTCCTTCAGGATTTGTTTATATGTACGCATAATTTTGATGAAATTGTACCGTGATGATATGAAGGTTTCAACTCTGGTTCCCGCAGGAAAAAAAGGTTTCAACTTAGGATTCATGTGTCTTGCCTCGAGATTATCTCGTTACAACATTCCATCAAATACAAATGAAACTACCATGGCTAATGCATCTCAATGGTTCGCAGATCAGCGCCAATATTCACATCACAACTGAAGACAAAGTTGTGAGAAGGTGTACAAATAAAGAAAAAATATAATTGATCGATGTTGTTCATAGGCATGGATCCATTTCCTTGGCACAATGTTCATTGCTTGGCAGCTAGTTTCACCCTGCTCTGTAGCCAAAAAAGAGGTGTATGAAGGACACCACAATCCGATCATTTTGTGCAGCTCCACTAAAATCGGGCGGACCATCGCTATTTGCAAAGATATCCAGTCAGTGTGATTACAATAATAGTGGAACTAGATGATGAAACATAACACACATAAATAGAAGCCGATCACCTCTACGATCTCTCTTTAGGACTAACTTCTTGTTGGAGAAGATTAGGCACGGAGTTGGATGAGGAGGATAGCAAAACCAATCTCCCTTTCCACAGTCCCACAGAAATGTAAAAACGTTGCCCGTGTGACATTTTGGCGGAACTGCACAAAACACTCTTCAGAAAAGTGATTTGTGCAGTTCACCAAAAGGTCACAATAGCAACGAGGTGAAAATGCATAGCCCTGTTTGCAGAAGGAGGTCGAAAGGAAACAATTACTGCCCAATAACACGAGTTGAAGACACATACACCGAGAAAAAAGAAGCATGTTCCATGTAAAAAGGGAAAGATAGCACATGGTGGTTTATCAAAAATGGTTTGAGGACAAGATTGCAAGATGGAAAGTACGCCAACCGAGATACGATTTAAGCAAACAACTAAAGAAGATCCACATGCAGCAACATGGAAAGATGGGCAGTGGAGCAAGGCTGGAGGAAGCTGTACCTGAGGGTCGTCGGGATGTTACTAGGAGGGCGCCGACGGCTGGGATCTGCCCATACTGCGGCAGCAAGCAAGTGGCAAAGGCCCTACCGCACCGGAGCTTGGTCAGAGAGAACAACGGGTACCGCAGATTGGGACGAGCTTCCTCAACGCCGTCGAACAGAGAGACGATGCACATCCTCCCTTTTCGCCGGCGGACGGGATGCGGCCGGATCACTGACCAACGCTGAGAGAGAGAGGCCACGGCGGCCTTGTTTGAGATTGTGTGACGAGACTCACGAGAGACAAACCCATTTTTCCATTTTCCCCACGGCAATCGTTTTATATTCTAGGCATGGTACCCAACCCTCCTTCGAGTAAACAACCACTACACGCATCAAATTATCACGTGGGCTGCCTTTTCATACAGAAACAAACTCCACCATGTAACCGCACGGGTGTGGCCAGGAACGAGACGTGAGTACGTGTGTCCTGCATGCACTTCTTCTTTAGGTGCAGGTACGTACGTGGCTGGGTGTGAGAGAGATGGTTTGTGTGAAACAGAGGCAATGTGTTGATGATATCTCAATCAGAAAAACCTAACATATGCAATGTGTGTGAAACGGATTCATGGACGTGAGATATCGATAAAATTGAAAACAGGGATGAAGTGTGTGGCTACGCGATCGATAAAGAGTGCCATCGAATTTGTGTTTGCCACGTCAAAGATACATGGCGGCTGGCCTACTGGAATTTGAGAGGGCAGAGGTGCAGTTCTTCTCCGTGGCATGGATACCTACATACAACGTTCGACTATCGGTGTGTGTGTGTGGGGGGGGGTAGAGACCGGTCGACTAGTATATGTGTGGGGAAGGAGAGAGACCTAGCTATGTATTGAGGGAGATCGATCGACATCCATGGATATGTGTAGAAGAGGAATAAGGTTGGGAAAAAGACAAAGGTAGAGCGTCGGAGGGTTGGTGGTGGAGTGGCGTCTCACAAATGGTGGGAGACGCCTGCTAGACAAACGGAGGGTATGAGTGCAATATCAATAAGAGAGGGCGGGGGATGTTTGTCTGTCTATGCACGTGCGTGTGAGAGACGGGTCGGGAGGTATTCAAGGATGATGAGGGGATAAGATATGGTTGTGGTAAGCATGCGTAACTACATAGGAAGATCAACCGTCGTGTGTCCGAGAAAAGGAGAGACATAACTAGCGAGGTAAGTGTATCGGTGCTTGGTGAAAACGAATTATAGTCGACCTGGCTATATGTAGGGAGATCAGTTCATATACACGTCTGCATGTGTTGGAAGCAAATAAGGTCCGGAGAGGCAGACAAGGGGAGAGGGTGTGGCTAGGAGGTGGTGTGAGAGGCCTACCATGTCGAGGGGGGAGGAGTGTGCGAGCATGTGATTAATGAAAAGAGGGGCGGGAGTGTGCACCTGCGTGGAATCGTATTGGACATATGGGGGCATGGACGGTGAGAAGAGAAGGGGGAAGTATATATGTGTTTGTTGTAGGCACACTTGGCTACAGAGGTATATCGACCGGTGTGTGCCAGAAAGAAGGAGCCGGGGGCCTACACACACCGCTGGTGGACGAACTAAAGAGAAATAATGAACGTGCGTGATGGAGGGGACGCTAAGGGTGTGTGAGGGGGCGGGCGTGTGCATGCATGATAGAAAGTTAGCGCTAGCTAGCTACAAATAGAAGAGGATCGTGAAGGTGTAAAAGACGAAGAAAGACATAATTCATTATAAAAAGGTGGATACGGATACTTGAAGAAGATATCATAATGTAGAACATTGATTATAATTTGGGATAATGTGTGGCTTTTGCAACTCAGGTCTAAATACTTGTCATAATGTAGGGGGCGGGGCACTATACTTTGTGTGATAAACATGGTGTACGTATGGAACATGGTTTAGATTATGAATATATAGTTAGTACATCAAATGTACTATTATTTGGAATCAACATCAAGTGTATTCAAACAATAGAATTCGAGTTCATGTAGTACACATAGTTCATATCTATCTCTACAGTAATCATGTGGTGTGTTATTAAGGTAATACACGAATGATTGTTGAAGTTGGCAACAATCATGATTGTAGATTCTTATTGAAATAGAGAAACGAATTCAAATTTAGTTCGAATTGCAGCGGTAGTATAGACATTTGCAATGCACTAAAATGTTGGTATGAGTAGGTTACATGCATTATACAGCAAGCAAAAAAGTTAATCGGACATAACATGGATTCATACTCCCTCCTTCCATATATATAGGGCGTAATGAGATTTTTAAGACCGCCTTTGACTATTGACAAGTTTAATAGTACATGACATGCACAATGTGAAAATTATATCATTGAAAGAACCTTTCACAGACGAAGTTAATGGTGTGCTTTGTGTAAGTTGCATGTCATATATCATTGCTCTAATATTTGGTCAAAGTTAGCAACGAAAAACGCATTAGGCCCTATATAGATGGAAGGAGGGAGTAGCTTTGAATAGCATTTGTATAGTAAAACGGGGCAAGACTCTCTCTTTGTGTGGTGTGAATAGTTTTATTTTTTTCGTTTTCTTTTTGGTTGAGGGAAGTGCGAATTGATTTGGTACGTACAAGTACAATATTACTACATGTTAGGCTTGTCCCTAAAATTCAACCCACGTCTTGTTAAATCCCGAAAATTCAGATATCGTGCTCCCAAAACTGGCGCCTTCACAACCCGCGCCTTGCTATCCCGAAATTACAACGCGCGCGAAAACTCCCTCCAGCTGCCAAATCCCAACACGCGAAATCCCCCTTCTAACCCTGAGCCGAAAGGGCCGCTAGTTCAAATCGGTGGGGGGTACTTTTGTAACACACCCTACATTTTGGACAAGCGCGTCCCTAAGTCATGCTTCACCCCCTCCCATCGCCCCCTTTTCGACATTCGAAATCCCAGGCCGCCATAACCTCTCCGCTCCAGCCATGAAACCCCACCATCCTCCGTCTGCCACCTCACCGCTGCCCAGCCGGAGCCTCTTCCCCGACGACGTCGTCCACCGCAACAGCTCGACGTCCCTCGTCCACCTCCCCG
The DNA here is from genome assembly GCA_963921465.1 of Triticum timopheevii. Taxonomy (NCBI): domain Eukaryota; kingdom Viridiplantae; phylum Streptophyta; class Magnoliopsida; order Poales; family Poaceae; genus Triticum; species Triticum timopheevii. The sequence continues at coordinate 179,723,043 of OY997266.1, forward strand.
GATGAGGATCCGTCATCCATCTCGCCGTCCCGCCGGTTCAGCCGCCCCGTCCTCCACCTCCAAGGAGCTGCTCCGACGATCGCCTCATGTATCGCGGCTGCTCCATCCCCACAGCGCCGCCTTAACCTGCTCCACCTGAACCACATCATCCTCGCCGACTCCTCGGACGAAGCCGAGGCCTACTCAGCGCCACCAAAGAGGTTGTACACTCATCGCATCGCACCTTCTCCTTAACTTGACCTCCCGGCGCCGACGGTGCTCCATCCCGCACCCCCATGGAGCGGCTACCTTGAAGCCAGCGCCGCAGGAAACATCTCCATGGCGGCTCTCCCCCAGTGCGAGGCCCCTTCGGCAGCGGCGTCCATACCAACCGGATCTGCTACTACTGCTCCGGCTCTCGCTCGCTCGCTCGCGCTGCTGCTGCTGCTCCGGCTCTCGCTCGATCGCTCGCTCGCCCAGCTGCTGCTGCTTCTCTCCCCCTCGCTCGTGCTGCTGCTCTGCTCCGATTAAGCCACAGTTCAGTCGACTAAATCGACTTTTGGATCAGTCGATTTTCAGGGGTTGGGGGGCTCGCCGGAGTTAAGGAAGAACCACCCGCAGCGGGGACGGGGGCTCGCCGGAGAGGTACCCCACTATCTATCTTAGGGTTCAGGGTGGGGGCGGGGGTTGGGGGGCCTAGAGGGCTGGCCGGGGCGGCGGTGGCGAGTTGTTTCGGGGCGGTTCGGCCGGTGGTGGCTGGCGGCTCAGGGGGGTGCAGGTTGAAGATGAACTGCAGGCCCTCCCTAAACTACATGTCAAGTGCCTCTCTGCTACCATTGCGTTCAGTTTCGACAGTAGCATTCAGATTCCACAATTAATTTCAGTTTCGACAGTTAAGTTCAGAGTCAACAGTTTTTACCTCATCTGTTGTAGTCAGGTGGTTTTCGGTGATGTTAATTTTACATCCATTTTACATCATCTATTGGAGATGCTATTAGAATCCCACTTGAGATTGAGAATGTCTGTCTTGTTCTGCTCCAGCCTTGACGTCTTACGGCTCACCGGAACTGCTCCAATGACAGAACGATCCATCACAACAGAGCAATGCCCTGGACGCCGTCTACAGATTCCTCAGATCTTCCTCCACACCTCCGATAGCCACCTCTGCCTCAACTGCTTCAGCGACCAACCCAATGATGCTGAGGTCGACACGGCTATGGCAAAGAGGTTGTACACTTGTTGCATCACTTATTACTATATATTCACGTCGATCCATTAGGGCTATTTTGGTTCAACGGAAAAACATAGCAATAGGGAATTTTCCAATGGCACTCTACTATTCAATTATTCATGCACTTTGTTGAAAGGAATGAAGCAAAACATCCACCTGGACCTACTTTTAAAAATCCTATGCATGAAAACAAGACCAAGTGCATTAGTGCCAGAATAACATTCTAACTGTACACACTTTCATATGGTTCCTCTTTATTTTGGCCATGTTTCTTTGCATTCCTCTGCTCTTCCAATTCCTGTAAACCAAACACACAAGTTGACAGAAATCATGTGTTTACAAATGCTCTGTTTACCATGTGCATTTTCCTATCCTATTCTGGTGTTTTTCCTATCCCTGCGTTTTAAGAATCATGCAAGCCAAATGAGCCCTTACAGAATTACTTCAGTTACAGGTACGTGTCGAAGGGAACTTTGTGTGGTTTGTCCTGCTCCTGCCGCGACGTCATCCACCTCACCTGAGCTGCTCCATGGACAGAAGCATCCACCAAACCAGACATCACGACTCCTGACCGTCTTTCGCCGCCTCAGATCTCCTTCCCTGCCGCCGGCACCCACCCCAACGACATCACCATTATCGACTCAGCAGATGAACCTGAGGAGTACACGGGTCCACAAGAGAGGTCGCACTCTTTTGTTTCTGCTTATGTTATGCATTGCTTAAACTTACCTGCTACTTTATCATCCTGTTCGGCTCTTGGACTCCCAACTCAGGTCCAAATTCATGTTCAAACTTGAGTTCTAAATTAGTTGTGGGGCACATATCGAGGCAGCAATGAATAGTATGTCTGTCTAATATCTGGTTCACCTAGGGTATGCCTATGTTGTTCATCTTGGGTGCGAAACAAATAGTAAAGCAATCATCATCTGTCTTTTTTATTAATTTAAAGCAATCATCAGCCTGCTATCATTATTTTTGGATCCATCCACTGGTTGTTACCATCACTCTAAATTTCTGCATGCTCTCCTTACATAATCTCACCATATTTTTTCGTATGCATGTCAAATATTGTAAACAGTCATGCTGAACATGTAGAGAAAAAGAGAAGAGTTTTGCGTGGCAATACAATGTCGCGTGGACATTGCTCCATGGTGGGTTCAATGGCAAACCCTCCCCACCCCTCTCCAGATTGTAATCCAGAGGAAGATATCTGTTCTGAGGCGGATTCAGACGCCAGTGACCACTCCTATTTACCCCCCAAGGTGTTTGCTCTACCTTGGCATGACGATGTTAGTCATATCATGCATATGTTGCCTTGCAGTGCCTACTTTTGACATCATATACGTCATCTGCTTAGTTTAGACATGTTCTGTAATGCCACCTGTTTAGTTTCTATATCATATATGGGAATTATGTAGTCTCATGTCTTTTAGCCAGCCATAATATGTGTGAAATGTGCAATGCCATCCTGTTTAACCAGGCATCATATATTTGAATGATATCTTGCCCATCCTTTTCTTTGTTACATTTCAGTTTGTCGACAATGTTTGTACATTAAACTACTCTTCCTATGAATTAGCCATTTGGGTGGGAGATGGAAAAATCTGGAGTGAAAACAAGGCCTTCAGAGCAGACAGTGCTACCTGTGGAAGCAGATCTCTTGTTGGGTCCCGATAGCTCCTCAGAGATGGATACAGAGACAGATGACCAGTCCTATTCCCCTACTGAGGTGTATGCTCTAACTTGGCACGGTTATACTGCTCATATCATGCATACGGTGTCTTGCATTGCATAGTTTAGACATCATATACACAATATTCAACACCATGTTCTTAGTTCAGACATCATATCAAATGCCCTCTGTTTAGCATATAAATCACATATGTGAATTAAATGATGCGATCCTGATTACTTAGATAACATGTAGGTGAATTATGTCATGCGATCCTGTTTAGTTATTCATCATATCTTTGAATTATGTTATGCTATGCTATCTAGTTTAGATAGACATCATATATGTGAAATTATGTCATGCTATCCATTTTAGTTAAAGAATATACATGTCAACTATTTCATGCCCTCTTTTTTCCACACTATCTATTGCATCTGTCTCTCATACAATGTTTGTACATTCAACTATGTTTCCTGTTTATCAGCCATTTGAATTGGAGCGGGTGATGCCAGTATCTAGCGGAATAAAAACACAGTCTTCAAATAAAACAGTGCTACCTCTTGGTGGAGATAGCACCCCGGTTGTACATGCACAAGAACCAGCCCTACCACACATAACAGATTGTACCCCTACTACGATGGACAGAGAACCAGCTTCACCCAATCTAACCCCAACCCCAGCCGATAGTAACCTAGTTCCTGTTGACACAGCACCATCTCCACCACAGAGCACCCAAACAAGAGCAGTTAGTAAGGCAGCTCTAGTGCCCAAAGGGCCAGTACTATCCCGGCGAACCCCAACTCCACCACTTAGTATGCCTATTCCTGTGGAGGAAGCACAACCAGACAGTCGTAGTTTAGCATCTATTGCATTTGATGTTGTTAAATTGTATGTGCGTATCTTCCCATCTTGGAAATATTATACTGAAGATGAAGGAAAATGCCAGTTGTAGGTGTTTGTCCAGGAGTTATGTGTAAGTAATGTTATTCATGGCAATTACTTTGCTTTGTCCCATACATCCTACCTCCATGATGGTTATAATACAACAAATTTTCCCATTTTCTCTATAGAGAAGGACCGATTTGGAAACTCAGGATGAGGTAACCTGTGCTATACCTCTGCTATCTTCAAGAATGCTTGGTGGCAGTATCGGAATTACCTGAAGAAAACGTACTTCACCGGCAAAGAAACTCATCAAATTCCCTTACGTTCTCCTGAGACACATTTACTGGACGATGACTAGGAACGCCTTGTTCTGTACTGGTCCCGAACCAAGAATGTGGTAAGGTCTATGAGCTCATTTTCTATTTTTAAGTATTATATTCTTGCGTCTTACTGTAGTCTGTTCATGTAGAACAAGTGCCTAAACCTGAAGAACAACTGTTCTAATTTAAGATTCCATTGCTATCATAGTTCAAAAAAGCGCTAGGCGTTAATTGTGCGTTTTGCCACCGCCTTGCACTTTACTAACCAAAGCGCATGCTTATGCGCAGTTATGCACAGATTAAGTGTAGTTATGCGCAATGCGTTTTGCCAACGCCTAGAGCCTAGGCGCGCTTAAGCGCTCGCTTAGGCGCACCTTTTTTAACTATGATTGCTTTGCTCTTGTATCACTGTATTTACTGATACAAACTTATTTTTAAATTGAAGGATCCAATCGAAACTCCAATGGCACAGCAGGTATGTTCACGCATGTTTCTTTAACAGGTTTGCTCTTATCAATAGCTCTTTTGATTTCAATTTCAATTGTCTATACAGTTGACTTTCATATCATGCACATTACTAGAATCACAACAGAGCCAATAGTGTTGTTGTACATGTAGACCCGTGGTACCCATCTGAAATCTTGTTGTGCCGTGTAGTTTCCCATGCTTTGTATTCTTTCACTACTGCTTTGTCTTGAACTGATATGATTTGAACCGTGTCTCTATTTTGATTTGGCAAGACAATGCAGTGACCATAGGACATAGATATATGTTTGTTTGATGCTTTTATTATGTACTAGTACTTGGCAATAGAAGACTTGGTAGTTTAATCCTGTCCACCTTACTAATGAACTGGTTCACTGAAATGAGTTTCATATACTAGTACATGCTAAACTTGTTATGTGTCTGCTTGTTTCTTCTTTTAGAATGCTGACAGAATATTGGGGAAGAGTGCCTTATTAAGCAATGGTAAAGGAAGTAATGCAGATAAGGTTCAGGATAGTGACACATCCTTGTTGGTCTCTAACAAAGCTGATAAAACAGCTAAGGAAGACTATCTTGAAGACAGCGAGACAACCCCAAAGTCCTGTCTTGGTTTAGTGTTTGAGTTACTGGCCACTACCGCTTGCACAAGCTTTTCAAACTCACTGTCTGAATCAGTTCAGTTTCTTGAGTCTCAACTACAAGCTGAAAGACATCGATCAGCCGTGCTGCGACAAGAAGCGGAAGGACTGTGGAAGTCCCTGGAGCATTCAGATGCATACTTTCTGGTGCAACAGCAAGCGTTGGAGGATTTTAGCGCCAAACAGGACAAAGCTAATCAGCTTGCTAAGCTTATTGCCGGCATGGTGGATACCCAGGATAACGTTTCTTGAGCTCTTCTAAAGTTGTTTTAGTTATGCTCTTGTTTTGCTGCCGCGTTTATTTGCACTGGTGGCCAATTTTGACGGCCAGTGTATGTAATATGCTGCTTTGTTCCCTATATTTGCACTGGTGGTGAACTTTGATGCCCAGTGTATGTAGTATGTGTAATAGCGGTAATAGGCTAGCCTTAATTGCTTGCTTATTTATTTCCTTATTGTCTTGTTTAGTTGTTTGCTTGTAGTCACTGCAGTTCTTTTTCTGTGTTTTTCTAGTGGCCACAATAGCCTATTTTTGGTAACTAGGCCAAAATAATCATGGCAACACACGGACTGTTGTAACCATGGGCCTCCTACAGGTCGTATGATCCATGGGCCTTCGTTCGGCCATAGGACCATTGGCCTTCTATACGGGCCATAGGATCCATCGGCCTTCTATACGTGCCTTCGGGATCAATGGGCCCTCTATGGGTCGTAGGGTCCATGGGCCTTCTACGGGCCGTATGATCCATGGGCCTTCTATGGGACGTACGATCCATGGGCCTCATACGGGCCGTAGGATCCATGGGCCTTCTACGGGGTGTATCATCATTTCGCCAATCATGGGCCGTACTATTCGTGGACCATAATGGGCCGTTAATAGGCCGTATTTGATAACTCTATGAAAACAGCCCAACGGGTTTTTTTGACATGAAAACGGCCCAACGTATTAACGGTCCGCAAACAGGCCGACTGTAATGACGGGCTGAATTTGGCCCACAAGCAGAAAATGAGAGTAACGGGCCGTATGTAACCAAATGCTACAAATGAGCCCAATAATAAATGGGCCCTGAGAAGGCCAAAAGATAACATGGGCTAGAAATGGCCCAACGGAATAATGGGCCGTTAATGGGTATAAAGTGATACACTGTTCATTACGGGCCAGTTTCACCACGGGTCGTTAATGGGCCAAGAGTTACAAAGGTCCTCGTATGGGCCGAAAGAAGTCATGGGCCACACATGGGCTAGAAGTTAAAACGGGCTGAATCATATTGGACGGCCCAGATGACCCTACTGGGCCTAATTCAGATAGGGCTTAACGGGCCCTGGGTTAGCGGGCTGTAAATGGGCTATATGCGAACAGGCCGTTAACAGGCTTTCCGTGGGCCGGCCCGCCACCTTTTGACCAAGTCAAACGGGCTGGCCTTTTCACGGGAATGGGCCTCTGTTGGGCCGTGCCACGTGTCGCCGTATCATAGGCGCCTTCGGTCCAATGAGCGGATGACATCTGTCCCAACGGTGAGCCGACACGTGTTTCCTCCAGCCAATGATGATTTTACACGTGGAAAATCCCCATTGGTCGGGGCTGTTAACGGGTTATCGGATCCAAAACCCGACCCAATAGCTTAACGGCGTTCCGTTACGGTGGATGCCAGGTGTCGGTCACCCTTGACGAAAGCACTTCTATGACGCGCGATTTATCGTCATGGAAGTGGACACTTCCATGATGATAATTTTGGTAATGTCATGGAACACTTCTACGACAGCACAGGTATGACTATCTTGATTCTCTCATAAATTTGTCATGGATGTACATGCATGACAAAAAACGCGACCTACTGTGACAAACACATATCATCACGGAAGTGTATTTTTGTAGTGTATTGATCTTCCATGCTATTATATTATCTTTTTTGGATGTTTAATGGGCTTTAATATGCTCGTTTATATTATTTTTGGGACTAACCTATTAACTGAGGGCCCAGTGCTAGTTTCTATTTTTTTTTGCCTATTTCAGTGTTTCGCAGAAAAGGAATATCAAACGGAATCCAAACGGAATGAAACCTTCGCAATGATCTTTCTTGGAACAAACGGAATCTAGAAGACTTGGAGTTGAAGTCTGGGACTCCGCGAGGCGTCCATGAGGCAGGAGGGTGCGCCCGCCACCCTCGTGGGCCCCATGGAGCTCCATCAACCTACTTCTTTCGCCTATATATACTCTTATACCCTAAAAACATCCGGGAGAGCCACGAAACCACTTTTCCACTGCCGAAACCTTCTGTACCCATGAGATCCCATGTTGGGGCCTTTTTCCGCGCTCCGTCGGAGGGGGAATCGATCATGGAGGGCTTCTACATCAACACTATAGCCTCTCCGATGATGTGTGAGTAGTTTACCATAGACCTTCGGGTCCATAGTTATTAGCTAGATGGCTTCTTATCTCTCTTTGATCCTCAATACAAAGTTCTCCTCGACGTTCTTAGAGAACTATTCGATGTAATACTCTTTTGTGGTGTGTTTGTCGAGATCCAATGAATTGTGTATTTTTGATCAAGTTTATCTATGAATAATATTTGGTTCTTCTCTGAATTCTTATATGCATTATTTGCTATCTTTGCAAGTCTCTTCGAATTATCGGTTTAGTTTGGCCTACTAGATTGATCTTTCTTGCAATGGGAGAAGTGCTTAGCTTTAGGTTCAATCTTGCGGTATCCTTTCCCAGTGACAGTACGGGCAGCAAGGCACGTATTGTATTGTTGCCATCGAGGATAAAAAGATGGGGTTTATATCATATTGCTTGAGTTTATCCCTCTACATCATGTCATCTTGCTTAATGCGTTACTCTGTTCTTATGAACTTAATACTCTAGATGCATGCTGGATAGCGGTCGATGTGTGGACTAATAGTAGTAGATGCAGAATCGTTTCGGTCTACTTGACACGGACATAATACCTATATTCATGATCATTGCCTAGATATTCTCATAACTATGCGCTTTTTTATCAAATGCTCGGCGGTAATTTGTTCACCCACCGTAATATATGCTATCTTGAGAGAAGCCACTAGTGAAACCTATGGCCCCCGGGTCTATTTTCCATCATATAATCTTCTATTTTACATCATATTAATTTCCCGTCAACTTGCCAATTTCTATCGCCGTTCTTTTATTTTGCAATCTTTACTTTCCAATCTATACAACAAAAATACCCAAAGTATTTATCTTATTATGTTTATCAGGTCTCACTTTTGCGAGTGACCGTGAAGGGATTGACAACCCCTTTATCGCGTTGGTTGCAAGGTTCTTGGTTGTTTGTGCAGGTACTAGGTGACTTGCGTGTTATCTCCTACTGGATTGATACCTTGGTTCTCAAAAACTGAGGGAAATACTTACGCTACTTTGCTGCATCACCCTTTCCTCTTCAAGGGAAAACCAACGCATGCTCAAGAGGTGGCAAGAAGGATTTCTGGCACCGTTGCCGGGGATATCTACGCCCAAGTCAAGACAGACCAAGTACCCATCACAAACTCTTCTCCCTCGCATTACATTATTTGCCATTCGCCTCTCGTTTTCCTCTCCCCCATTTCAAAAACGATTTTCAAAAAAACCTTTTCCTTTTCTTCGCCCCTGTTCCGTTCGCCTTTTTTTCGCTTTCTTCTTTTGTGCTTGTGTGTTGGATTGATTGCTTGTCACGATGGCTCAAGATAATACTAAATTGCGTGACTTTTCCAATACCAACAATAATGATTTTATTAGCACTCCGATTGCTCCTACTACCGATGCTGAATCTTGTGAAATTCATGCCGCTTTGCTGAATCTTGTTATGAAAGATCAATTTTCTGGCCTTCCTACTGAATATGCCGCTATCCATCTAAAAAACTTTGTTGATTTGTGCGATATGCAAAAGAAGAAAGATGTGGATAATGATATTGTTAAATTGAAGCTATTTTCGTTTTTGCTTAGAGATCGTGCTAAGACTTGGTTCTCTCTTTGCCTAAAAATACTATTGATTCATGGAATAAGTGCAAAGATGCTTTTATCTCTAAGTATTTTCCTCCCGCTAAGATCATCTCTCTTAGAAATGACATTATGAATTTTAAGCAACTTGATCATCAACATGTTGCACAAGCTTGGGAGAGAATGAAATTAATGATATGTAATTGCCCTACACATGGTTTGAATTTATGGATGATTATACAAAAATTTTATGCCGGATTGAATTTTGCTTCTAGAAATCTTTCAGATTCGTCCACGGGCAGCACTTTTATGGAAATCACTTTAGGAGAATCAACTAAACTCCTAGATAATATTATGGTTAATTATTTTCAATGGCACACCAAAAGATCCACTAGTAAAAGAGTTCATGCGATAGAAGAGATTAATGTTTTGAGTGGAAAGATGGATGAACTTATGAAATTGTTTGCTAATAAGAGTGTTTCTTCTGATTCTAATGATATGCCTTTGTCCGCTTTGATTGAGAATAATAATGAATCTTTGGATGTGAATTTTGTTGGTAGGAACAATTTTGGCAACAATGCATATAGAGGAAACTTTAATTCTATGCCGTTTCCTAATAATTCCTCTAATAATTATGGTAATTCCTACAACAACTCTTATAGAAATTTTAATAAGATGCCCTCTGATTTTGAGACTAGTGTTAAAGAATTTATGAGTTTGCAAAAGAATTTCAATGCTTTGATTGAAGAAAAATTGCTTAAGATTGATGAGTTGGCTAGGAACGAGGATATAATTTCTCTTGATGTTGATTATTTGAAACTTAGATCTATCCCGCCTAATAATGATATCAATGTGTCTCTCAAAGCCATGAGAATTTCCATTGATAAGTGCAAAGAAAGAACCGCGAGAATGCGTACTAAAAAAGATTGCTTTGTAAAAGCGTGTTCTTCTAGTTTTGATGATAATAAAGATGAAGATCTAAAAGTGATTGATGCGACTCCTATTAAAATTTTGTTTTCCAATATGAATCTTGATAAATATGGGAATGGAGATGAGTCAACTTTTTTTAAAGGCGTCCCAATTATTTGGAGTTTTTAGATCTTGATGCTAAAATTACTAAAAGTGGGATTGAAGAGGTCAAAACTTTGCATAGCAATGAACCCACTATTTTGGATTTCAAGGAATTTAATTATGATAATTGCTCTTTGATAGACTGTATTTCCTTGTTGCAATCCGTGTTAAATTCTCCTCATGCTTATAATCAAAATAAAGATTTCACTAAACATATCGTTGATGCCTTAATGCAATCTTATGAACAAAAGTTTGAGTTAGAAGTTTCTATTCCTTGGAAACTTTATGATGAGTGGGAACCTACTATTAAAATTAAGATTAAAGATTATGAATGCTATGCTTTGTGTGATTTGGGTGCTAGTGTTTCCACGATTCCAAAGACTTTGTGTGATGTGTTAGGTTTATGTGAATTTGATGATTGTTCTTTAAATTTGCACCTTGCGGATTCCACCATTAAGAAACCTATGGGAAGGATTAATGATGTTCTTATTATTGAAAATAGGAATTATGTGACCATAGATTTCATCATTCTTGATATAGATTACAATCCTACATGTCCTATTATTCTTTGTAGACCTTTCCTTAGAACGATTGGTGCAATTATTGACATGAAAGAAGGAAATATTAGATTCCAATTTCCGTTAAGGAAAGGCATGGAACACTTTCCTAGAAATAAAATTAAATTACCTTATGAATCTATTATGAGAGCAACATATGGATTGCATACAAAGATGGTAATACCTAGATCTATCCTTGTTTTATGCCTAGCTAGTGGCATTAAACGATAGCGCTTGTTGGGAGGCAACCCAATTTCATTTTTCATTTTTTTATTTTTGTTCCTGTTTAGTAATAAATAATTCATCTAGCTCATGTTTATATGTGGTTTTATGTTTTAATTATTCTTTGTGCCAAGTAGAACCTTTGGGAAGACTTGGGTGAAGTCTTTGCGATCTTGCTGTAAAAAACAGAAACTTTTGCGCTCACGAGATTAGCTGTCATTGTTTACTGGAGAGTGCTTTTAGGTTGATTCTTTTTGAAGATGATTAATAGACAAATTTATCCCGTCCAGCAATTTATTTCAGGATTTTTGGAGTTACATAAGTATTCGAAACTATCAGATTACTACAGACTGTTTGGTTTAGACAAATTCTGTTCTTCGTGTGTTGTTTGCTTATTTTGATGAATCTATGGGTAGTATAGGGGGGGCGGGGATGAACCATAGATAAGTTGGAATACAGTAGGTTTAACACCAATATAAATAAAGAATGAGTTCATTATAGTACCTTAAAGTGGTGGCTTGTTTTCTTATACTAACGGAGCTCGTGAGATTTTCTGTTGAGTTTTGTGTTGTGAAGTTTTCAAGTTTTTGGGTAAAGATTGGATGGATTTTGGAATAAGGAGTGGCAAGAGCCTAAGATTGGGGATGCACAAGGGACCCTAAGGTAAAATTCTAGGACAACCAAAATCCTAAGCTGGGGATGCCCCGGAAGGCATCCCCTCTTTCGTCTTCGTTTATCGGTAACTTTACTTGAGGCTATATTTTTATTCACCAAATGATATGTGTTTTGCTTGGAGCGTCTTGTATGATTTGAGTCTTTGATTTTTAGTTTACCACGATCATCCTTGCTGTACACACCTTTTGGGAGAGACACACATGAATCGGAATTTATTAGAATTCTCTATGTGCTTCACTTATATCTTATGAGCTAGTTAGTTTTGCTCTAGTGCTTCACTTATATCTTTTTTAGCATGGTGATGGTTTTATTTTATAGAAAATTATTGATCTCTCATGCTTCACTTATAATATTTTGAGAGTCTTTTAGAACAGCATGGTAATTTTCTTTGGCTATAAAACTAGTCCTTATGATGGGCATCCAAGATGGGTATAATAAAAACTTTCATATAAAGTGCTGCTACCTCTTGAGCACTGCGTTGGATTTCCCCGAAGAGGATAGGATGATGCAGCAAAGTAGCGTAAGTATTTCCCTCAGTTTTTGAGAACCAAGGTATCAATCCAGTAGGAGAACACGCACAAGTCCCTCGTACCTACATAAAACAATAGCTACTCGCAACCAACGCGATTAGGGGTTGTCAATCCCTTCACAGTCACTTATGAGGGTGAGATCTGATAGAGATGATAAATAATATTTTTGGTATTTTTGATAGATAGATGCAAAGTAAAAAGTAAAAGGCAAAGTAAAAACAAAGCAAGTAAATAAAGCGATAGAGATTGATATGATGAGAATAGACTCGGGGGCCATAGGTTTCACTAGTGGCTTCTCTCAAGAGCATAGATATTCTACGGTGGGTGAACAAATTACAGTTGAGCAATTGACAGAATTGAGCATAGTTATGAGTATATCTAGGCAATGATCATGTATATAGGCATCACGTCCAAGACAAGTAGATCGAAACGATTCTGCATCTACTACTATTACTCCACTCATCGACCGCTATCCAGCATGCATCTAGAGTATTAAGTTAAAAACAAAGTAACGCCTTAAGCAAGATGACATGATGTAGAGGGATAAATTCATGAATTATGATAAAAACCCCATCTTGTTATCCTCGATGGCAACAATACAATACGTGCCTTGCAACCCTTTTTGTCACTGGGTAAGGACACCGCAAGATTGAACCCAAAGCTAAGCACTTATCCCATTGCAAGAACTACCAATCTAGTTGGCCAAACCAAAAAGGATAATTCGAAGAGACTTGCAAAGATAACTCAATCATACATAAAAGAATTCAGAGAAGAATCAAATATTTTCCATAGATAATACTGGATCATAAACCCACAATTCATCAGTCTCAACAAACACACCGCAAAAAGAAGATTACATTGAATAGATCTCCACAAGAGAGGGGGAGAACATTGTATTGAGATCCAAAAAGAGAGAAGAAGCCATCTAGCTACTAGCTATGGACCGGAAGGTCTGAAGTAAACTACTCACACTTCATCGGAGGGGCTATGGTGTTGTTGTAGAAGCCCTCCGTGGTGGATCTCCCCTCCGGCGGAGCTCCGGAACAGGCCCCAAGATGGGATCTCATGGATACAGAAGGTTGCGGCAGTGGAATTAGGTTTTTGGCTCCTGTTCTGATCATTTGGGGATACGTAGGTATATATAGGACGAAGAAGTACGTTGGTGGAGCGTCAGGGGGCCCATGAGGTAGGGGGGCACGCCCAGGGGGGCGCGCCCTCCACCCTCGTGACCGCCTCTAGCACTTCTTGGAGTAGGGTCCAAGTCTCCTGGATCACGTTCGGTGAGAAAATCACGTTCCCGAAGGTTTTATTCCGTTTGGACTCCGTTTGATATTCCGTTTCTTCGAAACAGTGAAATAGGCAAAAAACAACAATTCTGGGTTGGGCCTCCGGTTAATAGATTAGTCCCAAAAATAATATAAAAGTGGGAAATAAAGCCCAATATAGTCCAAAAGAGTAGATAAAGTAGCATGGAGCAATCAAAAATTATAGATACGTTGGAGACGTATCAGGCATCCCCAAGCTTAATTCCTGCTCGTCCTCGAGTAGGTAGATGATAAAAAAGAATTTTTGATGCGGAGTGATACTTTGGCATAATTTCAATGTAAATCTTCTTAATTGTGATATGAATATTCAGATCCGAAAGATTCAAGACAAAAGTTCGTATTGACATAAAAATAATAATACTTCAAGCATACTAATCAAAGCAATCATGTCTTCTCAAAATAACATGGCCGAAGAAAGTTATCCCTACAAAATCATATAGTTTGGCTATGCTCCATCTTCCCCACACAAAATATTTAAATCATGCACAACCCCGATGACAAGCCAAGCAATTGTTTCATACTTATTACATTCTCAAAACTTTTTCAATCTTCACGCAATACATGAGCGTGAGCCATGGATATAGCACTTATAGGTGGAATAGAAGGGTGGTTGTGGAGAAGACAAAAAGAGGGAAGATAGTCACACATCAACTAGGCGTATCAACGGGCTATGGAGATGCCCATCAATAGATATCAATGTGAGTGAGTAGGGATTGCCATGCAACGGATGCACTAGAGCTATAAGTATATGAAAGCTCTACAAAAGAAACTAAGTGGGTGTGCATCCAACTTGCTTGCTCACGAAGACCTAGGGCATTTTGAGGAAACCCATCATTGGAATATACATGCCAAGTTCTATAATGAAAAATTCCCACTAGTATATGAAAGTGACAAAATGAGAGACTCTCTATCATGAAGATCTTGGTGCTACTTTGAAGCACCAGTGTGGCAAAAGGATAGTAGCATTGTCCCTTCTCTCTTTTTCTCTCATTTTTTTATTTGGGTCTTTCTCTTCTCTTTTTTTATGGCCTCTTTTTTTTGTCCGGAGTCTCATCCCAACTTATGGGGGAATCATAGTCTCCATCATCCTTTCCTCACTTGGGACAATGCTCTAATAATGATGATCATCACACTTTTATTTTTCTTACAACTCAACAATTACAACTCGATACTTAGAAAAAAGTATGACTCTATATGAATGCCTCCGGCGGTGTACTGGGATATGCAATGAATCATGAGTGACATGTATGAAAGAATTATGAATGGTGGCTTTGCCACAAATACAATGTCAACTACATGATCATGCTAGCAATATGACAATGATGGAGCGTGTCATAATAAACGGAGGTGGAAAGTTGCATGGCAATATATCTCGGAATGGCTATGGAAATGCCATAATAGGTAGGTATGGTGGCTGTTTTGAGGAAGGTATATGGTGGGTGTATGATACCGGCGAAAAGTGCGCGGCATTAGAGAGGCTAGCAAAGGTGGAAGGATGGGAAAAAGTGCGTATAATCCATGGACTCAACATTAGTCATAAAGAACTCATATACTTGTTGCAAAAATCTAGAAGTTATCAAAGCAAAGTATTACGCGCATGCTCCTAGGGGGATATATTGGTAGGAAAAGACCATCGCTCGTCCCCGACCGCCACTCATAAGGAAGACAATCAATAAATAAATCATGCTCCGAGTTCATCACATAACGGTTCACCATACGTGCATGCTACGGGAATCACAAACTTCAACACAAGTATTCTTTGAATTCACAACTACTTAACTAGAATGACTCTAATATCACCATCTTCATATCTCAAAACAATTATCAAGCATCAAACTTATCTTAATATTCAACGCACTCAAAAGAAAGTTTCACATATCTTGAACACCAAGTATATTAACATTAAGCGAAATACCATGCTATTAACGACTCTCAAAATAATCTAAGTGAAGCATGAGAGATCAATAGTTTCTTTAAAACAAATCCACCACCGTGCTCTAAAAGATATAAGTGAAGTACTAGAGCAAAATTATCACGCTCAAAAGATATAAGTGAAGCACCATGAGCAAAACTATCAAGCTCAAAAGATATAAGTGAAGCACATAGAGTATTCTAACAAATTCCAATTCATATATGGCTCTCTCAAAAGGTGTGTACAGCAAGGATGATTGTGGTAAACTAATAAGCAAATATGCAAATAATACAAGACGCTCCAAGGAAAACACATATCATGTGGTGAATAAAAATATAGCTCCAAGTAAATTACCGATGGAAGTGGACGAAAGAGGGGATGCCTTCCGGGGCATCCCCAAGCTTTGACTTTTTGGTGTCCTTGGATTATCTTGGGGGTGCCATGGTCATCCCCAATCTTAGTCTCTTGCCACTCCTTGTTCCATAATCCATCAAAAGAATTCACCCAAAACTTGAAAACTTCACAACACAAAAGTCAACGGAAATCTCGTGAGCTCCGTTAGAGAAAGAAAACAAAAGAATACTTCAAGGTACTGTAATGAACTCATTCTTTATTTATATTGGTGTTAAACCTACTGTATTCCAACTTCTCTATGGATTATAAACTATTTTACAAGCCATAGATTCATCAAAATAAGCAAACAACACACGTAAAACAGAATCTATCAAAAACAGAACAGTATGTAGCAATCTATAACTAACGTAAACTTCTGGAACTCTAAAAATTCTACCAAAATAGGAAGTCCTGGAGAATTTGTTTATTGAACAGCAGAAAAAAGAATCAATGCAAAATCACGTTCCTGTGATTTAACAAAATTATATTCGTGTGCAAAGTTTCTCTTTTTCAGCAGAATCAAATCAACTATCATCGTAGGTTATCCTATAGGTTCTACTTGGCACAAACACTAATTAAAACATAAAACCACATCCAAACAGAAGGTAGATGTATTATTTATTCCTAAACAGAAGAAAAAACAAAAAACACAAAATAAAATTGGGTTGCCTCCCAACAAGCGCTATCGTTTAACGCCCCTAGCTAGGCATAAAAGCAAGGATAGATCTAGGTATTGCCATCTTTGGTAGGCAATCCATAAGTGGCTCTCATTATAGATTCATATGGTAATTTAATTTTATTTCTATGGAAGTGTTCCATGCCCTTCTTTAAGGGAAATTGGAATCGAAGATTCCCTTGCTTCATATCAATAATTGCACCAATCGTTCTAATAAAAGGTCTACCAAGAATAATAGGACATGAAGGATTGCAATCTATATCAAGAACGATAAAATCTAAGGGCACATAATTCCTATTTGCAACAATAAGAACATCATTAATTCTTCCCATAGGCTTTTTAATAGTGGAATCCACAAGATGCAAGTTTAGAGAGCAATCATCAAAATCACGGAAATCTAGCAAATCACATAAAGTTTTGGGAATAGTAGAGACACTAGCACCCAAATCACACAAAGCATGAAACTCATAATCTTTAATTTTAATTTTAATAGTAGGTTCCCACTCATCATAGAGTTTTCTAGGGATAGAAACTTTCAACTCAAGTTTTTCTTCATAAGATTGCGTCAAGGCATCAACAATGTGTTCGGTAAAGGCCTTATTTTGACTATAAGCATGAGGAGAATCTAGCACAGATTGCAACAAGGAAATACAACCAATCAAAGAGCAATTTTCATAATTAAATTCCTTGAGATCCAAAATAGTGGGTTTAGAAATATCTAAGTTTTTATTCATTTCAATCCCACTTTCATCAAATTCATCATCAAGATCTAGAAACTCTGAATTCTTAGAACGCCTTCTAGGTAAAGGAAGATCATATTCAGATTCATCAAGATTCATATTGCAAAACAAAGATTTAATGGGGGACACATCAATAACTTTTAGATCTTCATCTTGATTTTCATTGGAATTGGAAGAACACGCTTTAATAAAGGCATCTTTGGAAGCACGCATCCTAGCGGTTCTTTCCTTGCACTCATCAATGGAAATTCTCATGGCTTTGAGAGACTCATTGATATCATGCTTAGGAGGAATAGATCTAAGCTTTAAAGAATCAATTTCAACAGAAATTCTATCAACGTTCCTAGCCAAATCATCAACTTAAAGCAATTTCTCTTCAAGCAAAGCATTAAAATTCTTTTGTGAATTCATAAAGTCTTTAACACTACTCTCAAATTCAGAGGGCATCTTATTAAAATTTCCATAAGAGTTGTTGTAGTAATTTCCATAATTATTAGAAGGACTACTAGGATAAGGCCTAGGATTAAAATTCCCTCTATATGCGTTGTTTCCAAAACTATTCCTACCAACAAAATTCACATCCATAGATTCATTATTAGTCTCAAGCAAAGTAGACAAAGGCATATCATTGGGATCAAGAGGAGTATTTTTAGGAGCAAACATCTTCATAAGTTCATCCATCTTTTCACTCAAAACATTCATTTCTTCTATAGCATGCACTTTTTTACTAGAAGATCTTTCGGTGTCCCATTGAGAATAATTAGCCATAATATTATCAAGCAATTTGGTAGCATCTCCTAACGTAATTTCCATAAACGTACCTCCCGCGGCCGAATCTAAAAGATTTCTAGAAGCAAAGTTCAATCCGGCATAAAAATTTTGTATGATCACCCATAAATTCAAACCATGAGTAGGGAAATTGCGAAGCATCAATTTCATTCTTTCCCAAGATTGGGCAACATGCTCATGATCAACTTGTTTAAAATTCATGATATCGTTCCTAAGAGTGATGATCTTAGCGGGAGGGAAATACTTAGAGATAAAAGCATCTTTGCACTTGTTCCAAGAATCAATACTATTTTTAGGCAACATTGAAAACCAAACTTTAGCACGATCTCTAAGTGAAAACGGAAATAGCTTCAATTTGACAATATTGTTATCCGTATCTTTCTTCTTTTGCATATCTCACAAATCAACAAAATTGTTTAGATGAGTAGCGGCATCTTCACTAGGAAGGCCGGCGAATTGATCTTTCATAACAAGATTCAGCAAAGCCGTATTGATTTCACAAGACTCATCATTATTAAGAGGAGCAATCGGAGTACTAAGGAAATCATTATTATTGGTATTCTAGAAATCACACAATTTGGTATTATCTTGCGCCATGGCTACAAGTAATCCAACACACAAGCAAGCAGAAAGGCAACGGGAAAAGGGCAAACGGGAAAGAGAGGAGGAGATTGGGAAAGAGAGGGCGAATAAAGCGGCAAGGGTGAAGTGGGGGAGAGGAAAACGGGAGGCAAATGGCAAATAATGTAATGCAAGAGATAGGGATTGCGATGGGTACTTGGTATGGTTGACTTGCTTGCGTGAGCCTCCCCGGCAACGGCGCCAGAAATTCTTCTTGCTACCTCTTGAGCACTGCGTTGGATTTCCCCGAAGAGGATAGGATGATGCAGCAAAGTAGCGTAAGTATTTCCCTCAGTTTTTGAGAACCAAGGTATCAATCCAGTAGGAGACCACGCACAAGTCCCTCTTACCTACACAAAACGATAGCTACTTGCAACCAACGCGATTAGGGGTTGTCAATCCCTTCACGGTCACTTACGAGGGTGAGATCTGATAGAGATGATACATAATATTTTTGGTATTTTTGATAGATAGATGCAAAGTAAAAAGTAAAAGGCAAAGTAAAAACAAAGCAAGTAAATAAAGCGATAGAGATTGATATGATGAGAATAGACCCGGGGGCCATGGTTTCACTAGTGGCTTCTCTCAAGAGCATAGATATTCTACGGTGGGTGAACAAATTATGGTTGAGCAATTGACAGAATTGAGCATAGTTATGAGTATATCTAGGCAATGATCATGTATATAGGCATCACGTCCAAGACAAGTAGATTGAAACGATTTTGCATCTACTACTATTACTCCACTCATCGACCGCTATCCAGCATGCATCTAGAGTATTAAGTTAAAAACAGAGTAACGCCTTAAGCAAGATGACATGATGTAGAGGGATAAATTCATGCAATATGATAAAAACCCATCTTGTTATCCTCGATGGAAACAATACAATACGTGCCTTGCAACCCTTTCTGTCACTGGGTAAGAACACCGCAAGATTGAACCCAAAGCTAAGCACTTCTCCCGTTGCAAGAACTACCAATCTAGTTGGCCAAACCAAAAAGGATAATTGGAAGAGACTTGCAAATATAACTCAATCATACATAAAAGAATTCAGAGAAGAATCAAATACTTTCCATAGATAATACTGGATCATAAACCCACAATTCATCGGTCTCAACAAACACACAGCAAAAAGAAGATTACATTGAATAGATCTCCACAAGAGAGGGGGAGAACATTGTATTGAGATCCAAAAAGAGAGAAGAAGCCATCTAGCTACTAGCTATGGACCCGAAGGTCTGAACTAAACTACTCACACTTCATCGGAGGGGCTATGGTGTTGATGTAGAAGCCTTCCATGGTGGATGCCCCCTCCGACGGAGCTCCGGAACAGGCCCCAAGATGGGATCTCGTGGATACATAAGGTTGCGGCGGTGGAATTAGGTTTTTGGCTCCTGTTCTGATTGTTTGGGGATACGTAGGTATATATAGGTGGAAGGAGTACGTCAGTGGAGCGTCAGGGGGCCCAAGAGGTAGGGGGCACGCCTAGGGGGGGCGCCCTCCACTCTCGTGACCGCCTCTGACACTTCTTGGAGTAGGGTCCAAGTCTCCTGGATCACGTTCGGTGAGAAAATCACGTTCCCGAAGGTTTTATTCCGTTTGGACTCCATTTGATATTCCGTTTCTTCAAAACACTGAAATAGGCAAAAAAACAGCAATTCTGGGCTGGGCCTCCGGTTAATAGGTTGGTCCCAAAAATAATATAAAAGTGGAAAATAAAGCCCAATATAGTCCAAAATAGTAGATAAAGTAGCATGGAGCAATCAAAAATTATAGATACGTTGGAGACGTATCAAGTGCGTTGAATACTATGAGAAGTTTGATGCTTGATGATTGTTTTGAGATATGAGGATGGTGATATTAGAGTCATGCTAGTAGGGTAATTTTGAATTTGAGAAATACTTGTGTTGAGGTTTGCAAGTCCCATAGCATGCACGTATGGTAAACGTTGTGTAACAAATTTGAAGCATGAGGTATTTTTTTGATTGTCATCCTTTGTGTGGAGGTCGGGATCGCGCGATGGTTAACTCCTACCAACCCTTCCCCTAGGAGCATGCGTGTAGTGCTTGGTTTTGATGACTTGTAGATTTTTGCAATAAGTATGTGAGTTCTTTATGACTAAAGTTGAGTCCATGGATTATACGCACTCTCACCCTTCCGCCATTGCTAGCCTCGCTAGTACCGCGCAACTTTCGCCGGTACCTTAAATCCATCATTTAGCTTCCTCAAAACAGCCACCATACCTACCTATTATGGCATTTCCATAGCCATTCCGAGATATATTGCCATGCAACTTTCCACCGTTCCGTTTATTATGACACGTTCCATCATTGTCATATTGCTTTGCATGATCATGTAGTTGACATTGTATTTGTGGCAAAGCCACCATTCATAATTTTTTCATACATGTCACTCTTGATTCATTGCATATCCCGGTACACCGCCGGAGGCATTCATATAGAGTCATATTTTGTTCTAGTATCGAGTAGTAATTTTTGAGTTGTAAATAAATAAAGTGTGATGATTTTCATTATTAGAGCATTGTCCCATGTGAGGAAATAAAAAAAAGAAAGGCCATAAAAAAGAGAAAGGCCATAAAAAAGAGAAAGGCCCAAAAAATGAGAGAAAAAGAGAGAATGGACAATGTTACTATCCTTATTCCACACTTGTGCTTCAAAGTAGCACCATGGTCTTTATGTATAGAGTCTTATTTTGTCATTTTCATATACTAGTGGGAATTTTTCATTATAGAACTTGGCTTGTATATTCAAACAATGGGCTTCCTCAAATGCCCTAGGTCTTTGCGAGCAAGCAAGTTGGATGCACACCCACTTAGTTTCTTTTGTTGAGCTTTCATACATTTATAGCTCTAGTGCATCCATTGCATGGCAATCCCTACTCACTCACATTGATATCTATTGATGGGCATCTCCATAGCCCATCGATACGCCTAGTCGATGTGAGATCATCTTCCTCTCTTTTTGTCTTCTCCACAACCACCGCTCTATTCCACCTATAGTGCTATGTCCATGGCTCACGCTCATGTATTGCGTGAAAGTTGAAAATGCTTGAAAAGACTAAAGTATGAAACAATTGCTTGGCGGAAACCGTGGTTGTGCATGATTGGAATATTTTGTGTGACGAAGATGGAGCATAGCCAAACTATATGATTTTGTAGGGATGAACTTTCATTGGCCATGTTATTTTGAGAAGACATGATTACTTTGTTAGTATGCTTGAAGTATTATTATTTTTATGTCAATATTAAACTTTTGTCTTGAATCTTTCAGATCTGAACATTCATGCCACAATAAAGAAAAATACATTGAAAATTATGTTAGGTAGCATTCCACATCAAAAATTCTGTTTTTATCGTTTACCTACTCGAGGACGAGCAGGAATTAAGCTTGGGGATGCTTGATACGTCTCCAACGTATCTATAATTTTTGATTGTTCCATGCTATTATATTATCTGTTTTGGATGTTTAATGGGCTTTAATATGCTCTTCTATATTATTTTTGGGACTAACCTATTAACAGAGGGCCCAGTGCCAGTTTCTGTTTTTTTTTGCCTATTTTAGTGTTTCGCAGAAAAGGAATATCAAACGGAATCCAAACGGAATGAAACCGTCGCGATGATCTTTCTTGGAACAAACGTAATCTAGAAGACTTGGAGTTGGCGTCTAGGACTCCGCGAAGCAGCCACGAGGCAGGAGGGCATGGCCATGGGGTAGGCGCGTCCCCCACCATCATGGACCCCATGGAGCTCCACCGACCTATTTCTTTCTCCTATATATACTCTTATACCCTAAAAACATCAGGGGAGCCACGAAACCACTTTTCCACCACCGCAACCTTCTGTACCTGTGAGATCCCATCTTGGGGCCTTTTTTGGCGCTCCGTCGGAGGGGGAATCGATCATGGAGGGCTTCTACATCAACACCATAGCCTCTCCGATGATGTGTGAGTAGTTTACCACAGACCTTCGGGTCCATAGTTATTAGCTAGATGGCTTCTTCTCTCTCTCTGATTCTCAATACAAATTTATCCTCGATGTTCTTGGAGATCTATTCGATGTAATACTCTTTTGCGGTGTGTTTGCCGAGATCCGATGAATTGTGGATTTATGGTCAAGTTTATCTATGAATAATATTTGGTTCTTCTTTGAATTCTTATATGCATGATTTGATATCTTTGCAAGTCTCTTCGAATTATTGGTTTAGTTTGGCCTACTAGATTGATCTTTCTTGCAATGGGAGAAGTGCTTAGCTTTGGGTTCAATCTTGCGCTGTCCTTTCCCAGTAACAATAGGGGCAGCAAGGCACGTATTGTATTGTTGCCATCGAGGATAAAAAGATGGGGTTTATATCCTAATGCTTGAGCTTATCCCTCTACATCATGTCATCTTGCTTAATGCATTACTCTGTTCTTACGAACTTAATACTCTAGATGCATGATGGTTAGCGGTCGATTTGTGGACTAATAGTAGTAGATGCAGAATCGTTTCGGTCTACTTAACACGGACGTGATGCCTATATTCATGATCATTGCCTAGATATTCTCATAACTATGTGCTTTTCTATCAATTGCTCGGCAGTAAATTGTTCAGCCACCGTAATATATGCTATCTTGAGAGAAGCCACTAGTGAAACCTATGGCCCCTGGGTCTATTTTCCATCATATAATCTTCTATTTTACATCATATTAGTTTCCCTCAAGTTGCCAATTTCTATCGCCGTTTTTTTATTTTGCAATCTTTACTTTCCGATCTATACAACAAAAATACCAAAAATATTTATCTTTTTATGTTTATCAGATCTCACTTTTGCGAGTGACTGTGAAGGGATTGACAACCCCTTTATCGCGTTGGTTGCAAGGTTCTTGATTGTTTGTGCAGGTACTAGGTGACTTGCGTGTTATCTCCTGCTGGATTGATACCTTGGTTCTCAAAAACTGAGGGAAATACTTACGCTACTTTGCTGCATCACCCTTTCCTCTTCAAGGGAAAACCAACACATGCTCAAGAGTTAGCAATGTCGGCCGATCTCCCTCAAGACATAGCTTGGTCTCTCCTTCTCAACACATATACGAGTCGTTCTACCTCTCTAGTTAGGCCTCTGCCTTCCCCCTCCCCCCACCCCCACCCCCCACACACACACCGATACATCGAGTGCTCTAGTCATGTCTCCCTGCCAGACACAAACTTGCCATGTGCCCTCTGACGTTATGGTAGGTTAGTCGCCCTATATCTCTGACTTGCACACACACAATTTGGATGGCTCTCTTCATCGATCTCGCACCAACCCACTTGATCCTCTCTTCGACTCTATCGATACCTATGACCCCTCCCTGTCTTCTCATGGATCGCCCCCTCTGGCCCTCTCTATATGATATGGATAGGCCTCTATTTCACACACATTGCCTGCAAAATTTTGTTTGAGAAGTCATCAACACATATTCCCACAAATACATTCATGAAATCACACCCCACCAAACAAAAAACACTCACGAACTGACACGCCATCTGTTTAGGTTTGTATCTCTCTCACACACACCCACGTAGGTTGGGCACATGCATAAAGAGAAGAGGTGCACGCACGACACGCGTACTCATGTCTCTTTCCCAACCACACCCGCGCGGGTACACGGTGGAGCTCATTTCTGTACGAAAAGGCAGCCCACGTGGTAATTTGACACGTGTACTAGTTGTCCAATTGATGGAGGATTGTCTACCACGGGTGAACAACCAAATTGCGACTTGATGCGTTATGTTAAAGAAGAGGCAAACCATGTGGGGCCTACCTTAGAGGCAAGGCTCTATACACTGGAGTACTTTTGATGTGTTCCGTCAACTCGCAGAACGAGGAGAAGCTTGCTTAGTATGCCGTCTCCCACACCCATGGGCGCGGTGGCTCGTAGGATGAGGTGAAGCATGCTTACTAGTACGCCTTACGCCCACTCCCTCGCCCACGTGCGTGGTGGCTCGCAGGACGAGAAGAAAATTTTACTACTCCCTCCGTTTACTCCTCGTCCCTACCTTGGTTAGAGAGATTATCTATTGTTTGGAATATATGTCCTTTAGTAGATTTCAATATGAACTACTAGTACATACTCCAAACACTGATGTATATAGACATATTTTAGAGTGTAGATGCACTCGTTTTGCTCCGTATGTAGTCCATATTGAAACGGATGTAATAGGACGCACTCTCCCTCGCCCCTCGACCCTCGCCCACGTGGTGGACATGTAGCAATTCGTTTGGTCCCATATAGCCAGAACGATATATACGGCAGTACCATTATTTCTCGACTTCCCGAAGAGGCGAAGAGCCAATCGCAAGGTTAATATTTTTGAGATGCCAAGCGCAAGGTTTATAGGAGAATGAGTAGTAGGTGTCACGTCATTTATAAATAAAGTTTTTTTCTTCAGTGTCACATACACAATATAAATAGGTTCATATGGAGAGAAAAGGAAACCGCTCCACTATATACATAGGCAGGACGAGCCTACACGGTTGCTTGCTGGGGTTGCTCTCTTCACACTCTCTCGCACAAAACGACTGTGGTCACATCTCTAACATCCCAGTGGATCACGTCCGCCGGGGGAAGGGGTGAATGCTTAGTGTATATGCGGTCGCCGTCGCTGACGGCGAAAACCCATTGTCGGCACGTCCCGATCAGGGCTTCCCGCCGTTCTCTCTCACAAAGCCGGTGAGGTTGCCTTCGTCTCTTGCTCACTACCGCGACGTGGGCAGTTGCCGCCTCCCGCCGCCCTCCTATAGGATGAGCTACGTCCCGACATCCCTCAGGTACAACTCCCTTTATAGTCGGCTTGCACCACTGCTCCAGCTACCCACATCACTCCATGTGGATATTTCTCTACTTCTTTGCCCCGCACATACCTCTACTGGCTTCTACATACTGTATTTGTGATGATTTTATGTCTCATCAACTAGTCCCAGTAATCTTATTCGAATCACGCTTCTTCAATTTCTTTGCCACAGGGATGCTCATCTCGATTTTGGTGAAACTGCACAAAATGATCCTATGGTCAAAGGGTTGCAAACTTCATTTCCCCGGAAGCTCCAACATTGCCAGCAAATTAAATCCTGGTTAGGGTTTACGGTTCAAGGGCTAGGGACAGCACGGATCGTTTTTTTAGTTGTCTCTGTTCCAAAATATGTGTCAACTTTAGTAGTAGTACAACTTTGTACTAAAGTTTGCATAAAGTTGAGACACTTATTTTGGAACGGAGGGAGTACATATTGGCTATGATCTGTCAATCATTGAGATGCAATAGCATGCATGTTAGTCTCCTTTGTATTTGATGAAATGTTGCAATGGGCAACCTTGGACGCAAGATACATGAAACAGAAGCTGGAAGCTTCATAGCATTGTACAAATTTATCTCGCTGATAAATTACACCGTACTATACTAGTACTCCCTCCGTCCGGAATTACTTGTCATAGAAATGAATAAAAGTGGATGTATTTAGAACTAAAATGCGTCTAGATACATCCATTTCTATGGCAAGTACTTTCGGACGGAGGGAGCACTATGTAAAGAGTTAGGTGTCGCACGGTGTCAAGAAAATATGGTGATAGTGTGAGGTGGGCCATGTAATCACTGAGCCTGCGTGTTTTCACTGCTCTCACACTCCTCCGCTATAAGAATGGAGAAAATTGTTATCTAGTAGTACCTCCTTTCGCCGAAATTGTGGGACATCCAGCAGTCCTACCACCTCAGTAATAATGACCAATGAGCCGTCAAATCACATAGACGAAGCAGTAAGTTGGACGGATGAAGCAACCTGTAAGTGCATCTAGTGCCCCTTAGTGATTTTGGTGTATTGAAGACTTATAGGTTAAGGGATTAATGTGTTTGTGAGTGTACACAGGCTCTATAAGTCAATGAGGAGTTTGATATTTACAGTGAAAGTCGACCCCTAAAAATGAATGTCTTCGGGTGAAGACTTTGGTTCTCCTGAAGACTTTGAAAGTGAAGAAATTGGTGTGACCTTGAAGACTTCAATATTCTTGCGAGGAATCTAGAACGTGAAGACTTTGTTTTTGTAGTTTCATTTTCTCTTTCTTGAGTCATAGGAAACACCATACTGTTAAAGGGGGTCGAGGTAATACTAAGGAAACTGATTTCCAAGTAGTGCTCATCTCAAAATCCTACACCTACCCAATCCATCAATTGAAGCCATTGGAAATCTCATATCAGTTCAATCAATTTCTTCAGTGACAGAGATGAAGATCTTCTGGTCTCTAAGGAATTTGTTCTGACTGAGGAGTTAGGAATTCGCCAGTGCGGATTGCCTACACAGTGAGGAACATGATAGCCCTGAGGAATTCGAACCTCAAATCCGACCGTTGCTGTGTCGCGAGCCACCTGTTCCAAAATATCCTACCACCTAATGGTCATATCAGCCATGGGCATTTATGTCTTATCATGTCGGGCTGCTCCCTAGGCAATAAATAGCTGCCCCCTACAACCACTAGCTAGTTGGCTACTCCGAGAGAAAATGACACTTGTCATTTGAGAGCATCCCATCCTCTGAGGACTTTGAGCGAAAATCATCAAGTGAGGAAAACCCAAATCCAAAACCCAAACCTACAAACCCCAAAGTTATTGAGTATCACTGAAGAGATTGTTCCTATGCGGAACCAACGCTTGTTACCTTTGAGGACTATGTATCCTCTAGACGGTTATGCGTCATGGTCTGAGCATCCAAGAGGAATTATGGATTGCCGAGTGACCAAGTCTGTGAAGGTTTGGAAGTCACCTGTGAAGACTTACCACTACTGTTGGGCGAGGTCTGTGTGATCTTAGCTCAAGGAGAATACAGTGAGGACTGTGTGTCCGGGACTATGTGTCCTCGACTTTAAATACTCAGCCGCTCCAACCAGACGTACAACTGTCACAGCAGGTGGAACTGGTCTACAAATCATTGTCTTCACCAATCCAACTGGTTCTATTTCCTCAACCCTTTCATTTCCTCAGTTATGTGTTGATGAACCTGATCATTACTATTTGAGGACTTTGACTGAAGACGTTCTCTAATTCCTCAATCCTATTTCTTTAGTCTCTTTTCTCTTCATCCTACTTATCCTGTGTTTATGCTTTCTGTACTCTGTGTTTGTCTTTCATTTCATCATGATGACTATGTTGTTGCTCTGTTATGCTTACACCTGAGTACTTATTCTGTTGCAAGTAGTTCTTTGCTTAGGAATTTCCTCACCCTGAAATTCCTCAGTGAAGAATTTATAAAAATCGCCTATTCACCCCCCTCTAGTCGACATAATGCACTTTCAATTGGTATCAGAGCAAGGTACTCCCTTGTTCTGTGTGATTTCGGTTTAACCGCCTGGAATTTTAATTATGCCGACTGCAGGTATGATCAAGGTCTCGGCTAGGTGTCCTACCTTTGATGGGACGGACTACCCCTACTGGAAGAACAAGATGCGTATGCATCTTGAGGCAATTGATAACGATCTCTGGTACGTTGTGGAAAATGGCGTTCCCTCAGTCATCCCGTTTCTGAATGCTACTGATGTGAAGAGATTCAAGCAACTCGATTCTCAAGTGAAGAATATCATATGTGGCCATCTGAGCAAAGGTCAGTACAGCAGAGTGAGTGCACTGGAAACTGCTACGCTGATTTGGGACAGGCTTTCCAAGGTCAACGAAGGAGTCTCAACTCAATGTGATTCCCGAGTTGATGTTCTTAGCAATCTCTTCAACCGCTTCAAAAGACTTGACAATGAAAATGTTCAGCAAACCTTTGATCGCCTCACTGACATCTCAAATGAGCTTCAAGCACTTGGTGCCACTGATATCACCGATCATGAGGCGGTGAAGAAATTGCTGAGATCACTTGACACCTCATTTGATACCCTTGCATTGATGATTCAAGAATGAGTTGGTTCCAAGTCACTTGATCCCGCTGATATCCTCGAGAGGCTAAACACTCATGATTCCAGCTTGCTGAGAAGAGAGATCTCTATGGACCAAGCTACGGAAGATCACATGCACTAAAGGCCAAGGCAGTATCTGAGTCCGAAGCTGAGGATTCTGGTAGCAGCCTTGGTGATCCTGAAGAATTGAGCTAGGAGCTAGCAATGCTCGTGAGGAAATTCCTGAAGTTCTCTTGCCGCGGCCGTTTTGGAAAGTCTTCAAGAAATGATGATTCCTCATCCCGTGACTACAAAAAGAGAACTTGCCATAAATGCAAGAAACCTGGTCACTACATGTCTGATTGTCCTCTGTGGGAAAAGGAATCAAAGAAGAATAAGTACAAAGATGACGATTCTGATGACTCAAAGAAAAAGAAGAAATCTTCAAAGTCTTCTTCATCAAAATCCTCAAAGTCTTCATCTCACAAGAAGAGCAGTTCCAAGAAGGCCCGGGCATTCATTGGCAAGGAAATGGACTCTGAAGCGGAATCTGAGGATAATGTGGAAGAGGAGGAATCTGAGGAATCAGACTCTGGTGTGGCTAGCCTAGCCCTCGCTACTGCTTACGTCAGCAAGTCCATCTTCAACACTGAAGAAAATGACTACCCCGACTCTGCTGACAAGGGAAAAGATGACTATGCTCCCATCTATTGCTTCATGGCAAAAGGTGCCAAGGATGAACAACCCAAAGCTACTGAGTGGGTCCTCGACAGTGGATGTAGAAATCACATGACTGGTGACAGGAGCTTGTTGATGGACACTGATTTGTCACCATCTCATCTGAAGCATATCATCTACGCTGACAAAGGAAAAAGCAAGGCATTGGGTCTAGGTAAGGTTGCAATCTCAAAGGATAAACACATGGACAAGGTCATGCTTGTTGAGTCCTTAGGATTCAATCTTATGTCTGTCTCAATGCTTTGTGATCTTGATATGGTTGTTTTCTTTGGCAAATTTCGTTGCCTTGTGCTAATGTAATCTGACAACTCCAAAGTCTTCGAAGACTTTAGGAAAGGAGACTTGTATATTGTTGATTTCTCTGCAGGACCACAGCCTGCCACATGTCTACTTGCAAAAGCTTTAGAATGCTGGTTATGGCATCGACGACTTGGTCATGCTGGGATGAGGAACTTGCATACACTCGCAAAGAAGAAGCACGTCATTGACATCGAGGGTGTCAAATTCCTCAAAGATCATCTTTGTGGGGCTTGTGAGGCTGGAAAGATCACCAGAATGAAGGAATTGATTTTGATGAAACTTTTGCACCTGTTGCTAGACTTGAGGCTATTCGCATATTGCTTGCTTACGCTAACCATCGTAATATCATCTTACATCAAATGGATGTGAAAAGCGCATTCCTCAATTGTAAGCTTGAGGAAAGAAGTATATATTGCTCAACCACCAGGTTTTGAGGATCCCAAATTTCCAGATCACGTCTACAGACTCAACAAGGCCCTCTATGGCCTCAAGCAAGCACCTTGGGTGTGGTATGACACACTGAAGGAATTCCTCATGAATAAAGGCTTCAAACCCGGTTCACTTAACCCAACTCTTTTCACCAAAACATATGATGATGAATTATTCGTGTGCCAAATATATGTTGATGATATTATCTTTGGCTGTACTAACCAATGTTACAATGATGAATTTGCCTATATGATGAGTGAAGAATATTAAATGTCTATGATGGGAGAATTGAAATTCTTCTTAGGTCTTCAGATTCGTCAACAATACAATGGCATATTCATATCTCAGGAGAAATACCTCAAGGATGTGTTGAGGAAATTCAGCATGCAAGGTTGCAAAGGAGTCAAAATCCCTATGCCCACAAATGGCCATCTTTGCACTGATGAAAATGGCAAAGACTTCGATCAAAAGGTATACTGCTCCATGATTGGCTCTTTATTGTACCTATGTGCATCTAGGCTGGATATTATGCTTAGTGTTTGCATGTGTGCCCTATTTCAAGCTACACCGAAGGAATCACACCATAAGGCTGTGAAGCATATTCTTCAATATCTAGCTCACACACCAACACTTGGATTATGGTATCCCAAGGCCCTTCCTTTGATCTCATTAGATATTTAGACTTTGACTATGCTGGTAATCGGGTGGACCGCAAGTCAACATCAGGCACATGTCATTTCCTCGGACGGTATGTTGGTCCTCGAAGAAGCAGAACTGCATATCACTCTCCACTACAGAAGCTGAGTACATTGCTGCTGGATCTTGCTGCGCTCAATTACTATGGATGAAGCAAACACTCAAGGACTATAGCATCAACGTGAAGAATGTGCCACTCTACTGCGACAATGAGAGTGCTATCAAGATTGCACACAACCCAGTTCAGCACTCGAAGAGAAAGCACATCCAAATTCATCATCATTTTCTTTGCGACCATGTGTTGAAGGGCGACATCTACAACGACCATGCAAGTACTGAAGACCAGCTGGCCGATATCTTCACAAAGCCCTTCGATGAGAAGAGATTTAGCAAGTTGCGTTGTGAGCTAAGTATCCTAGAATCTTCGAATGTTCTTTGAAACGGACGCACATCCTAACACTTATGCTGACTTGATGACTTAGATGTGAAACACACGAAGTAACGTTTTTCTTCAAATCAATGAAGACGAACCCTCTAAGTGTGAAGAAATTAATGAAGAAACTGATTCTCAGAACCCTACGAGAGTTGTACGCTGTCTGAAATCAGCCTTCTTATACGGTGGGTTGCACCACCAACCAAAGTTGAAAATCTTCAATTTGAGTTTTTCTTCATTTTTGAAATTCCTCAGTTTTTCTAATTCTTCAACTTTGCATTGTCTTCACTCTTTCCATCGTTATTCTTCATTGACTATATATGCTAAACTCAACCCAGTCTGTTCACAAATTCTTCATGTTCGTTCTATTTGAAACTCGTTCAAATTCTTCACTGTGTCCTTGTTAGCTGAAGAAATTGCGAACGAAACTTTAAAATACTCTTATCCGAATTTTCGGCTTTTGCCGCTCAAACCGTTACGCATTCCACGGTATACTTATCTATTCACCCATGATCTCACACGATCTCCACCTCTCAATACATGGGTGACACATGTCACACGAATGAGAAGGGTCAGGGGCACATACGTCCAAATTCTTTGGGCGAAATTTTTTTCACCTCAGCTATAAATACCCCGTTCCCTTCCTTATTTCGGTTTTACTCCGCTTGATGAGGACATCAATACTGTTGTTACACCCACAGCCCCTGCTGCTATACATACTGGACCAATTACTAGAGCTCGCGCACGCCAATTAAATTACCAGGTACTTTTGTTTCTTGGTAATGATTCTAATGTTCATGAGAATATGATGCTGCCTAAATTGGACACATTTGTTTTGCTTACAAATGAAGGGCCTAGCTTGGAGAAGGATGAACATTGGAGAAAGAACAAGCATGGAGATGATGGCATGCGCAAGGGGAACAAGAACAAAGTTACAAGTGATGATTTCAGGACGTTGAAGCCACCATAATGAGTGCATGAAGCCTTGGACGAAATATAC
Source organism: Triticum timopheevii (assembly GCA_963921465.1). Classification (NCBI taxonomy): domain Eukaryota; kingdom Viridiplantae; phylum Streptophyta; class Magnoliopsida; order Poales; family Poaceae; genus Triticum; species Triticum timopheevii. The sequence goes on from OY997266.1 coordinate 179,755,213, forward strand.
AAGATGCTACTTCATAACTTTTGTCCAGAGGCTATTCTAGGTGCTGCATCACCTTATTATTGGGCCAGGCCCATGTATTTTTGAAATACTTGAGTATAGGTTGTTTTTAGAGTCTGTATATTTGGGTAAACAAGAGATAGGGTTGGTTTCGGACCCCTTCCCCAAGGGCCTCGAAATTCCCCCCTCTTCCTCCATATATACAACCATTAGGGCTTCGTTTAGACTCTGGGTTTTGTTTAGATTAAAGTTCGCCATAGCTGCAACTTCGCGTACTTCGTTTGTGTTCAACGACCAGACAAAGGCGTCACAGAACCCCACCTTCATTAATAAAGCTTTCCTCTTATATTCGCGATATCCAGATTGCAATCTCAGTTTCTTGCTTGTTGTTCGTTTGCTCGCAGGAAAACAGACCCTCGTGGTCAGGTTGATCGTGCTCCGGCGAGGTCAATAACGCCTCGGAAGTTGGTTTAGCGATTGCTAAGGCGCGACATCTCGCACGTTCATAGTCGGATCGTCAAGGTCGACTCCCAAAGAAAATGATAGCCACCATCTCATCGAAAGACGGGACACCTTTGCCTCTATCAAGTGGTATCAGATTTCCAGGTTGCTCGATGAGATTTTACAGTTTTGCGTAGTTTAGATCGAGTCTGTTCTTCATACCTACAGTCCACGAAAAAGCCAAATAAAATTTAGGGTTAGTTCCTCATATCCGAACCAATCTGAGCCTTTGCATAATCTTTTTAGGGTTTTGCATTGTTGAATTTGTGGTTGCATCGTCGTGTCTAGTTGCTGGTCTTAGTGTCTAGTCCTTTAGAGTTTCGAGTTCTGTTCACCAGTTGTCACGCTGCCGCCGCATCACCATCGTCACCGCTGCCATATACCCACCATCATTGTCAACGCTGCCATATACCACCATCGTCATCACCGCTGCCATCTACCACCATCATCATCACCATAGCCATATACCACATATCCACCGCCACCAGTTCGAGTTCCACCAGATTCATCTCTACCACCAGTGTGAGTTCCACCAGATTGATCTCCGCCACCAGTCTTAGTCCGAGTCCAGTATTTTGTTACTCTGTTTTGGATTTCGAGATCACGCCATACTCCAAGTCGTGACAGAGAAGGACTCCCGAACTTCCATGTTACCCGCAGTAGAAAAATAGTTCCAGTTTAAAAAAACTAAGTCTGGAAAATTCTGGCTAGGCAGTTGCTAGACCATTTGTAGACTTTTTCGAAAAAAAAAATTGTTGCGGAGCAAAAACAAAGAGAAAAAAGTGCAAAAAAGTGAAAAAAAGAGAAAAAAATTCAGAGTGTGCTACTCCCTTTTTTCAGTGCAGCGTTGTGATTTTGTTAGTGTTCTAGGCTCGCGTCTCTAGCACAGCCTAGCCTTGGACCAGCATAGTACTGTCGTTGAGCATTTATTCAACTTTGTATCTCTGAATTGATTATTGCTGATCCTTTTTGCTACCATATCATAAACCATCCCAGCTCCACATATATCTATGTCGTGCGTTTGACTCTCCCTGGCCATCGCTCTATCCAAGCTTTGAGAGTTTTGACTACAACGGTTGCCGATTACCACCCGCTGCTGGGTAAGAACTGGTAAGAATTTGAGATTTCTTGATGGGTTTGTGATACACCACCACCACTTCCTAGTAGTCTGTAGGATCATATTCTTATATGTTTCTATTTGTTGCTAACCATGGCAGGATCACAAGCCAATGAGACTGATTGGGAGAACCTGACGAACAAACAACTACATGATAAATTTCAGCAAATGATGAGTGGACAGGTGCAAGATGTGCTAAACAGATTTGAAGAGGCCATGGAGAAGATAGATGGCATTGAGAAGACGTTCGAAACAAAGCTTGATAACAAGTTTCATGAATTGCTCGCGCATTTTCCACAACCACCGACGGCTGCACCTGTCGCACCTCTACGACGATAACAACAACACCCCCTTCCGAATCAGTATGGACGAGCGAAGCGTGTTCCTCTTGAGGATGGCCAAACTTCTGGTGCTGCTGTACCTGTTGTTGATGCTTCTTTGGCTCCTGCTACTGTTGCTGCTGGTACCCAGGAGGATGATGAATATGTGGAAGATTATGAGGATGAGGTTGATCAAACTCAGAACTATGTGCAGCCACCAGCACCACCACCAGCAGGTCGACCTCAGGTATATAATCGCAATGGTAGGCCTGCACCACCACCTCAGGTACGAGATAATGACCATATTCCTAAACTTAAATTGACTATTCCACCATCTTAGGGTAGATATGTTCCTGATATGTATCTTACTTGGGAGTTAGAAACTGAACAACGTTTTACATGTTTACAATATCCCGAGGAGAGACGGGTTGCTGCTGCTGTTTGTGCTTTCACTAGTTTTGCATGTGTATGGTGGTCTGAACATTGTAGATTATATCCTATTCCAACTACTTGGGTTGCTTTGAAAACTACTATGCGTACTTGTTGGGTTCCACCATATTATCAACGTGAATTGCTTCAAAAATTGCAGCGTTTATGACAAGGGAAAATTTTTGTAGAAGAATATTATCAGGAATTACAAACATGCATGATTAGATGTGGTATTGTTGAGGAGAATGAAGCTATACTTGCACGTTTTATGGGTGGATTAAATAGAGAGATTCAGACCATTCTAGAGTATAAGGAGTATACTAATATCACTCGTTTATTCCATCTTGCTTGTAAAGCTGAACGTGAAGTGCAGGATCGACAAGCATTGGCGCGAACTAAATTTTCTGCAGGCCGACCTTCATCATGGACACTGAGGGAGTCCTGGACTAGGGGGTGTCCGGACAGCCGGACTATCATCGTCAGCCGGACTCCAAGACTATGAAGATACAAGATTGAAGACTTTGTCCCGTGTCCGGATGGGACTTTCCTTGGCGTGGAAGGCAAGCTTGGCGATACGGATATGTAGATCTCCTACCATTGTAACCGACTCTGTGTAACCCTAGCCCTCTCCGGTGTCTATATAAACCGGAGGGTTTTAGTCCGTAGGACAAACAACCATTACAACAATCATACCATAGGCTAGCTTCTAGGGTTTAGCCTCCTTGATCTCGTGGTAGATCCACTCTTGTACTACCCATATCATCAATATCAATCAAGCAGGAGTAGGGTTTTACCTCCATCGAGAGGGGCCGAACCTAGGTAAAAACATCGTGTCCCTTGTCTCCTGTTACCATCTGCCTAGACGCATAGTTCGGGACCCCCTACCCGAGATCCGCCGGTTTTGACACCGACATTGGTGCTTTCATTGAGAGTTCCTCTGTGTCGTCACCGATAGGCTTGATGGCTTCTTCAATCAACAACAACCCAGTCCAGGGTGAGAATTTTCTCCCCGGACAGATCTTCGTGTTCGGCGGCTTTGCACTGCGGGCCAATTCGCTTGGCCATCTGGAGCAGATCGAAAGCTATGCCCCTGGCCATCAGGTCAGATTTGGAAGCTTAAACTTCACGGCTGACATCCACGGAGATTTGATCTTCGATGGATTCGAGCCACAGCCGAGCGTGCCGCACTGTCACGATGGGCATGATTTAGCTCTGCCGCCGGACAGTACCTTGGAGGCCGCACACGAATCCGCTCCGACCCATAGCTCAGAGCCGACCGCGCAGATCGAGGACCGGTGGCTGGACACCGCCTCGGGAGCTGCAACTGCTACGGCGATGGAGCCGAATACTGACCTTGTCCCTTATAAAGCTCGTGATTCCGAGGTGCCGGACTCCTCGCCGGACTCCGAACCTCCTGCGGCCCTACCAATCGAATCCGATTGGGCACCGATCATGGAGTTCACCACCGCGGACATCTTTCAGCACTCACCCTTTGGCGACATCCTGAATTCGCTAAAGCATCTCTCGTTATCAGGAGAGCCCTGGCCGGACTGCGGTCAGGATGGTTGGGATACGGACGACGAAGAAATTCAAAGCCCACCCACCACCCACTTTGTAGCCACTGTCGACGATCTAACAGACATGCTAGACTACGACTCCGAAGACATCGACGGTATGGACGACGATGCCGGAGACTACCAAGAACCAGCGCCTACCAAGCACTGGAAGGCCACCTCAACTCATGATGTATATATGGTGGACACCCCAAAAGGAAGCGATAACGAGGAACAACGGGACGCGGCAAAGGATAATTCCGCCGACAAACAACCAAAACGGCGACGCAGACGCCGCCCTAAGTCCCGCCTCGACAAAAACAGCACTCCTAATGACACAGCAATAGAGCAGGGCAAACCAGTGGACGACGAACATGCAACCAAGCAACCACCCGAACAGGACAAATCGGATAATCAACCCATGCCCGGCAAAAACAACAGTCCAGACGATCTCACGCCGGACACACCACCGGAGCATAAGAACCTTCACAAAAGACTTGTCGCCACTGCAAGAAGTCTGAAGAAGGAAAAACGGAAGCTCAAAATAGCGGAAGACATACTCAGAATGAGGTGGAGCAAAGTACTCAAGACCGCAGACAAATATGGCAATGGCCACCAAACAAAGAGCTACCCGAAGCGCAAGTTGCTGCCAGAATTCGACGAGGAGGCCATAGAGCCCCCACAGTCAAAAAGCAAAGAGGCCTCCTGGCCGGATAGATGACCAGATGACAGGACAAAAGCGACAAGCGGCGCCGCACACAAGCCGACACATGATCCTCGTAAAACAGATGGCCCGATCAGGTCCATTTATGGGCCAAAAAAGAGGGCCCCAGGAAGCAACGCAACACGCCGCATGTTCGAAGATAACGGCACGCCTAAATACAGGGGCGCCGCACACCCACTATGTTTCACCGATGAGGTGCTGGATCATGAATTCCCAGCGGGATTCAAGCCTGTAAACATAGAGGCATACGACAGAACAACAGACCCCGGAGTCTGGATTGAGGATTACATCCTGCACATACACATGGCTAGAGGAGACGATCTCCATGCCATAAAATATCTACCCCTCAAGCTCAAAGGCCCAGCTCGGCATTGGCTCAAAAGCCTCCCAGAAAACACCATTGGAAGTTGGGAAGAGCTCGAGGACGCGTTTAGAGCAAATTTTCAGGGGACTTATGTCCGCCCTCCGGATGCAGACGATTTAAGTCACATAACCCAACAGCCCGGAGAGTCAGCGCACAAATTCTGGAACAGGTTCCTTACCAAAAAGAACCAGATAGTCGACTGTCCGGACGCCAAAGCCTTAGCAGCTTTTAAACATAATGTCCGAGACGAATGGCTCGCCAGACACCTCGGCCAAGAGAAGCCGAGAACAATGGCTGCATTAACAAGCCTTATGACCTGCTTTTGCGTGGGGGAAGACAGCTGGCTAGCAAGATGCAGCACCTGCGACCCGAGTACATCCGAGATAAGAGATGGAAATGGAAAATCATGGCGCAGAAAGGACCAGTGCCGAAATAAAGAAAAAAGCACAAAGAACACGGCGGTCAAACCCGGATTCAAAAGCTCGCGGCCGAACAATAAAACACTGCCTCTTAAGGACAGCAGCGACGAGCTATCCAACCTCAACAAAATTTTGGATCGGATATGTCAAATGCACAGTACTTCCGGGAAGCCTGCAAACCACACCCATCGGGATTGTTGGGTTTTCAAATAGTCCGGCCGACTCAACACCGAACACAAGGGGCTCGACGCACCAAGCGAGGATGATGACGAACCCCACCAGCAGAGCGCCGTGAAACAAAAGACTTTCCCACAAGAACTCAAAACAGTAAACTCACTTCATGTGATAATACGGAACAACAGTGCGGCACCCGCCAAAGTAGGTGTCGCACGGTCCACCCCAGCGGAACCTCGAGATTGGATGTCAAAACCAATTACTTTCGACCACCTGGACTATTCCAGAAGTATTCGAAACGTAGGATGGACTGCTCTGATATTGGATCCTATAATCGACGGACTACAATTTACACAAGTCCTGATGGACGGCGGCAGTGATTTAAACCTGCTATATCCGGACACAGTCCTCAAGTTGGGGATAGACCTTACTAAAATTCGACATAGCCGCACTTCCTTCAAAGGAGTGACGCCAGGCCCTTACGCCAAGTGCACGGGCTCCTTACTACTAGAAGTTGTGTTCGGGTCACCCGACAACTTCCGACGCGAAAAGCTAATCTTTCATGTCGCCCCATTCAAAAGTAGCCATCAAGCACTATTGGGATGTGAAGCTTTTGTTCGCTTTAATGCAATACCACACTACGCGTCTCTTACACTTAAAATGCCCGGTCCACGCGGCATCATCTCATTAAAAGGTCGTTCAAGACCCCGGACATGGCTAGACGACTCCGGCATAAATAAGCTAGGGGCTCCCTAGCTGCACACCCCTTTACAAGGGGCTGTGCGTATGAGCTAATATAAGCTCAGCTTTATTCATAAATTCATATTTCGATTTTTAATTCATTTTTTGCATGATTACTTTTCAAACTAAGTTCCTCTCTTTTTTACAGATGAACAGCGTGTTACACCCGTCCAGGATACAGCACAACGGAGATAGAGGCGCAGACGTGCAGTAGGGACCCGTTGCAAGGATTCTTTTCAGATTAAGACGCTCCGTAAACCTTTTTTACTGTCTCTTGTTGCTATACATCCCCTGGTTTCTCATCATAACCAGAGAGGAGGCTGATGTTTTGGCATCGGCCGCGTCAGAGGACCTTGCGTGTACCTGGACACTAGGGGCTTAGGGCATTGATATGCCCGTCATCATAAAGACCGAACACCTCAGGGAGTGTTCGGCGTCTCGAGTTAGGCCTTATATGCATCAGCTCCGAATCATGTCTTTGGTCAAATGTTGGGTTTGCCCGGCTCCTGTGTTTTGCTGCCTTACAATCTGTATCATCGGCTAACGCGGCACCAGGAGAACTGCTGCGATTGTGCCCCAATTCGGCCGGGCGAGCACCTCAGTAGAGAAAGCCGAAAACTGACTGTCATGATACAGCGAGAGGCTGGTCAACCACTCGATCGACTACCGGAATGTTTAGAATTCCTCCGCTTTGATGAAGGACCATTTCCCGGTCAGGCACATATGCGCCCCGAATTACGAGAGTGCGGTGCCCCTAGGGGCTATATCGTAGCCCCACCCTCGAACTCCTATGGCTAAGTGAAAGTGATAAAGCATTATAGTCCGGTTGCCACGTTTGCTACGCTACCACCTCCTTCACAGGACCGAGACGTCGGATTAAGTGTGAAAATGCGCTATTTTTGCGAATACCCCCGCACCTTGTGCGTGGGGGCTGAAGCCGACGACTGCCATCTTTCAGGTTATACACACGTATACATAAACGGCCGCACAGGAGATATTTCAATACTTGAATGAACAAGTACAAAAAGCGCTTACATCATAAACATCGTTTTACAAACCATAAAGTTCATTTGAACATGACATTTTTTGAGCACTGTGACTCAATTACACGAGCACCACGCAGAACTTCCCCAAAATAGTGCTCGGTGGGTAACCGGCTCTCGTCCGAACCCTGGGTCGCAACAGCGGTGGCATCCATCTCCGTCCAGTATGTCTTCACACGGGCGAGGGCCATCCATGCACCCTCTATGCAGGCTGACCGCTTCATCGCCTTGATATGCGGCACCGCCCCAAGGAATTGCTGCAATAAGCCAAAATAACTCTTCGGCTTGGGCCTATCCGGCCAGACATGAGCCATGATATCCGTCATGGCAAGTCCGGACAATCTATTCAGCTCAGCCCACTCGGCCAACCGATCGGTCAGCGGAAGTGAACGCTCCGGACTATGGAATTGAGACCAAAACAGCTCTTCCGTCTTGTGATCCTTCTAACTTCGGAAGTGCACAACGACATCTGCCGCACTCGCCGCTAAATCCATATAAGGATCCTCCAGACCTCACAGCTAGCCAAGCTGAGCATACTTTGGATCTGTAAACCTCCGGCGCAGTAGAAAGGGCTTGCCAGCCACAATGTCTCCGGCCTGGCGTAGCTCCTCCTTTATAGCCCGCATTGCAGAACGTGCATCCTTGGCTTCGGCGGTGGCCTTCCCCAGGTCTTCTTGCTCCGCTAGGCGTTCCTTTTCAAGAACCTCATTGCGGTCGGTAGCATCTTTCAACTTCACGGCCATTTCGGCCATCTCCTCCCTGCTTCGGCAGTGTGCAGCCCTTTAGGCTTCTAGCTCTTCGGCCGCCCTCGAGGCAGCCGCATCACTCCTTCTGGCTTGCTCCTTGGCTTGAGCAAGTTCTGCCCGAAGGCTCTCCACGGCAGCGGTGCCATCTGCATTGAGCACACATGTTGTAAGGAGTGGGCTTCGGCTCCCTTACTAGGTGACCACGGAGAAAGAACCTACCTTGTGACTCATCAAGTCGTTTATTGACCAGCGCGATGTCCGCATCCGCAACGTTGAGCTGCCGCTTTAGTTCGGCAACTCCATCAGTCCGGCTAGCCACTGAACTATCTGCCACCTGCATAGGAAAGGCGAAAATCAATACCTAGGATTTTGATCCTCGGCACGCTGTCGTTCTCGACACCCTACCGAGTCTCAGGAGCTACTATCTATACGACATCATGCAATCCGCCTTCGGCGGACGAAATTCTTTCAATCACCGTACTCATCAGTGTACGGTGACCTTCTGAGATAGACGCCCTCTCAAGCAGATCCTTCAGCGCCCCCGGCCGCACACCAGTGGGTGCCGAACTATTCGGCCCTGCCGGACTCGGGGATACCCTCCGTGATGACACTTCAGGCTCTTCCGCCCTATCCGATGGTGCGGCAGATGGAGGCGTCTCGCTCTGCATCATCTCCGGACGGAGTTGCCCCGAAGACGAGCTCATCTGAGAAGGACAGAGATCCAAACTACAAGGTAAAAACTTAAGTTATCCTTAGAAGCACAAATAGGGATGTCCCTTATTACACTCCCTTTTTTGTACTTACAGCTCGCTGGAGGGCTGATTCTTTAGGGGAGACTGTGCGGCCGGAGCCTCTCCAGACGCAGGACCCTCTGGTGAAGATCTCTTCCCCCGCTTCGGGGCTTTGGCCTCCGGGTTTTCGGAGGCGGTCCTCTTCTCCCCTTGGAAGGAGGGATTCTCGATCCCCCCTTCCTCAAAAGCCTCCTTGGTTGAGGCGGTAGTTCCTCTGTTCTCCCCTTCGCCTTCCTCTGAAGGCGCAACCTCCAGCATCCTGACTAGCACGGGATCCGGCGCGGTCTCTGGGAGGGGGGCCGGACACCGTATCAGTTTTGCTTGCGCTATCCACTCCTGTTTAGAGGGCAATTGGTCAAAAGGCGAATCATAGAAAGGCAAACAAACGGTATGTCCGGACACGGAGCTACTTACTTGTGTATCCGGGCGATTGCAGCTCAGGCCGGCATCCTCGGTCAATTCCGGACACGCCTCTCGTGATCCGAAGAACAGTTTTTACATCTCCACGGGTGTCGTACCCATGAAGTGTTGGAGAATTCGTGGTCCCTCCGGATTAAACTCCCACAGCCGGAGAGGACGGCGTTTGCAGGGCAGGAGATGCCTAATCAGCATGACCTGCATCACCATGACCAGATCGATCTCCCTCGCTTGGAGGTCTTGAATCCGGCCCTGCAATAGGGGCACGTCCTTCGATGGCCCCCAGTTGAGCCCTTAGCTGACCCATGACATCAGCCGCTGTGGAGGGCCCAGCGGAAGATGGGCAGCGGCTTCTGCCTGCTGCCCCTGGGAGTGGTTATGTAGAACCAATCCTGCTACCACAAGCCGAGCTCCTCCTGAAAAGAGCCCTCGGGCCATGGAGCGTTGGCCCTTCTGCTTACAACCGCCCCGCCGCACTCTGCTTGACGCCCCTCGATCATCTTTGGCTTCACGTCGAAGGTCTTAAGCCACAAGCCGAAGTGAGGGGTAACGCGGAGGAAGGCTTCGCAGACAACAATGAATGAAGAGATATGGAAGATGGACTCCGGAGCCAAGTCGTGGAATTCCAACCCGTAGTAAAACATGAGCCCTCTCACAAAAGGATCCACCGGGAAGCCTAAACCCCGACGGAGGTGGGACACAAACACGACATACTCGCCGGGCTCGGGGGTGGGAATGACTTGCCCTTTGGCGGGCAACCTATGCGAAATCTCGTAGGTCAGGTACTTGGCTTCTCGCAGCTTTAGCACATCCTCTTCCGTGAAGGAGGAGGGCATCCACCGGCCCTGTGGGTCGGAGCCGGACATTGTTGAAGGTCCGAAGTGCTCGAATCTGGGGCTCTGGGTGTTGGAACTCGGGGCGAGGAGAAGATTCGATTGAGGGTTGAAGAAAAGAAACAAGCCTTGATCCCATTATAAAGAGGGAGAATACCAAGAGCCGTCCCCGTGACCATTTGGGACTCGCCTTCGGTAGAGGGGGCGTGGCAATGGGCACGGTTGGGTTACCCACGTCCGTATTGATGGGAAAACCGGAATAAGGGGAACACGATCTCTGCTTCGACAAGACGTGCCAAGGAAACCGCTTCGCTAAACGCGCTGATGTGGTATGATAAAAAAACAATTCAAGTAAAGGCTTGGTGGTGGTATGACGTCATGCCATAAAATATGTCAGCAGATTGAACTTGTGTACATATTATTCTCTCTACGGTGGAATGTGGAATTTATTTTGTTGAGCCGGACACTATCTTGGCGTTCACAATCTTCTATGAATTATTCGGAGGAGGAACCGCATTGCAATGCCGAACAATATGCGCGCCAGACTCATCGTCATTGAAGCCTGGTTCAGGGGCTACTGAGGGAGTCCTGGACTAGGGGGTGTCCGGACAGCCGGACTATCATCGTCAGCCGGACTCCAAGACTATGAAGATACAAGATTGAAGACTTCGTCCTGTGTCCGGATGGGACTTTCCTTGGCGTGGAAGGCAAGCTTGGCGATACGGATATGTAGATCTCCTACCATTGTAACCGACTCTGTGTAACCCTAGCCCTCTCCAGTGTCTATATAAACCGGAGGGTTTTAGTCCGTAGGACAGACAACCGTTACAACAATCATACCATAGGCTAGCTTCTAGGGTTTAGCCTCCTTGATCTCGTGGTAGATCCACTCTTGTACTACCCATATCATCAATATCAATCAAGCAGGAGTAGGGTTTTACCTCCATCGAGAGGGCCCGAACCTGGATAAAAACATCGTGTCCCTTGTCTCCTGTTACCATCCGCCTAGATGCACAGTTCGGGACCCCCTACCCGAGATCCGCCGGTTTTGACACCGACAGACACCGTGTGCATCTTCTACTTCAACTGCACCAGCACCTCCATCAGGTGCCACCTCCAACCGTGATTCAAGAAAGCAAGCACAACCACCGCTATATGCCAAGAGCGAACCTGCTGGGACTGCACATAGCTCTTCTTCTTCCGTGGCATCAACGGGGCACACAAGTGATATTATTTGTCGTCGTTGTAAGGGAAGAGGTCATTATGTGAGAGAATGCAAATCTCAGCGTGTGATGATTGCTACTGAGGATGGTGGGTATGAGTCCGCTAGTGACTATGATGAGGAGTGAGGGAGTCCTGGATTAGGGGTGTCCGGATGGCCGGACTATAGCCTTTGGCCGGACTCCTGGACTATGAAGATACAAGATTGAAGACTTCGTCCCGTGTCCGGATGGGACTTTCCTTGGCGTGGAAGGCAAGCTTGGCAATACGGATGTGTAGATCTCCTACCATCGTAACCGACTCTGTGTAACCCTAACCCTCTTCGGTGCCTATATAAACTGGAGGGTTTTAGTCCGTTGGACGAACAACAATCATACCTTAGGCTAGCTTCTAGGGTTTAGCCTCTCTGATCTCGTGGTAGATCTACTCTTGTACTACCCATATCATCAATATCAATCAAGCAGGAGTAGGGTTTTACCTCCATCGAGAGAGCCTGAACTTGGCTAAAAACATTGTGTCCCTTGTCTCGTGTTACCATCCGCCTAGACGCACAGTTCGGGACCCCCTACCCGAGATCCGCCGGTTTTGACACCGACATTGGTGCTTTCATTGAGAGTTCCTCTGTGTCGTCATCTTTAGGCCCGATGGCTCCTCTGATCATCAACAACGATGCGGTCCAGGGTGAGACTTTTCTCCCCAGACAGATCTTCGTATTCGGCGGCTTTGCACTGCAGGCCAATTCGCTTGGCCATCTGGAGCAGATTGAAAGCTACGCCCCTGGCCATCAGGTCAGATTTGGAAGTTTGAACTACACGGCTGACGTCCGCGGAGACTTGATCTTCGACGGGTTCGAGTCACAGCCAAGCGCGCCGCACTGTCACGATGGGCATGATCTAGCTCTTCCGCCGAACAGTACCCTGGAGGCCACACCAGTGTCCGCTCCGACCCTTAGCTCGGAGCCGACTGCGCTGATCGGGGATGGGTGGCTGGACACCGCCTCGGGGGCTGCTATCTCTATGGCGATTGAGCCGAACACCAACCCTATCCTTTGTGAAGCTCATGACTCCAAGGTGCCGGACTCCTCTCCGGACTCCGAGCCTTCCGCGCCCCTGCCAATTGAATCCGATTGGGCGCCGATCGTAGAGTTCACCACCACGGACATCTTTCAACACTCGCCCTTTGGCGACGTCCTGAATTTACTGAAGTCTCTCTCTTTATCACGAGAGCTCTGGCCGGACTATGGTCAGCAAGGTTGGGATGCGGACAACGAAGAAATTCAAAGCCCACCCACCACCCACTTCGTAGCCACTGTCGAAAGTTTAACGACGTGCTCGATTTCGACTCCGAAGACATTGACGGTATGGACGACAATGTAGGAGATAAGCATGAACCAGCACCTATAAGGCACTGGACAACCACCTCATCTGACGATGTATACATGGTGGATACACCTAAAGGAAGCGACGACGAGGAACAACGGACGCTACGAGGGATCATTCCCTCGAAAAGCAGTCAAACCGGCGACGTAAGCGCCGCTCAAAATCCCGCCTCGACAAAGACAACAGCCATACAAACCCAGCCATAGAGCAGGGCGAACCGGTGGACGACGAACATGCTATTGAGAAACCGTCCGAATAGGACAATATGGATAAACAATCCGTCCCCGGCAAAGATAACAGTCCGGACGATCTCACGCCGGACAAGTTGCTGGATCAGAAGAACCTCCACAAAAGGCTCGTCGCCACTGCGCGTAGCCTGAAAAAGCAGAAGCAGAAGCTCAAAATAGCGGAAGATGTGCTCAGAATCAGATGGAGCAAAGTACTCAACACCGCAGACAAATACGGTGATAGTCGCCGAACAAAGAGCTACCCAAAGCGAAAACTACTGCCCGAATTTGATGAGGAGGCCGTAGAGCCACCACAATCAAAGAACAAAGAGACCACCCGGTCGGATAGACAACCCATGGAAAACATAGAACGGCAAACGGCGCCGCACACAAGCCGGCACGCGATCTGCACACGGATTTGCATCAAAAAGATGGCCCAATTAGATCTATCTACGGGCCAAGAAAGCAAGCTCTAGTAAGCAATGCAACACATGAAATATCCAAATATTACGGTACACCCAAATATAGGGGTGCCGCACACCCCCTATGTTTCACCGATGAGGTCCTGGATTATGAATTTCCAGTGGGATTCAAGCCCGTAAACATAGAGGCGTACGACAGAAGAACAGACCCTGGAGTCTGGATTGAGGATTACATCCTCCACATACACATGGCTAGAGGAGATGACCTCCACACCATAAAATACTTACCCCTCAAGCTCAAAGGGCCAGCCCGGCATTGGCTCAAAAAGCCTCCCCGAAAACACCATTGGAAGTTGGGAAGAGCTCGAGGATGCTTTTCGGGCAAATTTTCAAGGGACCTATGTCCAACCTCTGGATGCAGACGATTTAAGTCACATAACTCAACAACCCGGAGATTCAGCCCGAAAATTCTGGAACAGATTCCTTACTAAAAAGAACCAAATAGTCGACTATCCGAACGCTGAAGCCTTAGCAGCTTTCAAACACAACTTCCGAGACGAATGGCTCACCAGAGACCTCGGCCAAGAAAATCCAAGAACAATGGCCGCATTAACAAGCCTCATGACCCGCTTTTGCGCGGGAGAGGATAGCTGGCTGGCAAGATGCAGTACCAGCGACCCAAGTACATCTGAAGTCAGAGATGGAAACGGGAAACCGCGACACAGCAAGGACCAGCGCCAGACCAAGGGAAACAGCCCGAAGAGCATGACAGTCAACACCGGATTCAAAAGCTCTCGGCAGAATCATAAAAAACTGCCCCTTAAGGATAATAGGGACGAGCTATCTAACTTAAACAGAATCTTGGACAAGATATGCCAAATCCACAGTAGTCCCGGGAAGCCTGCAAACCATACCCACAGAGATTGTTGGGTCTTCAAGCAGTCCGGCAAACTCAACGCCGAACACAAGGGGCTCGACACACCAAGCGAGGACGATGACGAACCCCACAAGCAGATCACCGAAAAACAAAAGAATTTCCCACAAGAAGTCAAGACAGTTAACTCACTTCACATGACAAAAGGGAAAAATAGAGCGGCGCCCATAGAGGGACGCGCCATACGGCCTATCCCAGAGGAGTCCCGCCACTGGTTGTTAAAACCAATCACCTTCGGCCATCAGGATTACTCTAGAAGTATCCGGAATGCAGGATGGACTGCCTTGATATTAGATCAGATAATCGACGGACTCCAATTTACACAAGTCCTAATGGACGGCGGCAGTGATCTAAACCTGCTATATCAGGACACAATCCGCAAAATGGGGATAGACCCAACCAAAATTTGCCATAGCAACACTTCCTTTCAAGGGGTAATGCCAGGCCCATATGCCCATTGTACGGGCTCTCTACTGCTAGAAGTTGTGTTCGGCTCACCCGATAACTTCCGCCGCGAAAAGTTAACCTTCCACCTCGCCCCATTTACAAGTGGCTACCAAGCACTACTGGGACGCGAAGCTTTCGCCCGCTTTAACGCAATACCGCATTATGCATCCCTTACACTTAAAATGCCCGGTCCACGAGGAATCATCTCCTTAAAGGGAAACATCGAGTGTTCCTCGAGCGCGGAAGATTGTGTGACTACCTTGACAGCCACACAGTAAACCGGCTTCACTAATCAAAGCACCTAAACAAGTCATCTAGACCACGGACACGGTTAGACGAGTCTGGCGTAAACATACAAGGGATTACTAGCCGCATACCCCCGCACTAGGGGCTCCGCACATGTACAACAAGAGACATTAAAGCTCAATTTTATTCATTTTTTGAATTGTACTTTGTTTATTTAGTATAACGTACATTTTCGCATGATCTTTTTCAACTAAGTTCCTCTCTTTTACAGATGAACACCGTGCGACACCCGTCCAGGATACGGCACAACGGAGACACAGGCGCAGACGTGCAGTAGGGACCCATTGCAAGGATTCTTTTCAGATTAAGACCCTGCGTAAACCTTTTTTACTGTCTCTTGTTGATACACATCCCCCGGTTTCTTGCTATAACCGAGGAGGAGGCTAGCGTTTGGGCATGGGCCACGTCAGAATTTTGCGCGTACCTGGACACCAGGGGCTTCTACCAAGGGCGTCGTTCGGCCCGTTTTCATAAAGACCGAATACCTTAGGGAGTGTTTGGCGTCTCGAGTTAGGCCTTATATGCATCAGTTCCGAATCATGTCTTTGGTCAAATGTTGGGTTTGCCCGGATCCTGTGTTTTGCTTCCTTACGTTCCGCTCTATCGGCTAACACGGCACCAGGAGAACTACTGCGATTGTGCCCCGGTTCGTCCAAGCGAGCACCTCAGTAGAGAAAGCCGAAAACTGACTGTCAAGATATAGCGTGAGACTGGTCAACCACTCGATGACCCCCCTAAATCTATAGGATTCATCCGCATTGACGAAGGGCCGTTTCCCAGTCAGGCACATACGCGCCCCGAATTCGGGTAAGCGCAGTGCCCCTAGGGGCTATATAGTAGCCCCACTGTCAAACTTCTATGGCTAAGTGAAAGTGATAAAGCATTATAGTCCGGTTGCCTAGTTTGCTGCGCTACCACCTCCTTTATAGGACCAAGACGTTCGATCAAGTGTGAAAATGTACCTTTTGCAAACACCCCCGCATTATATGCGTGGGGGCTGAAGCCGAAGAATGCCATCTTTCAGGTTATATACACATATACATTAACGGCCGCACAGGAGGTATTTTAATTCTTGAAGGCACAAGTATAAAAAGCTTTTATATTTCATCGAAACATTGTTTCACAATAATACATGTTATTCGAACATAATATCCTTCGAGCACTGCGCTCTATTAAACGAGCGCCCGGCAGAACTTCCTGAAAATATTGCTCGACAGGTACTCGGCTTCCGTCCGAATCCGGGGATGCAACATCGGTGGCCTTCATCTCTGCCCAATATGCCTTGACACAGGCAAGAGCCATCCGCGCACCCTCTAGGCATGCCGACCTCCTCATTGCATTGATATGCGGCACCGCACCAAGGAACCGCTGCACCAAGGCAAAATAACTTTTCGGCTCAGGCCTTTTCGGCCACAACAGACTCACGACATCCTTCATGGCAAGTCCGGATAACCTATTGAGCTCCGCCCATTCGGCCAATCGATCGGTTAATGGAAGAGGGCGCTCTGGATTATGGAACTGTGACCAAAAAACCTTTTCCATTTCGTCATCCTTTTGATCTCAGAAGTGTTCGGCCGCATCCGCGGCACTTGCCGCCAAGTCCAGATAAGCATCCTCTGCACTCCACAGCCGGTCCAACTGAGCATATTTAGGATCCATGAACTTCCTCCGCAGCAGGAAGGGCTTTCCAGCTGCGATATCTCTGGCCTGACGTACCTCCTCCTTCATAGCTCTCATCACAGAGCGAGCATCCTTGGCCTCGGTAGCGGCCTTCTTCAGGTCCTCTTGCACCGCTCGATCTTCCTTTTCAAGAATCTTGCAGCGGTCGGCAGCATTCTTCAACTTCACGGCCATCTTGGCCATTTCCTTCTTGCTTCGGCAATGAGCAGCCTATTCGGCTTTTAGCTCTTCGGTCGCCTTAAGGCAGCCGCATCACTCTTTCTGGCCTGCTCCTTGGCTCAGGCGAGCTCTGCCCGAAGGCTCTCCATGGCAGCGGCACCATCTGCATCAAGCATACATGTTGTAAGGCAGGGGCGTCAAGCTCCCTTACCAGGTGTCCGCGGAGAAATTGCATACCTTGTGACTCGTCAAGCCGCTTATTGACAAGCGCGATGTCGGCATCCGCCACGTCAAATTGCCGCTTTAGTTCGGCAAATTCATCAGTCCGGCTAGCCACCGGACCCTTCGCCACCTACATAGGAAGGGCAACAGATTATACCTGGGATTATGATCCTCGGTGCACTGTCATTTCTGACAACACACCGAGCCTCAGGGGCTACTATCTACACAGGGCGCATCTTATATGCGGAACTGCCAGAAGGTACATCATTTTGCGTACCTCAAAACCTGTCAGTAAACTTCTGACGGCTTCGTGCAAACCGCTCTCAGCAGATGAAATCATTTCAATCACCGTACCCATTAACGCACGGTGATCTTCTAAGATAGACCCTCGCCCGAGCAGATCCTTCAGCTCCTCTGACCATACACCAGGTGGTGCCGGACTCGTCCGATGGCCTTTTTCAAAGGCCGGACGCAGAGGGCTTTGAGGGGACATACGACTGCCTTCCGGCTCCGCCGAACTCAGAGAAACCCTCCGCGATGACACCTCAGGGTTGCCCACCTTGCAAGACTGTACGTCAGGGGGAGGCATTTCGCTCTCTATCATCTCCGCACGAAGAACCCCCGAAGATGAGCTCTGCTGAGAAGGGCTGAGATTCGAACTACAAGGTAAAGTTTCGGTTATCTTCATCAGAAGTAGGGCAGGGATATCCTTTATTTTAAAAAAACTCTCCTTTTTACTTACGGCTTGGTGGAGGGCTGATCCCCTTGGGGGCATAATGCGGCCGAGGCATCTCTCGACGCAGGACCCTCTGACGAAGATTTCTTCCCCCGCTTTGAGACCATGTTCTCCGGGTCTTCAGAGGCGGTCCTCTTCTTCCCTTGGAGGGAGGGATTCTCGATCCCCCTTTCCTGACAGCCTCCTTCGCGGAGGCGGTAGCTTCCTTGTTCCCCCCTTCACCTTCTTCCGAAGGTGCAACCTCCAGCATCCTGGTTAACACAGGATCCGGCGTGGTCTCAGTGAGGGGGGCCGGACACCTGATTAACTTTGCTTTCGCTATCCGCTCATGTTCAAGGGACAACTCTTTTGAGGGCAAATTCATGATAAATATGGGATAGCATGTCCGGGTACGGGGCTACTTACTTGAGTATCCGGGCGATTGCAGTTCAGACCTGCGTCCTCGGTCATGTCCGGACACATCGCTTGTGATCCGAAGAAAAGCTTGTACATCTCCATGGGCGTCGCGGCCATAAAATGCTGGAGAGCTCGTGGTCCCTCCGTGTTAAATTCCCATAGGAGGAGGGGGCGACGTTTGCAGGGCAGGGTGCGATGAATCAGCATGACCTGCGCTACTATGACCAGAGTGATCTCTCTCTCTAGGAGATCTTGAATGCGGCCCTGCAACAAGGGCACGTCCTTGGACGGCCCCCCAGTCAAGTCCTTTATTAACCCATGACGCCAGCCGCGGTGAGGACCCGAGCGAAAGGCAGGTGGCGCCACGCATTTGGTTCCCCTGGGAGCTGTGATATAAAACCACTCTTGTTGCCATAGGCTGAGCTCCTCTTGAAAAGATCCCTCGGGCCACGGAGCATCAGCATTCTTGCTTATAACAGTCCCTCCGCACTCTGCCTGCTGCCCCTTGATCATCTTCGGCTCCACCTTGAATGTCTTGAGCCACAATCCGAAGTGAGGGGTAATGCGGAGGAAGGCTTCGCATACGACAATGAACGATGAAATGTGGAGGATGGACTCCGGATCCAAGTCATGAAATTCCAACCCATAGTAAAACATGAGCCCCCTCATGAAGGGGTCCATCGGGAAGCCTAGTCCCCAAAGGAAGTGAGATGCGAACGCCACGCTTTCACCAGGATTGGGAGTGGGAATAACCTGCCCTTGGGCAGGCAACCTATGCAAAATTTCGCCCGTTAAATACCTGGCATCTCTTAGCTTTAGCACGTCTTCTTCCGTAACGGAGGAAGGAATCTGGTGCTTTGGGTGTTGGAACTCGAGGCGAGGGGCGGATTCGATTGAGATTGAAAGAAGGGAGTGGAGCCTTGGTCTCTTTATAAAGAGGTTGAATACCAAGAGCCTCCCCCGTGACCGTTCGGGACTCGCCTTTGATAGAGGAGACGTGCCAACGGGCATGGTTGGGTTAACCACGCCCGTATTGATGATAATCCCGGAATAAGGGGACACGGTCTCTACTTTGATAAGACGTGCCAAGGAAACCACCTCGCTAAACACGCTGAGGTGAAACAGTAAAAACGATTCGAATAAAGGCTTGGCCGTGGTGTGATGCCACACCATGGAATACGTCAGCAGACTGAAGTTGTGTAAATATTATTCTCTCTACGGTGGTATGTGGAATTTATTTTGCAGAGCCGGACACTATCCTTGTGTTCAAAATTTTCTATGAAATATTCGGAGGAGGAACCCGCCTTGCAATTCCGAAGACAATATGCGCGCCGGACTTGTCGTCATTGGAGCCTGGTTCAGGGGCTACTGAGGGAGTCCTGGATTAGGGGGTGTCCGGATGGCCGGACTATAGCCTTTGGCCGGACTCCTGGACTATGAAGATCCAAGATTGAAGACTTCATCCCGTGTTCGGATGGGACTTTCCTTGGCATGGAAGGCAAGCTTGGCTATACGGATATGTAGATCTCCTACCATCGTAATCGACTCTGTGTAACCCTAACCCTCTTTGGTGCCTATATAAACCGGAGGGTTTTAGTCCGTAGGACGAACAACAATCATACCATAGGCTAGCTTCTAGGGTTTAGCCTCTCTGATCTCGTGGTAGATCTACTCTTGTACTACCCATATCATCAATATCAATCAAGCAGGAGTAGGGTTTTACCTCCATCGAGAGGGCCCGAACCTGGTTAAAAACATCGTGTCCCTTGTCTCCTGTTACCATCCGCCTAGACACACAGTTCGGGACCCCCTACCCGAGATCCGCCGGTTTTGACACCGACAAGGAGACTTTGGTCTTATTACAAGTGAAGAACACAGTGGAGATGATTCTGATCATGAGACGCAATACATGGCTCCTGAAGATGCTGACAGGTATGAATGTTTAGTTGCTCAACGTGTTTTGAGTGTGCAGGTTACACAAGCTGAGAAAACTGAGAGGCATAATTTGTTCCATACAAAGGGAGTTGTGAAGGAACGTTCTGTGCGCGTCATCATAGATGGAGGGAGCTGCAACAACTTGGCTAGCATGGAGATGGTGGAGAATCTATCTCTCACCACAAGACCACATCCACATCCTTATTACATCCAATGGTTCAACAACAGCGGCAAGGTTAAGGTAACACGTACTGTTCGTGTGCATTTTAGTATCTCCACATATGCTGATTATGTTGATTGTGATGTGGTACCTATGAAAGCATGTTCCTTATTACTTGGTTGACCATGGCAATTTGACAAAAATTCTGTACACCATGGTAGAAACAATCAGTATACTCTTGTTCATAAGGATAAAAATATTACTTTGCTTCCTATGACTCCTGATTCCATTTTGAAATATGATATTAATAGAGCTAATAAAGCAAAACAGGACAAGAATAAGAGTGAAAATCAGATTGTGGCAAAAGAATTTGAGCAACAAATGAAGCCTAATAATAAAACATCTAGTGTTGCTTCTGAATTTAAATACAAAAGTGCATGTTTATTTGCCACCAAATCTGATATTGATGAGCTAGATTTCAGCAAATCTGTTTGCTATGCTTTTGTGTGCAAAGAGGATTTTCATTTGAGGACATGCCTTCCTCTTTGCCGCCTGCTGTCACTAAGATTTTGCAGGAGTTCGTTGATGTCTTTCCACAAGACATGCCACCGGGATTACCGCCTATTCGAGGGATTGAGCATCAGATTGACTTAATTCCCGGTGCTTCACTGCCAAACCGTGTGCCATACCCTACCAATCCAAAGGAGACGAAGGAGATTATGCGTCAAGTACAGGAGCTTCTTGACAAAGGTTATATACGTGAATCCCTTAGTCCTTGTGTTGTTGCTATTATTCTAGTGCCGAAAAAGGGTGGTACATCGCGTATGTGTGTTGATTGTAGAGGCATTAATAATATTACTATTCGTTATCGTCATCCAATTCCAAGGCTAGATGATATACTTGATGAATTGAGTGGCTCTACAATATTCTCCAAAGTTGATTTGCGTAGTGGATACCATCAAATTCGTATGAAATTGGGGGACGAATGGAAAACAACATTTAAAACTAAGTTTAGACTATATGAGTGGTTAGTCATGCCTTTTGGGTTAACTAATGCACCTAGTACTTTCATGAGATTAATGAACGAAGTTTTACGTGCTTTCATTGGACGATTTGTGGTAGTTTACTTTGATCACATATTGATTTATAGCAGATCTTTAGAGGAACATTTGGAACATTTACGTGTTGTTTTTATTGCTCTACGTGATGCATGTTTGTTTGGTAACCTTGGGAAGTGCACCTTTTGCACCGACCGAGTGTCTTTTCTTGGCTATGTTGTTACTCCACAGGGAATTGAAGTTGATAAAGCCAAAATTGAAGCTATTGAGAGTTGGCTGCAGGCCAAAACGGTCACACAAGTGAGGAGTTTTCTTGGCCTCGCTGGATTCTATAGGCGTTTTGTGAGAGATTTTAGCACCATTGCTACACCTCTCAATGAGCTTGCAAAGAAAGATGTGCCTTTTGTTTGGGGTACCGCACAGGAAGAAGCCTTCACGGTGTTCAAAGATATGTTGACACATGCTCCTTTACTCCAATTTCCTGATTTTAATAAGACATTTGAGCTTGAATGTGATGCTAGTGGATTGGATTAGGAGGTGTTTTATTACAAGATGGCAAACCTGTTGCATACTGTTCTGAAAAATTGAGCGGGCCTAGTCTGAAATATTCTACTTATGATAAAGAATTATATGCTCTTGTTCGGACTTTAGAAACATGGCAACATTATTTATGGCCCAAAGAATTTGTTATACATTATGATCATGAATCTTTGGAACATATTAAAAGTCAAGCTAAACTGAATCGTAGACATGCTAAATGGGTTGAATTCATTGAGACTTTCCCTTATGTCATTAAACACAAGAAGGGTAAAGAAAATATTATTGCTGATGCATTGTCTCGTTGCTATACTATGCTTTCACAAATTGACTTCAAAATATTTGGTTTGGAGACCATCAAAGATCAATATGTGCATGATGCTGATTTTAAAGATGTATTACAGAATTGTAAAGAAGGAAGAACATGGAACAAGTTTGTCATTAATGATGGATTTGTGTTTCGTGCTAACAAGCTATGCATTCCTGCTAGCTCCGTTCGTCTTCTGTTGTTGCAGGAGGCGCATGGAGGAGGACTAATGGGACACTTTGGCGTGAAGAAGATGGAGGACGTACTTGCTACACATTTCTTTTGGCCAAAGATGAGACGGGATGTTGAGCGCTTTGTTGCTCGCTGCACTACATGTCAAAAAGCTAAGTCACGACTCAATCCTCATGGTTTATATATGCCTTTGCCTGTACCTAGTGTTCCTTGGGAGGATATATCTATGGACTTTGTTTTAGGTTTACCTCGAACAAAGAAGGGGAGGGATAGCATATTTGTTGTCATGGATAGATTCTCGAAAATGGCACACTTTATACCATGTCATAAAAGCGATGATGCTGTTAATGTTGCTTTTGTTCTTTCATGAAATTATTCGCTTGCATGGTGTGTCAAATACTATTGTTTCATATCGTGATACTAAATTTCTTAGCCACTTTTGGAGATGTTTATGGGCTAAGTTGGGGACTAAACTGCTTTTTAGTACTACTTGTCACCGCCAAACTGATGGACAAACTGAAAAGTCAATAGAACTTTGTCTACTATGCTTAGGGCTGTTTTGAAGAATAATAAGAAAATGTGGGAAGAATGCATGCCTCATATTGAATTTGCTTATAATCGTTCATTGCATTCTACTACTAAGATGTGCCCTTTTGAACTTGTGTATGGTTTCCTACCTCTTGCACCTATTGATTTGTTGCCTCTTCCATCTTCGGAGAAGGTTAATTTTGATGCTAAACAACGTGCTGAATTGATTTTAAAAATGCATGAGTTAACTAAGGAAAACATAGAGCGTATGAATGCTAAATATAAACTTGTTGGAGATAAGTGTAGAAAACATGTTGTGTTTGCAACTGGAGATCTTGTTTGGTTACATTAAGGATAGATTTCCTGATTTGCGCACATCAAAGCTAATGCCACGTGCTGATGGTCCTTTCAAGGTGTTAGAGAGAATAAATGATAATGCATAAAACTTGAGCTGCCTACAGATTTTGGGGTTAGTCCCACTTTTAACATTGTAGATTTGAAGCCTTATTTGGGTGAGGAAGATGAGCTTCTGTCGAGGACGACTTCATTTCATGAAGGGGAGGATGATGAGGACATCAATACCATTGTTACACCCACAGCCCCTGCTGCTATACATACAGGACCAATTACTAGAGCTCGCGCACGCCAATTAAATTACCAGGTACTTTCATTTATTGGTAACGATTCTAATGTTCATGAGAATATGATGCTGCCTAAATTGGATACATTTGTTTTGCTTACAAATGAAGGGCCTAGCTTGGAGAAGGATGAACATTGGAGCAAGAACAAGCATGGAGATGATGGCATGCGCAAGGGGAACAAGAACGGAGTTGCAAGTGATGATTTCAAGACGTTGAAGCCACCATAATGAGTGCATGAAGCCTTGGACGAAATATACAAGATGCTACTTCATAACTTTCGTCCAGAGGCTATTCTAGGTGCTGCGTCACCTTATTATTGGGCCAGGCCCATGTATTTGCGAAATACTTGAGTATAGGCTGTTTTTAGAGTCTGTATATGTGGGGAAACAAGAGATAGGGTTGGTTTTGGACCCCTTCCCCAAGGGCCACGAAATCCCCCCCCCCCTTGTTCCTCCATATATACAGCCATTAGGGCGTCGCTTAGACTTTGGGTTTTGTTTAGCTTAAAGTTCGCCATAGCTGCAACTTCACGTACTTCGTTTGTCTTCAACGACCAGACGAAGGCGTCACAAAACCCCACCTTCATTAATAAAGCTTTTCTCTTATATTCGCGATATCCAGATTGCAATCTCAGTTTCTTGCTTGTTCTTCGTTTGCTCGCAGGAAAATAGACCCTCGTGGTCAGGTTGATCGTGCTCCGGCATGGTCAATAACCCCTCTGAAGTTGGTTTAGCGATTGCTAAGGCGCGACGTCTCACACGTTCTTAGTCGGATAGTCAAGGTCGACTCCCACAGAAAATGATAGCCACCATCTCATCAAAAGACGGGACTCCTTTTTGCCTCTATCACCGCTCAACCTCACTCCCTCGCCCGTGCTTCTCAAAACCTAGCGCCGCCGCTATCTCCATCGTTGCCGGTGAGGAAGAGCTTCACTGCCTCGACCTCACCGCTGTCGTACTCGCGCCGGTCGCGGAAATCTTCCCTCTGCCGCCGCCGTAGACGTCTTCCTCTGCCAAGTTAGGGCGTGGAAGATCCGAGCCGACGAACTTCCAAATCTACACTTCCTGTTCATCGTGTTCTTCATCAAGGGTAATTAAAAGTTACTTTTATCGCATTTATTCTACTGATGATTTTTATCAAATCTTCAAAAGGTGTTTATTCTTCAACCTCCACACTCTAAACACCTAGCACAAATCTTTAGTTCTTGATCTGTTTCTCTAAGTGACGTTTTTCTTCATGATTCCTCAATTGTGTGAATCTCACGATCCGCACAACTCTGGAACCTAAGTCAAGGAACGCTTAGTGAAATTCGTCAAGACACATCGGGTAAATTTCCTCAAACTTGTTTAGTTTTGCAAAAAACTTCTGAGAACGCATATGACCTCTCCAAATTCTTCACACCTATTGTCGGTGTCAAAACCAGCAGATCTCGGGTAGGGGGTCCCGATCTATGCGTCAAGGCTGATGGTAACAAGAAGTAAGGGACACAGATGTTTACCCAGGTTCGGGCCCTCTCGATGGAGGTAAAACCCTACTTCCTGCTTGATTAATATTGATGATATGGGTAGTACAAGAGTAGATCTACCACGAGATCGTAGAGGCTAAACCCTAGCTAGGAGCTAGCCTATGATGGTATGAATGTAATTGTGATCGGCCTTCTAGGGACCAACCTCTCCGGTTTATATAGACACCGAAGAGGGCTAGGGTTTACATGGAGTCGGTTACAAGGAAGAAAATATAATATCCGATCGCCAAGCTTGCCTTCCACGCCAAGGAAAGTCCCATCTGGACACGGGCCGAAGTCTTGAGTCTTGTATCTTCACGCTTCAATAGTCCGGACGTTGTACACAGTCCGGCTGCCCGGATACCCCCTAATCCAGGACTCCCTCAGTAGCCCCTGAACCAGGCTTCAATGACGATGAGTCCGGCGCGTAGTATTGTCTTCGGCATTGCAAGGCGGGTTCCTCCTCCGACTACTACAAAGTAATTATCGAACACTCAAATCGTGTCCGGATCTTAAAAATGATCTTCGCATACCACCGTAGAGAGAATGATATTTCACAAATGCAATCTGCTGACAACTTTTTCTGATGACGTGACATGTTATTACGGTCGGATCATTATTCGATCCGTTTTCCCACAACCAGCTACAACGCATATTGCAAGGTGGTTTCTTTGACACATCTTGTCAAAATAGAGATCGTGTCCCCTTATCACGGGATTCTCATCAATACAGGTATGGGTAATCTAACCGTGCCACTAATCGCTGTGAGTGGGAGTGATACGTCTCCAACGTATCTATAATTTTTGATTGCTCCTATATTGGGCTGTTTATCTACTGTTTTGGACTATATTGGGCTTTATTTTCCACTTTTATATTACTTTTGGGACTAACCTATTAACCAGAGGCCCGGCCCAGAATTGCTGTTTTTTTGCCTTTTTCAGTATTTCGAAGAAACAGAATATCAAACGGAGTCCAAACGGAATGAAACCTTCGGGATCGTGATTTTCCAACCGAACGTGACCCAGGATACTTGGACCCTACTCCAAGCAGTGCCCGAGGAGGTCACGAGGGTGGAGGGCGCGCCCTCCCTGGGCGCGCCCCTACCTCGTGGGCCCCTTGGAGCTCCACCGACGTACTCCTTCCTCCTATATATACCTACGTATCCCCGAACGATCAGAACGGGAGCCAAAAAAACCTAATTCCATCGCCGCAACCTTTTGTATCCATGAGATCCCATCTTGGGGCCTGTTCCGGAGCTTCGCTAGAGGGGGCATCCACCACGGAGGGCTTCTACATCATCACCATAGCCCCACCGATGAAGTGTGAGTAGTTTACTTCAGGCCTTCGGGTCCATAGCTAGTAGCTAGATGGCTTCTTCTCTCTTTTTGGATCTCAATACAATGTTCTCCCCCTCTCTTGTGGAGATTTATTCGATGTAATCTTCTTTTTGCGGTGTGTTTGTTGAGACCGATGAATTGTGGGTTTATGATCCAGTATTATCTATGGAAAATATTTGATTCTTATCTGAATTCTTTTATGTATGATTGAGTTATCTTTGCAAGTCTCTTTGAATTATCTTTTTGGTTTGGCCAACTAGATTGGTAGTTCTTGCAATGGGAGAAGTGCTTAGCTTTGGGTTCAATCTTGCGGTGCCCTTACTCAGTGACAGAAAGAGTTGCAAGGCACATATTGTATTGTTGCCATCGAGGATAACAAGATGGGGTTTTATCATATTGCATGAATTTATCCCTCTACATCATGTCATCTTGCTTACGGCGTTACTCTGTTTTTACTTAATGCTCTAGATGCATGCTGGATAGCGGTCGATGAGTGGAGTAATAGTAGTAGATGCAGAATCGTTTCGATCTACTTGTTTTGGACATGATGCCTATATACATGATCATTGCCTAGATATACTCATAACTATGCTCAATTCTGTCAATTGCTCAACAGTAATTTGTTCACCCACCGTAGAATACTTATGCTCTTGAGAGAAGCCACTAGTGAAACCTATGGCCCCCGGGTCTATTCTCATCATATCAATCTATATCACTTTATTTACTTGCTTTGTTTTTACTTTGCTTTTATTTTTACTTTGCATCTATCTATCAAAAATACCAAAAATATTATCTCTATCAGATCTCACTTCGTAAGTGACCGTGAAGGGATTGATAACCCCTAAGCGTTGGTTGCGAGTTGCTATCGTTTTGTGTAGGTACGAGGGACTTGTGCGTGGTCTCCTACTGGATTGATACCTTGGTTCTCAAAAACTGAGGGAAATACTTACGCTACTTTACTGCATCATCCTCTCCTCTTCGGGCAAATCCAACGCAGTGCTCAGGAGGTAGCAAGAAGAATTTCTGACGCCGTTGCCGGGGAGGCTCACGCAAGCAAGTCAACCATACCAAGTACCCATCGCAATCCCTATCTCTCGCATTACATTATTTGCCATTTGCCTCTCGTTTTCCTCTCCCCCACTTCACCCTTGCTGTTTTATTTGCCCTCTCTTTCCCAATCTCCTCCTCTCTTTCCTGTTTGCCTTTTTCCCTTTGCCTTTCTGTTTGCTTGTGTGTTGGATAACTTGTTGCCATGGCGCAAGATAATACCAAATTGTGTGATTTCTCGAATACCAATAATAATGATTTCCTTAGTACTCCGATTGCTCCTCTTATGATGAGTCTTGTGAAATCAATACCGCTTTGTTGAATCTTGTTATGAAAGATCAATTCACCGGCCTTCCTAGTGAAGATGCCGCTACTCATCTAAACAATTTTGTTGGTTTGTGTGATATGCAAAAGAAGGAAGATACGGATAACAATATTGTCAAATTGAAGTTATTTCCGTTTTCACTTAGAGATCGTGCTAAAGTTTGGTTTTCGTCTTTGTCTAAAAATAGTATTGATTCTTGGAACAAGTGCAAAGATGCTTTTATCTCTAAGTATTTTCCTCCCGCTAAGATTATCACTCTTAGGAACGATATCATGAATTTTAAACAACTTGATCATGAGCATGTTGCCCAATCTTGGGAAAGAATGAAATTAATGCTTCGCAGTTGCCCTACTCATGGTTTGAATTTACGGATGATCATACAAAATTTTTATGCCGGATTGAATTTTGCTTCTAGAAATCATTTAGATTCGGCCGCGGGAGGCACTTTTATGGAAATTATGTTAGGGGATGCTACCAAATTGCTTGATAATATTATGGCTAATTATTCTCAATGGCACACACAAAGATCTTCTAGTAAAAAAGTGCATGCTATAGAATAAATCAATGTTTTGAGTGAAAAGATGGATGAACTTATGAAGATGTTTGCTCCTAAAAATACTCCTCTTGATCCCAATGATATGCCTTTATCTAATTTGCTTGAGAATAATAATGAATCTATGGATGTGAATTTTGTTGGTAGGAATAGTTTTGGAAACAACGCTTATAGAGGGAATTTTAATCCTAGGCCTTATCCTAGCAATCCTTATAATAATTATGGAAATTCCTACAATAACTCTTATGGAAATTTTAATAAGATGCCCTCTGAATTTGAGAGTAGTGTTAAAGAGTTTATGAATTCACAAAAGAATTTTAGTGCTTTGCTTGAAGAGAAATTGCTTAAAGTTGATGATTTGGCTAGGAACGTTGATAGAATTTCTCTTGAAATTGATTCTTTAAAGCTTAGATCTATTCCTACTAAGCATGATATCAATGAGTCTCTCAAAGCCATGAGAATGTCCATTGATGAGTGTAAGGAAAGAACCGCTAGGATGCGTGCTTCCAAAGATGCCTTTATTAAAGCGTGTTCTTCCAATCCCTATGAAAATCAAGATGAAGATCTAAAAGTTATTGATGTGTCCCCCATTAAATCTTTGTTTTGAAATATGAATCTTGATGAATCTGAAGATTATCTTCCTTTACCTAGAAGGCGTTCTAAGAATTCGGAGTTTCTAGATCTTGATGATGAAATTGATGAAAGTGGGACTGAAATAAATAAAAACCGTGATGTTGCTAAACCCACTATTTTGGATCTCAAGGAATTTAATTATGAAAATTGCTCTTTGATTGGTTGTATTTCCTTGTTGCAATCCGTGCTAGATTCTCCTCATGCTTATAGTCAAAATAAGGCCTTTACCGAACACATTGTTGATGCCTTGATGCAATTTTATGAAGAAAAACTTGAGTTGAAAGTTTCTATCCCTAGAAAACTCTATGATGAGTGGGAACCTACTATTAAATTTAAAATTAAATATTTTGAGTTTCATGCTTTGTGTGATTTGGGTGCTAGTGTCTGTACTATCCCCAAAACTTTATGTGATTTGCTAGATTTCCGTGATTTTGATGATTGCTCTCTAAACTTGCGGATTCCACTATTAAAAAACCTGTGGAAAGAATTAACGATGTTCTTATTTTTGCAAATAGGAATTATGTGCCCGTAGATTTTATCGTTCTTGATATAGATTGCAATCCTTCATGTCCTATTATTCTTGGTAGACCTTTCCTTAGAACGATTGGTGCATTATTGATATGAAGGAAGGGAATATTAGATTCCAATTTCCCTTAAAGAAGGGTATGGAACACTTCCCTAGAAAGAAAATAAAATTACCATATGAATCTATCATGAGAGACACTTATGGATTGCCTACCAAAGATGGCAATACCTAGATCTATCCTTGCTTTTATGCCTAGCTAAGGGCGTTAAACGATAACGCTTGTTGGGAGGCAACCCAATTTTATTTTGTTATTTTGTTTTTGATTCTGTTTAGGAATAAATAATCCATCTAACTTCTGTTTGGGTGTGGTTTTATGTTTCAATTAGTGTTTGTGCCAAGTAGGACCTATAGGATAACCTACGATGATAGTTGATTTGATTCTGCTGAAAAACAGAAACTTTGCGCGCACGAATTTAGTTATGATAAATCACAGGAACGTGATTTTGCGTTGATTCGTTTTGCTGCTGATAAATAAACAAATTGTCCAGGACTTCCTATTATGGTAGAAGTTTTAGAGTTCCAGAAATTTGCGTTAGTTACAGATTGCTACAGACTGTTCTGTTTTTGACAGATTCTGTTTTTCGTGTGTTGTTTGCTTATTTCAATGCATCTATGGCTAGTAATTCAGTCTATAAACCATAAGGAAGTTGTAATACAGTAGATTTAACACCAATATAAATAAAGAATGAGTTCATTACATTATCTTGACTTAGTCTTTTATTTTCTTTCTCTAACGGAGCTCACAAGATTTCTGTTGAGTTTTGTGTTGTGGAGTTTTCAAGTTTTGGGTGAATTCTTTTGATGGATTATGGAACAATGAGTGGCAAGAGCCTAAATTGGGGATACCCATGGCACCCCCAAGATAATACAAGGACACCAAAAATTCAAAGCTTGGGGATGCCCCGGAAGGCATCCCCTCTTTCGTGCACTTCCATCGGTAATTTACTTGGAGCTATATTTTTATTCACCAACATGATATGTGTTTTACTTGGAGCGTCTTGTATTATTTGTGTCTTTTCTTGTTGGTCTACCACAATCATCCTTGTTGTACACATCTTTTGAGAGAGCCATACATGAATTGGAATGTGTTAGAATACTCTATGTGCTTCACTTATATCTTTTGAGCTTGATAGTTTTGCTCATAGTGCTTCACTTATATCTTTTGAGCGTGATAATTTTTGCTCTAGTACTTCACTTAGATCTTTTAGAGCACAGTGGTGGATTTGTTTTAAAGAAACTATTTGATATCTCATGCTTCACTTAGATTATTTTGAGAGTCTTTAATAGCATGGTAATTCGCTTAATGTTAATATACTTGGTGTTCAAGATATGTGAAACTTTCTTTTGAGTGCGTTGAATACTAAGATCAGTTTGATGCTTGATAATTGTTTCGAGATATGAAGATGGTGATATTTGAGTCATGCTAGTTAAAGTAGTTGTGAATTCAAAGAATACTTGTGTTGAAGTTTGTGATTGCCGTAGCATGCACGTATGGTGAACCGTTATGTGATGAACTTGGAGCATGATTATTTATTGATTTGTCTTCCTTATGAGTGGTAGTCGGGGACGAGCGATGGTCTTTTGCTACCAATCTATCCCCCTAGGAGCATGCGCGTAATACTTTGCTTTGATAACTTCTAGATTTTTGCAATAAGTATATGAGTTCTTTATGACTAATGTTGAGTCCATGGATTATACGCACTTTTTCCCATCCTTCCACCTTTGCTAGCCTCTCTAATACCGCGCACTTTTCGCCGGTATCATACACCCACCATATACCTTCCTAAAAACAGCCACCATACCTACCTATCATGGCATTTCCATAGCCATTCCGAGATATATTGCCATGCAACGTTCCACCATTCCGTTTATTATGACACGCTCCATCATTGTCATATTGCTAGCATGATCATGTAGTTGACATTGTATTTGTGGCAAAGCCACCATTCATAATTATTTCATACATGTCACTCATGATTCATTGCATATCCCGGTACACCGCCAGAGGAATTCATGTAGAGTATTACTTTGTTCTAAGTATCGAGTTGTAATTGTTGAGTTGTAAGAAAAATAAAAGTGTGATGATCATCATTATTAGAGCATTGTCCCAAGTGAGGAAAGGATGATGGAGACTATGATTCCCCCATAAGTCGGGATGAGACTCCGGACTTTACAAAAAAAAAGAGGCCAAAAAAAGAGAAGAGAAAGGCCCAAACAAATAAAAAAATGAGAGAAAAAGAGAGAAGGGACAATGCTACTATCCTTTTACCACACTTGTGCTTCAAAGTAGCACCAAGATCTTCATGATAGAGAGTCTCTCATTTTGTCACTTTCATATACTAGTGGGAATTTTTCATTATAGA
Source organism: Triticum timopheevii (assembly GCA_963921465.1). Classification (NCBI taxonomy): domain Eukaryota; kingdom Viridiplantae; phylum Streptophyta; class Magnoliopsida; order Poales; family Poaceae; genus Triticum; species Triticum timopheevii. Next base: position 179,787,217 of record OY997266.1, read on the forward strand.
ACTTGGCTTGTATATTCCAATGATGGGCTTCCTCAAAATGCCCTAGGTCTTCGTGAGCGAGCAAGTTGATGCACACCCACTTAGTTTCTTTTATAGAGCTTTCATATACTTATAGCTCTAGTGCATCCGTTGCATGGCAATCCCTACTCACTCACATTGATATCTAATGATGGGCATCTCCATAGCCCGTTGATACGCCTAGTTAACGTGAGAGTACCTTCCCTCTTTTTGTCTTCTCCACAACCACCCTTCTATTCCACTTATAGTGCTATATCCATGGCTCACGCTCATGTATTGCGTGAAGATTAAAAAAGTTTTGAGAATGTCATAAGTATGAAACAATTGCTTGGCTTGTCATCGGGGTTGTGCATGATTTAAATATTTTGTGTGGGGAAGATGGAGCATAGCTGTGGGGACCCCGACTCATAAGTCGTGATCACCGAATGCACGTGTACAGTGATCCCAGAGATCAATGCTCACTGAACACACAGAAGCTGAATAACAAGAGTCTTACATCCATACATACCGTATTACACAAGTAGGACCATTATGGTCGAGTCTTGAGTATAACATCGCAGCGGAAATCTTCGTCGATAACCTGGACCCATGCCATCTGCCTTAACCCTACAGGCATTCTGACTGGGAAGCGTCCTAGCTCGCATGTTCATCACTGAAGTGTTCTTCATCACATCCCGTTCTTCCATGCCTGGTCAATTAAATAACCAGTGGCAAGCCAATGAGTACTTTGAATGTACTCGCAAGCAACCCATGTTTTTGGTTCAAGATACAACAATGCATGATATAGGTAAATTTTTGCAGAAAGCTAGTTTTGAGTGCAATGACATGTTCAACAACTTGTAAGGCATGCATCAAGAGAATTCACCATGCATAAACCCGTCCCTTTTTGCGTAGCAACTAATTTAGCACCCTATCTACTCCCACCGGCATAACCCTCATAAGAAGGTAGGGCCATGCACAATGCAAGTATCAACGAGGAAGTAACCGAGGCAACCAACCCACGTGGTTCACCATCTCACCATGATTCCGATGTAACAATAATAAAGAGCTATATATGACATGCATAAAAAGGGTTTCATAGACATGGTCAAAGGGCTGCTTGCCTGTTTCAACAAAGTCTTCGAGGTCTTCAAATATCTCTGGTCCAACTCCGAGCATATCGTCTACTTCGTCCACTATCGTCGAAAGCAACCACAATAAGCAACACAACAAGGCAGGAAATAAAAGTGCTCTAAAAATATGAGTTGGACTTTTCTAGGATACTTCTAGTCATATGAGGGATGACCAAAGTGGTTTCATTGGGATTCGATGAATGGATATCTCTGAACATTTTGATATTGTGGAATCAAGGGTTTATGGATTTGCAAGAAGTGTACAGAAATGTATTTTTGAAAAATGAGCAAAGGCACCCATTTAACAAAGGATGATTTTATAAGCATCTAGGAGTTGGTTTCACTGGATTTGGAGTTCAAAGGAATTTCCTATGAATTTGCAAAGTTGACAAATATGAAGAAATGGCTCAATAATTTATGTGGTACAGAAAGTATTAAGAAAAATGTTCATAAACTAAGTTATGAACTTAGAAGCATCTAGGAATTTGAATCATGGCATTTGGATAAATTTTGAGCCTTCTGTGATTTTCTAAAGTTTATGACAGAAATGGAAATATGGGATTTGATAATTGTCTGTGAAGAAAATCTTTCTGGAAAAATGTGCAAATAGCACCATGTGAAAGTTCATGATTTATGGAGTCATAAGAAATTTGAATCATCAAATTTGGACTTAGAATAAATAATCTATGGATTTTAGAAACTGTACAGAAAAGAAAAAGGGGGAAAAGGGTTCTACCCAAATGGGCTGGATCTGGGCGGCGGCGGTGCGCACTGGGCGAGGTTTAGCAGCAGGCGCCACTGGGCTGACCCAGCGGCTCGGCCGCACGCGCGCAGAGGCCACGTCGAAGGCGGCTTTCGGGGGTGCGCCTTCGCGTAGGGGAGGCGGATCCGGCGAAAGCCGTTTCCACTTAAACGGACGGGCCCGCCCGCTGGGTCGCTGACATGCGGGCCCCAGCGGCAGGTCGTCTTCCTCCTCCCGCGCGCGCTCTGGCCGCGAGGAGGAGCGGCTCCCGCCGGCGATTGCCGAGGCTACAGAGCGTCTCCGGCGACGCTCCGCCCACCGGAGTACTCAGGAGGCCACGCCGCACCCATCCATGTGCTGCACGCACGCCGCGGAGGGCTGCAGCAGCGATGGTCTGGGTGGCCGCGGAGGAGGCTATCGGCCATCTTTGGCCACGAGCGCGTGGTGTTCCCGAGGACGAACAAAGTTGATGGAGGGCCTCAAGGTGGTGGTATGAGGGTACTGGAGTGGCTAGGGAGAGAGGAGAGGCTCGGGACAGCCCGGATTTAGGCGGAGCTCCGGCCATTGCGGTGGATGGAGGGCACGGGGAGAGACGTGAGTTGGTCCATGGGGTGCACGGGAGAGAGGGGAAGCAAATGGAGCAGAGAGGGAGGCCAGGGACTGCCTTAAGTAGGAGGGGGTGAGGTGCACCGTGGACAGGGTGCTCGGCGAGCTCCTAGCCGTTGTTGGAGGCCACGGGGGCGCGTGTGGGCATGTCTGGGGTGCTCGTGGGGTTGGTCTAGGGAGAGAGGAGGGGAGAGAAGAAGCGGGGGAAGGCCAGGGTGCCGCGCGTGTGAGGCACTCCATTGGCGCGCTCGGGCGGCCTCTGTTCGCTAGCGCGGAGGCGCGGGGAGGGGGAGAGAGAAGGGGGCCGACCGTGTAGCGTGTTGCGGACGCCGAGGCGCATCGGCAGGCGCGCGGGGGAGGCCTGAGGTGGACGGGAGTGTGGCGGCAGGGCTCGGCCACTACTATAGCGCGCTCCAGAGCAGACTTTTGGCCGGCATGAGCGCGTTTTGCGCGCTCTGCCGTGTCCACTTGCGTCTGGAGTGTGCTGGGTGATGGGCTAAAGCCTAGGGAGAGCCTTGGATGCTCTGTAGTGCCAAGGAGGGAGAGAGAGACTGAGAGAGAGGGAGAATGCTGCTGCCCAGAGAAGAAAAATGGGGTTCTAACCCCCTTGATCATGGCTCCTCGGGCAGGGAAAGATGCAGGTGGTAGAGGGGGACCAGATGAGGCTGTGGTAAAAAGTTTATCTCATGGAGATTAGTGGAAGTGGCCAAAACAGGCATTTTAATTTTCTGCCAGAAGGTGTTTGATGGTGGTTTGGGCAAGTAGATGATTTGCATCTGCCATGAGACTCCATAGGGTGAAATGACACATATAATTAGGGCCTTCCATCAATTTGGAGCTCATTTGAAGAAAGTTGACAATGCAACTTTGGTAAACCCTAGAAATTAGCAGAAATGAACTTGTGTAGATTTAGTTGAGAAAATCACTTCTCCTTGATGCACCACTTGGTGTAGTGCCATCATTTGAGGTTCTGAACATGCCCACAAAAGTTGAGATCAAAAGGAGAAAGGTGCCAATGTAGAGTTGTTCAAATATGATTCTGGTCAGAGAGGGTTTTGGGGCACTTTGATCAAAGTAACTTGTTCTCCAACTTGTGCCACTTGGTCTAGATGAATAATTAGACCATTGGAGCATGTTCACAAGGTTTGAGAACATTTGGAAATGTTTAGCAATGTAAAGTTGCTCAAACTTCAAAATGGACAGAAATGGTTTTGAGGGTATTTGATGATGTTATCTTGTTCTCCAAGACATGAGACTTGGCAAGATCACCAAATATGTCATATGTGACATGATAGAATTTTCTTGGAATTTTTGGAGAACATTTCCTTTGTAAATATTTCAAAAGCTTGAAATATCCAGAAAGGGTTTTTGAGGGATTTGACCAATATTTTGAACATGACCATGTGTTGAAACTCTTATGTATGGACAATATATGTCCATTGAGTTTCCCTGGTTTTTGTCAAATATTTTTAAAACAATAAAATAATTTTTCCCTATTTAAGACCATTTCTGGCCTTAAGAAAAAGCTTTTAAATAAAATAGGAAATTAACTTTTAAAATTATACTTTTGTGGTTTCTGGGCATCCTATATCTAATAGGAGTCAAATATATTTTTAGAAAGATTTTTACTGCCCTTAATTAAGTACTTGCAGTGCAAACCTCAATTCAGGGGTTTTTGAAGAAACTAATTTTTGAAAATACTATTTGGCCAAATCATTTTTGTAAGAAAATATTTTTATGTCCTATACACATGGCATGATCATTGGTTCAAGAGTTTGGAGCAAGGAGATGAAGTATAGGAGTTGGAGGATTTATTTGATTTTTAGAGCACTTGCAAACAGCAGACAAACATTCAATCAAAGCAAAGACAAAACACTCAAAAGTTTTGTCAAACCACATTTTATCATGATTTATTAGCTGAAGTGTTGTGGCATGAAAATCAGGGTGTGACAGACCTACCCCCCTTACAATAATCTCGTCCCCGAGATTCCTAGACTAGGCGCGGAAAGGGATACAGAAACTTGGATCTAGGGTAGTCTTCAAGTCCTCATGTTGCTTCTGCTTCCGTGTAGTGCTCCATTGAGATTGAAGTACTTGATGGTGTGGCTTCGTGTATGACGCTCTCGGTTGATCCAGGTTGCTGAGGGGTCTCTTGCGTTAGGTCAGGTTGGACTAGGGGTCGGTGGCTCGGTGGTCAATGTCCTTATTAGTGCTCGGGCTAGCTAGGAAGTTGGAAACACTTCCGGGGTTGGGATGCATGGAAAGCGTTGTGCACATCAGGTAGCCCAGGTGGAAACTCTAGCTGGTAATTGTCTTCTCTTCGTCTCGTAGTGATCTCAGAGGGGGTTGTTACATCTTGGAGTGGTCTCGAAGAAGGCCGATGAATCTTGGGGCGAGCTTTCCTTTGACATCGAAGCGCTGGGTTCCCTTGAGAGGGGTGACCCGGAGATAAACATGGTCTCCAACTTGGAAGTTCATGTCTCTACGACATGAGTCAGCGTAGTTCTTCTGTCTTGACTTGGCAGTCTTCAAACGCTCTCTGACAAGCTGGACTTGCTCTTCTGCTTCACGAAGGATATCAGGCCCAAAGACAAGTCCTTCTCCGGTCTCTAACCAATTGAGGGGTGTGCGGCACTTCCATCCGTATAACACTTCAAATGGTGCCATCTGAAGGCTTGACTGATAAGCATTGTTGTAAGAGGACTCGGAGAAAGGGAGGCAGTCTTCCCACCTAGCTCCATATGCTAAGACACAGGCTCGGAGCATGTCTTCGAGTATCTGATTTACTCGTTCTGTCTGACCTCCGGTCTGTGGGTGGAAAGCAGTGCTGAAGGACAACTTGGTCCCCATGGCCTCTTGGAACTTCTTCCAAAACCTTGAGGTAAACTGGGTTCCTCGATCTGACACAATCTCCTTGGGAATACCATGAAGGCTCACGATTCGGTTGATGTAGAGACTGGCTAACTGGTTCCCCTTGTAGGTCGTCTTGACCGGAATGAAGTGGGCCACCTTGGTCAAATGGTCAACAATGACCCATATGGAGTCGTGTCCTTTGCTTGACCCGGGTAAACCGGTGATGAAGTCCATCCCGACTTTGTCCCACTTCCATCCTGGCACCTTGAGGGGTTGCAACAATCCAGTGGGTCGCTGATGTTTAGCTTTGACTCTCTAGCACACGTCACACTTTGCAACATAGGTGGCAATATCCATTTTCATCCCGTGCCACCAGAATCTTTCCTTCAGGTCTTGATACATCTTGGTTCCTCCAGGATGGATGGAATACGTGTTGTCGTGAGCTTCTTGCAAGATCAGATTCTTGAGCTCAATCTTGTTGGGTACGCAAATGCGATTCCCGAACCACATGACTCCTTGCTCATCTTCTATGAAACTTGGGGCTTTGCCCGCCTTGATCTTCCTCTAGATGCCTTCAATACTCCCGTGTCCCTTCTGAGCTTCTTTAATATCATCCATCAAGGTAGGCCTAACTTCGAGGTTGGCCAAGAATCCTGGTGCAACCAGTTCCAACCCGAAGCTTTCAAGTTCTTCATACAAGGCGGGTAGCTTGTCCTTAAGCATAGCATTCAGGGAACAAGCCTTTCTGCTTAATGCATCTGCTACCACATTAGCCTTCCCAGGGTGGTATTGAACACTGAGGTCATAATCTTTGATCAACTCTAGCCATCTTCTTTGCCTCGTGTTCAATTCCCTTTGAGTGAAAATATACTTCAGACTTTTGTGATCCGTGTATATCTCACATCGCTTCCCTAAGAGGTAATGTCGCCATGTCTTCAGGGCATGAACCACTGCTGCTAGCTCAAGGTCATGAGTAGCATAGTTCTCTTCATGAGGCCGTAGTTGCCTTTGAGAGGAGTGGCTTGCAGATATGCACGGTCTTCAACGCGGAAGCTCACTCCTTGACGACGGTGGTCGGTATGGTTCTTCCTCCTTGACATGGCGGTCTTTGAATGTTCCCTAACCAGCTGATCAACTCTTCTTCCGTCCTCATGTGGGCACACATGTCCTCAAGTAAGGATGATGATTTACTTGCCCAAATATTTTATGAAGTATTTGGGGTACGTAGAGTGGGCTGAGGCATTGGTGAGGGTCACGGTTGAGCATTGGTCAAGGTCTTATTGATCTAGAGCCAAGGCCCAAGGTCATGATCCAACCGTGTTGTAGCTTGGTAGGGCGTAAGGGTTTCAAGGATTCTAGTGTGCGAGTGAATGTTTATCATCCCATCCTTGAGCACAGTTCCTGAGATGCCGATAGTCTATCTAGTACTTTAAACAAATCACATCATATCACCAATAGCATCATTTTGCATAGGTCAACTCCAATCATCACTCATGTGATACATATCCTCATGGCTCCCGAGAGGATGTCTAACAAAATCATACATGTCTACAATCCCCAAACTCATGAGTGTGGCTACCCCTAAAAATCCATGGGTAGAGCATACAAGCTTCCAAGCTGGAAATAAAACAGGACAATCTAAGTGCTCATCCTATTATTCTAAGGTCCATACTAGTGCATCTCTATCCTAAGGAAACACGTCGTATGCCACTCCAAGGTCTTGTTTCCTTCCTATGAATTAACTCCAACGACCCGTTAACTTCCATCAATCACTACATGATCCATTAATTCTACAAATCCAACGCCTATGCTGGTGTCCCACATGATCTCCTAAAGTCCTTATAATCCCCAATACTTCAAAGGGCTGCCTTACTATAGTCAGTCCACCAATTCCCATTATTCTGATCTAGTAATACTCCAAGGTCAAGCCCACAAAGATGCCTAAATAAACTCCGACAATTAATCCAATCTCCTAGTTTATCATCCACCGAGAAACATGGTATCTTGATCGAGATCATCAGTCTAAATCCAATTTACTCCGAACCATGTAGACATACTCAGCATCTATATTCAACTAGAATCTCCTACTTAAATCCAAATCTCTTGTCCAACGAGAATTCCTACCTGTTTCCCTCAAGTCATTATCGTAATATCAATTATCACCTATCAATATCCCCTGCCTAAGACAAATCCAAATACTTCCAAGAATTACAGCTTGCGGTCATAATTGTCCCATTAAATCCAATTTACTCAGGGGTAAAGTAAAGTTATGCTACTCTATTAATTGATCCCGCCAAGTTCATCTACCAACTTGAAAGCCTCATAATCTTCTGAAGAGTCTCAGATAAGTCCTCAAAGTCATTGATATAAACTCATCAAGTCATTTGTCCTCTATTCCTATATCCTCGGATTGGTCCTCCCTATGGCATCGTCAGTTTTGGTGCTATCTTAGGAAGATAATGTGCTCATTCACTATGTCCACTAGTTCCATAATGAACCCAGTGACAAGCAAGGTTACGGAGGCTTAACAGGTTCTCTTGCAATTCTGTGGGTTAAGCACATGGTTAAGGACTGGGGTATCTCATGAAGTCTCGAAGGGTCTAGGAATGGGTTTCTAGTCTGGAGGGTTAAACATAACTCTACGGGGTTTCACTTGGTCGGGGAGGCTGCAACAAAAGTCTTCATTGCTAGTTGGTTGCCGAAGCAGATTTCTTGGTGCACCTTGTCTTGCTGGTCTTCAGTTGAGGAGAGAGAGATGAGAGGGAAAAGTAGCATAGAGGAGGGAAATGCCTAAAGGGGGTTCTATAGTGCAAGTGCAAACAATCAGGTGAAAAAAAAGGGGCCAAACACAAACAACAAAATAAGGCAGGTGATATAGTCGCGTACTTGTTGCCTAGGGCAAAAAGGGCGACTGATATCAAAAACACAATAAATAAAAACAAGCACACACTCATGGTTCTACTCGAACCATCATACAGACTCGACTGCGCATAGGGGGTACACGACTCATCCTACCCTAGGGGTTCTCGGACTCAGTAGTCGTGCCTTGTGCCTCATGCAGTCTCCTGGGATTTCCTCAGGTGCTGCTACGTCTCTTGTAGTTGTTCGATGAAACAATCCCGGTTGAGCTTGAAGAGTCTTCAACAACTTCTTGCCTGTTGAAGTGATGGGGTGAAGGTGGCTCCTCATAACCGGCATTGACTTGGTCTTCTATTGTCTTCTTAATCACGACGATCCCTTTTTGTCTTCTAAGCCGTCGATGGTACCAGGTAGGTAATCCTTTATGCAATGACATCATCAAGGCGTAATAGAGGTCCATCATGTCGGTTACGTTGATGACAACTTCGACACCAAGATCGGGCGATGAGGAGAACCGTTTTCCTGCTCACTATGGTGAGGCGGACCAAATGGTTAGGTTCTCATCCATCGGTGGTTGCCGATACAACAACGATAGTGACATGGTTACTCCACTAGCGACGTATATCATGATCTTGCATATTCTAGGCCCTGGTCATCGTAGGCTAAGGTTGCATCATCTTGGGCAGTGTCATGGGTGTCACCATCTCCTGGGTCTTCAGGTCCTCATTCCTTGACGATGTATCTTCTGTTGGTATCGTCTCGTTGTGATGTCGCCAATATTGTGTTCAGGAGATGTGGGTGAATGTCTGGCAAGGCATCTTCCTTCTAGATTATCCACGAGGATTACAAGGAATCCTATGGTCAGGGGCATAAGGGTTCTAGCGACCAAAGGTTTTGAAGGGGAAGAGACCAATAAGGAAAGCATACCTTAGTTTTCAAAAAAAAACTGAGAAGGGAAGAGAAGTACAGATAGTTTTGAAAACTAGTAGTAGTTTTTGGAAATAGTTTTACCCTAACTAACGACCATGCTAACTAAGGCTTCCTACAGTCAGGATGGCTCTGATACCAGCTCTGTGGGGACCCCGACTCATAAGTCGTGATCACCGAATGCACGTGTACAGTGATCCCAGAGATCAATGCTCACTGAACACACAGAAGCTGAATAACAAGAGTCTTACATCCATACATACCGTATTACACAAGTAGGACCATTATGGTCGAGTCTTGAGTATAACATCGCAGCGGAAATCTTCGTCGATAACTTGGACCCATGCCATCTGCCTTAACCCTACAGGCATTCTGACTGGGAAGCGTCCTAGCTCGCATGTTCGTCACCGAAGTGTTCTTCATCACATCCCGTTCTTCCATGCCTGGTCAATTAAATAACCAGTGGCAAGCCAATGAGTACTTTGAATGTACTCGCAAGCAACCCATGTTTTTGGTTCAAGATACAACAATGCATGATATAGGTAAATTTTTGCAGAAAGCTAGTTTTGAGTGCAATGACATGTTCAACAACTTGTAAGGCATGCATCAAGAGAATTCAAGTAACCATGAGGACGGGTTACAGGTATCAACATAAATAGAGTGGGCACCAACCCATCTAACATAAATAGAGTGGGCACCAACCCATCTCAATCATGTCAAGTCCCTTGACTTGACCCAAGTCATTTTTATCAACACACACACTTGGTTTGTAAACAAGTGGACGTAGCCCAAGAGCGGTTACCCAACTGTCCTTGACCGTGGACACGACTATTCGAATAGTTTTACACTCTGCAGAGGTTGCACACTGTACCCACAAGATCCGGGGAACTTCCGTGTCATCCACGACCCGCGGTACCTCAAGTACCCGGGGTAAGCACCCGATCACTACCTTTCCCTAGACGACACTAACATGGAATCCACTCGATTGGTAGTAACCCCCGTGCCCAACATTTCACATCATAAAGTTGTGGAGCCTCTCTCCCATATTCATCACATACCACAAGCACGGGGTACCAACGGTGTGTCTGGTGCCCTGTGAAAACAGTCATGGCCGCCCTACCTGGCACGACCCCGTCCCAAGAGAGAGCACCAACTCTCCCCCGTCACTAGTAATGCGGGCTCCAAGCTAGTATCGGTCTAGGTACTCAATAATGCCCTTTCCCATATAAGGGTAGAGTGGTTGCGCATGTAAGGTTGGAATAACGGTCGCAACTCCAACCAATCCGTTTTGAAAACAACACACACTTTCCTTGGCACACCACTTCGTCATCAAGTGGTTACCCATCTCATTATCTCCCTCGGGCATAAGTGGCACCCGATGAGGTTTTCGAAAAGTCTTTTGAAAAAGCTTTGTCTCCTTCACCATGCATAAACCCGTCCCTTTTTACGTAGCAACTACTTTAGCATCCTATCTACTCCCACTGGCATAACCCTCATAAGAAGGTAGGGCCATGCACAATGCAAGTATCAACGAGGAAGTAACTGAGGCAACCAACCCACGTGGTTCACCATCTTACCATGATTCCGATGTAACAATAATAAAGAGCTATATATGACATGCATAAAAAGGGTTTCATAGACATGGTCAAAGGGCTGCTTGCCTGTTTCAACAAAGTCTTCAAGGTCTTCAAATATCTCTGGTCCAACTCCGAGCATTTCGTCTACTTCGTCCACTATCGTCGAAAGCAACCATAATAAGCAACACAACAAGGCAGGAAATAAAAGTGCTCTAAAAATATGAGTTGGACTTTTCTAGGATACTTCTATTCATATGAGGGATGACCACAGTGGTTTCATTGGGATTCGATGAATGGATATCTCTGAACATTTTGATATGGTGGAATCAAGGGGTTTATGGATTTGCAAGAAGTGTACAGAAATATATTTTTGAAAAATGAGCAAAGGCACCCATTTAACAAAGGATGATTTTATAAGCATCTAGGAGTTGGTTTCACTGGATTTGGAGTTCAAAGGAATTTCCTATGAATTTGCAAAGTTGACAAATATGAAGAAATGGCTCAATAATTTATGTGGCACAGATAGTATTAAGAAAAATGTTCATAAACTAAGTTATGAACTTAGAAGCATCAAGGAATTTGAATCATGGCATTTGGATAAATTTTGAGCCTTCTGTGATTTTCTAAAGTTTATGACAGAAATGGAAATATGGGACTTGATAATTGTCTGTGAAGAAAATCTTTCTGGAAAAATGTGCAAATAGCACCATGTGAAAGTTCATGATTTATGGAGTCATAAGAAATTTGAATCATCAAATTTGGACTTAGAATAAATAATCTATGGATTTTAGAAACTGTATAGAAAAGAAAAAGGGGAAAAAGGGTTTTACCCAAATGGGCTGGATCTGGGCGGCGGCGGCGCACACCGGGCGAGGTTTAGCAGCAGGCGCCACTGGGCCGACCCAGCGGCTCGGCCGCACGCGCGCAGAGGCCACGTCGAAGGCGGCTTTCGGGGGTGCGCCTTCGCGCAGGGGAGGCGGATCCGGCGGAAGCCGTTTCCACTTAAACGGACGGGCCCGCCCGCTGGGTCGCTGACGTGCGGGCCCCAGCGGCAGGTCGTCTTCCTCCTCCCGCGCGCGCTCTGGCCGCGAGGAGGAGCGGCTCCCTCCGGCGATTGCCGGGGCTACAGAGCGTCTCCGGCGACGCTCCGCCCACCGGCGTACTCAGGAGGCCACGCCGCACCCGTCCATGTGCTGCACGCACGCCGCGGAGGGCTGCAGCAGCGATGGTCTGGGTGGCCGCGGAGGAGGCTGTCGGCCATCTTTGGCCACGAGCGCGTGGTGTTCCCGAGGATGAACGAAGTTGATGGAGGGCCTCAAGGTGGTGGTATGAGGGTACTGGAGTGGCTAGGGAGAGAGGAGAGGCTCGGGACAGCCCGGATTTAGGCGGAGCCCGACGGCGGAGCTCCGGGCATTGCGGTGGATGGAGGGCACGGGGAGAGACGTGAGTTGGTCCACGGGGTGCACGGGAGATAGGGGAAGCAAATGGAGCAGAGAGGGAGGCCAGGGACTGCCTTAAGTAGGAGGGGGCGAGGTGCATCATGGACAGGGCGCTCGGCGAGCTCCTAGCCTTTGTTGGAGGCCATGGGGGCGCGTGTGGGCGTGTCTGGGGTGCTCGTGGGGTTGGTCTTGGGCGAGAGGAGGGGAGAGAAGAAGCGGGGGAAGGCCAGGGTGCCGCGCGTGTGAGGCGCTCCATTGGCGCGCTCGGGTGGCCTCTGTTCGCTAGCGCGGAGGCGCAGGGAGGGGGAGAGAGAAGGGGGCCGACTGTGCAGCGTGTTGCGGACGCCGAGGCGCATCGGCAGGCGCGCGGGGGAGGCCCGAGGTGGACGGGAGTGTGGCGGCAGGGCTCGGCCGCTACTGTAGCGCGCTCCAGAGCAGGCTTTTGGCCGGCATGAGCGCATTTTGCGCGCTCTGTCGTGTCCACTTGCGTCTGGAGTGTGCTGGGTGATGGGCTAAAGCCTGGGGAGAGCCTTGGATGCTCTGTAGTGCCAAGGAGGGAGAGAGAGACTGAGAGAGAGGGAGAATGCTGCTGCCCAGAGAAGAAAAATGGGGTTCTAACCCCCTTGATCATGGCTCCTCGGGCAGGGAAAGATGCAGGTGGTAGAGGGGGACCAGATGAGGCTGTGGTAAAAAGTTTATCTCACGGAGATTAGTGGAAGTGGCCAAAACAGGCATTTTAATTTTCTGCCAGAAGGTGTTTGATGGTGGTTTGGGCAAGTAGATGATTTGCATCTGCCATGAGACTCCATAGGGTGAAATGACACATATAATTAGGGCCTTCCACCAATTTGGAGCTCATTTGAAGAAATTTGACAATGCAACTTTGGTAAACCCTAGAAATTAGCAGAAATGAACTTGTGTAGATTTAGTTGAGAAAATCACTTCTCCTTGATGCACCACTTGGTGTAGTGCCATCATTTGAGGTTCTGAACATGCCCACAAAAGTTGAGATCAAAAGGAGAAAGGTGCCAATGTAGAGTTGTTCAAATATGATTCTGGTCAGAGAGGGTTTTGGGGCACTTTGATCAAAGTAACTTGTTCTCCAACTTGTGCCACTTGGTCTAGATGAATAATTAGACCATTGGAGCATGTTCACAAGGTTTGAGAACATTTGGAAATGTTTAGCAATGTAAAGTTTCTCAAACTTCAAAATGGACAGAAATGGTTTTGAGGGTATTTGATGATGTTATCTTGTTCTCCAAGACATGAGACTTGGCAAGATCACCAAATATGTCATATGTGACATGATAGAATTTTCTTGGAATTTTTGGAGAACAATTCCTTTGTAAATATTTCAAAAGCTTGAAATATCCAGAAAGGGTTTTTGAGGGATTTGACCAATATTTTGAACATGACCATGTGTTGAAACTCTTATATATGGACAATATATGTCCACTGAGTTTCCCTGGTTTTTGTCAAATATTTTTAAAACAATAAAATAATTTTTCCCTATTAAAGACCATTTCTGGCCTTAAGAAAAAGATTTTAAATAAAATAGGAAATTAACTTTTAAAATTATACTTTTGTGGTTTCTGGGCATCCTATATCTAATAGGAGTCAAATATATTTTTAGAAAGAATTTTACTGCCCTTAATTAAGTAATTGCAGTGCAAACCTCAATTCAGGGGTTTTTGAAAAAAACTAATTTTTGAAAATACTATTTGGCCAAATCATTTTTGTAAGAAAATATTTTTATGTCCTATACACATGGCATGACCATTGGTTCAAGAGTTTGGAGCAAGGAGATGAAGTATAGGAGTTGGAGGATTTATTTGATTTTTAGAGCACTTGCAAACAGCAGACAAACATTCAATCAAAGCAAAGACAAAACACTCAAAAGTTTTGTCAAACCACATTTTATCATGATTTATTAGCCTAAGTGTTGTGGCATGAAAATCAGGGTGTGACAATAGCCAGACTATATGAATTTGTAGGGATAACTTTCTTTTGCCATGTTATTTTGAGAAGACATGATTGCTTTGATTAGTATGCTTGAAGTATTATTATTTTTGTGTCAATATAAACTTTTGTCTTGAATCTTTCGGATCTGAATATTCATATCACAATTTAGAAGATTTACATTGAAATTATGCCAAAGTATCACTCCGCATCAGAAATTCTTTTTTTATCATTTACCTACCCGAGGACGAGCAGGAATTAGGCTTGGGGATGCCTGATACGTATCTATAATTATAGATACATGTTTTTTGCCTTTTTCAGTATTTCGAAGAAACAGAATATCAAACGGAGTCCAAATGGAAAGAAACCTTCGGGATCGTGATTTTCCAACCGAACGTGACCCAGGAGACTTGGACCCTACTCCAAGAAGTGCCAGAGGCGGTCACGAGGGTGGAGGGCGCGCCCCCCTGGGCGCGCCCCCTACCTCGTGGGCCCCCTGACGCTCCACCAACGTACTTCTTCGTCCTATATATACCTATGTATCCCCAAATGATCAGAACAGGAGCAAAAAACCTAATTCCACCGCCGCAACCTTCTGTATCCACGAGATCCCATCTTGGGGCCTGTTCTGGAGCTCCGCTGGAGGGGGCATCCACTATGGAGGGTGTCGGTGTCAAAACCGGCGTATCTCGGGTAGGGGGTCCCGAACTGTGCATCTAGGCGGATGGTAACAGGAGACAAGGGACACGATGTTTTTACCCAGGTTCAGGCCCTCTCGATGGAGGTAAAACCCTACTACTGCTTGATTGATATTGATGATATGGGTAGTACAAGAGTGGATCTACCACGAGATCAAGGAGGCTAAACCCTAGAAGCTAGCCTGTGGTATGATTGTTATTCGTCCTATGGACTAAAACCCTCCGGTTTATATAGACACCGGAGAGGGCTAGGGTTACACAGAGTCGGTTACAATGGTAGGAGATCTACATATCCGTATTGCCAAGCTTGCCTTCCACACCAAGGAAAGTCCCATCCGGACACGGGACGAAGTCTTCAATCTTGTATCTTCATAGTCTTGGAGTTCGGCCAATGATGATAGTTCGGCTATCCAGACACCCCCTAGTCCAGGACTCCCTCAGTAGCCCCTGAACCAGGCTTCAATGACGACGAGTCCGGCGCGCATATTGTCTTCGGCATTGCAAGGCGGGTTCCTCCTCCGAATAATTCGTAGAAGATTGTGAACACCAGGATAGTGTCCGGCTCTGCAAAATAAATTCCACATACCACCGTAGAGAGAATAATATTTACACAGGTTCAATCTGCTAACGTATTTCATGGCGTGAGGTCACACCATGGCCAAGCCTTTACTCGAATCGTTTTTATTATTCCACCTCAGCGCGTTTGGCGAAGCGGTTTCCTTGGCACGTTTTGTCAAAGCAGAGATCGTGTCCCCTTATTCCGGGATTCCCATCAATACGGACGTGGGTAATCCAACCGCGCCATTGATTGTGACGCCTGGGAGATAAGCGAGTTTTACCAGGCCGGTGGGGACGCATAGTTTTGTCCGCCCATATATAAGGGGATAAGGATCCACCTTTTTTACCTACGCCTTCTTCCTCCTTTGCTTATCCATCTCCGCGCACTCGAGCTCCAGCGCCCAAGTCCGCACATCTCACCTCAACCTTCTCCAGCCATGTCCGGAGCGGGAGGCAAGTGGATGGCCTCCTCCATCACAGAGGGGCATATCAAGAAGCTGCGCAGCGCGGATATTTGTCTAGCGATATCACGCATCGGCTCCCCGACGAGGGGTAGCTCATCCCCACCCCCGGGCCCCATGAGAGGGTGGTATTCCTTCCCCATTTCCTCCGCGGACTGGGCTTCCCACTCCACCCTTTTGTCTGGGGGCTCACGTTCTACTATGGCCTGGATTTCCACGATCTAGCCCCGAATTTCATCCTCAACATCTCGGCGTTTATCGTCGTGTGCGAGGCCTTCCTCTGCATCCAGCCCCACTTCGGCTTGTGGCTAAAGACCTTCAATGTCAAGCCGTAGGTTATGAAGGGCAGCCAAGCGGAGTGCGGAGGCGCCATGGTGGGCAAAATGCCCAACATCACTTGGCTCGAGGGCGCCTTCGTGGAAACCATCAAAGGGTGGCAATCGGGGTGGTTTTACATCACCGAGCCGCGTGACCCTAAATGGGCAGCGGCCCCCGAATTCAGATCTGGCATCCCCATGCGGCTCACCCCCTCGAAAGAGAAGCGCCTGCTGTGGTGTAGTTCGGAAGAGCTGACCGGACTCCAGTCCTGTCTCCAAACCCTGGTGAACAAGAAGCTCAAGCTTGTCAACGTGATCCAGGTCATGCTCGTCCGCCGGATTGTCCCCTGCCAGTAGCGGGACTTCAATTTGTGGGAGTTTGATCCGGCACAGCACCGGACCTTGAGCGGGCTCTTCGACACTACGTACGAAGATGCCTGGAGGGTGCTGTTCAAGGGCGCCGAAGCTCCCGAATCCGCTACCGAAGATCACGGATTCAGCTCGCAGCGTCCGGCTGGCGAGGTAAGCCATGTTATCCTTTATGGGACACTTGCTTTTCATAGTTTGACTTTATGCAGGATCTAAACTCCCAACACCTTTAACAGGCCTGGCAAGAGACGTCCGGACAGGTTAACTGTCCGGCTCCCCTTCCAGAAGACCCAGCGTATGCCCGTTTAACAGGGCTGCTGGTCCCGGCACTTTACGTAGTGCCGGAGAAGAAGGCCAAGAAGAAGGCCACGGGAACCCGATGGAGTTCCCGGTGTCAGGTGGCATTGGATTCATCGTCTGATGACTCCGAGGCGGACTCCTCCCATGAGGACGAGGAGGAGAAGAAAGAGGCTCTCCCCCAGCGGGGGGAGAGAAGAAGAGGAAGGCCTCCCCAACGAGGGAGGCCGAAGGGACCAAGAAGGGAAGGACCCTTCCCCCGGACTGTTCCGCCAAAGTCGGCGACGGCGATGAGGAGGGGTCCTCAAGGGCCAAGCCCCTGGCGAGATCATAAGTATCCGGACTCCCGAATAACTTCATAATTTTTCTTTTTGCCACATGGTGTCTTCCTAATGCCGCATACAACCCTGTAGTCCGCCCAAGGACGATCTTCCCGCTTCGTTGAGCGGGTCCTTGGGTACGTCGGATGTAAATAGTACTTCACTTCGACCGCCTCCACCCCCCGTGACGCCGACGACGCCGAGGTGGGATCCCAAAGAGGGACCCACCCGGAGGAGGAGGCCCCGGAGGTGCCGCAGGGAAGCCTCCCGGACTTCGTACCGGACTCCGCACTGGAACCTGCAGTGGTTCCGGAGTCTGGTGGGCGGCCCCTTCGTAAGAAGGGCAAGACCGTGACGCCAGCGGTCCAACCGGAGGCGCCGGATAATTTGCTGGAGGCGCTTAGCGGCGCTTCCATCAAAGAGGAACACCGCACTGTCATGAGTGCGGTGATTCAGAAGGTGCAGCTCGCCAAAAGCGGGCTGACCGAAGCCTGCAGCAGCCTTCTAACAGGCTTTGAGGTAAGAATTTTAATATATGTAATATAATACCGCATAGACAGTAGCCCCTGATGCTCGGTTCGGTGTTCGGAAAGAAAAGCCGGAGTGAGGATCTAAAAAGATATATGCAGGAGTCTTAAAAAATTTGTCAATATGGGAATGCAGGCTGCGCTGCTGACCTCTGCCACACTGACTGCTGAGGTCAATGCTTTGAAGCAAAGCCTCGAGCGGTCCGAGAGCGAGCTCGGCCGTGCCAAGAAGCAGCTCGAGTACAAGGAAGGTGAGTAGCACCTCATTAAAGTTGTACCTTACAGAAAAGGATTTGGTTGCAAGATGAATGACAAGGATAACGTGGGTACTCCAGGGGCTATGAACGAGGTGGCGACCCTGAAGGAGGCGGTGTCCGCGGCCGAACGCAATGCGGCCGCAGAACACGCTAGGCGAGAGAAGCAGGAGGCGCGGGTGGCGGAGGTACAGCAAGAGCTCCAGGCTCTCGTGGAAAAACACGAGAGTTTGGAGCGTGACTCGAATACTCGAGAGTCTGAGCTTGCGTCGGCTCTTGAGAGTGCCAAAGCCGCTAAGGCCGAAGCCCACAAGGCCCTCCAGGAAATCAAGGCATTGAAGAAGATAGCGGCGGGTAAGGCATTCTTCATGCAAAGCAAGCATGTAAATATGAATTACCTATTACTTACCCAAATTCGGAGCTCTCCAGGAGCGTTCACAGATCTGCCCCGTAGCGTGTCCGATGCTGCCGCTTTCTACAGAGCCGAGGAGGAGAGCTCGACAGAGAAGGTGTTCTGGTCTCAGTATGTTGAGGCCGGACATCCGGTGCCCCTTAGCGACCAGCTGAAGCAGCTGGTTGAGCTCCACAAGGTGGCCGAACAGGCCATGAAGGGCCTCATAGTTCGGCTGTGGCCCAAAGAGGCCATGCCTGGGAGCTACTTCGGCCTGGTGCGGTGGCTGGTGGACGCTTGTCCATGGGTTGAGGTCATCGAGCACTCCGCCTGCATTGAAGGTGCCCGTCGGGCCCTTGCCCATGCTAAGGTGCACTGGGGCAAGATGGACGCTGAGAAGCTTGTGACGGACGCGCCACCGCCGGGCAAGGAGTATCGCACGCCCGAGATGTATTGTAAGGGTGTCCTGAAGGGTGCCCGCATTATTGCGGGTGAGTGCTCCAAAGATGTAATATTTGAGTAGACTCGCATTTTGTTATCCTGTGCGCTGAAAACTTTGTTCATATGCGCTAAGCAACGCTTGTTAATTTAAAATATTACCTTCTGTGCGGCCGTTTATCAAATTTGAGAGATGGCAAGTCGTCGGCTTCAGCCCCCATGCCACGAGTGTTGGGGTGTTCGGGATAAACTTGCGCGCTCTTGTTCCCATTTTTGGGTCCATCTAGGGAGGCGCTCAACACAACGAACGAGGCAACCGGACTTATAATGCTTGAGCACTCTCACTTAGCCATAGAATTCTATAATTTTAAATTTTGGCAAAGCCCCTAGTGTTCGGAAGGCCGAATTCGGGGCGCTATCCACGCCTGGGCCGGACGAAGCCGGTTCCTCGCTCTAAGCGGCATAAGTCTTTAGGGACTCGATAAAACCTCTCGAACAGCGACCGGCTCTTACCTCATCATGACGGTCAGTTTTAGCTTTCTCCACTGAGGTGCTCGCCTAGCTCAACTGGGGCAGAATCGCAGTGGTTCTCCCAGCGCTACCTTAGCCGATATAACGGAACGTAAGGTACCAAAACATGGGAGCCGGGCAAACCCAACTATTGACCCAAGACATGATTCGGAGCCGATGCATATAATGCTATAAGTTCGGGGTGCCGCACTTGTGAAAGTGTTCAGACTTATCACACCATAATGTGGGGAACTTAAGCCCCTGATGTATTTAGCTGTACCAAAGTGTACGGATGCAACATGTCATAAATGACCATATTTATAATAAGAGAATGCAATTATAGGCAAAAAGCGATGCATTGTTTATTCAAAAAATACTGCCATGAATGTAGAACGATACAAATAGTGTGATGAGCAAGGGGTGGGACTGTTAAACATGTCCCCCTCCAGGGGTAGGCTGGAGAATGGTGTATAAAACAGATTTAATGCTCGTAATGGAGACCACCTAAATACTCGTCATAGCCTTTCTCCTTCCCTGGCTGTTGCATCATGAGTTCGGCAGGTCTACTGCCGGACAGGGCCTCTGGTAAATGGAGTCCATTGGAAAAATAAAAAAAAGGAAAGAAAAAGGATGACACACTTGGGAGCCCCTCGTGTGGTTGAGCCGCACTCTGGGCCTGTCGTGGTCATGCCCCTCCTCCTATGCCCATGGTATCTCCAGAGCGTAATGATGTATGCGAAGTACTGGTCTTGCAAATTTGCGAGGGCTGGGGTTGGGGCTGCATTGCTACGCGTGCTCGGAACGTGCCAAGTGGTCTTGTTGTAGGTTACTCCGGGCGCGTTTAGCAGTGTCCGGTCGCTTAACAGCCGGACTCGAGAATTGCCTTAAGAGGCTGCTCTGCACTTCTGCCGCGAGAGCTGCTGTATGCTCCTCCGTTCGGAGAGAGCGTTCAGTGTTTCCGTCGACCGTGATCACTCCTTGAGGGCCTGGCATCTTAAGCTTGAGGTATGCATAGTGCGGCACCGCGTTGAACTTTGCAAACGCGGTCTGTCCGAGCAGAGCATGATAGCCGATGCGGAACGGAACTATGTCGAAGATTAACTCCTTGCTTCGGAAGTTATCCGGGGATCCGAAGACCACTTCTAGTGTAACTGAGCCTGTACAATTGGCCTCTACACCTGGTATGACGCCTTTGAAGGTCATCTTTGTGGGTTTAATCCTTGAGGGGTCTATGCCCATCTTGCGCACTGTATCCTGATAAAGCAGGTTCAGGCTGCTGCCACCGTCCATCAGGACTCTAGTGAGGTGAAATCCATCGACAATCGGGTCTAGAACCAATGCGGCGAATCCGCCGTGGAGGATGCTGGTGGGGTGGTCCCTTCGATCAAACGTGATCGGGCAGGAGGACCATGGGTTGAACTTTGGGGCGACTGGCTCCATTGCGTATACGTCCCTGAGTGCACGCTTCCGCCCCCTTTTGGGTATGTGGGTTGCGTATATCATGTTCACCGTCCGAACTTGTGGGGGGAAACCCTTTTGTCCTCTATTGTTTGGCGGCCGGGTCTCTTCCTCGTCATCGCTATGCAGCCCCTTGTCATTGTTTTCGGCAATTAACTTGCCTGCCTGCTTGAATACCCAACAGTCCCTGTTGGTGTAATTAGCTGGCTTTTCGGGGGTGCCGTGTATCTGGCACGAGCGGTCGAGTATTCGGTCCAAATTGGACGGACCCGGAGTAGTTCTTTTGAATGGCTTTTTTTGCTGACCGGGTTTTGAGCTCTGAATCCGGCGTTGACTGCCGTATCCTCAGTATTATCGCCGTTAATGCGGCGTTTGTGCTTGTTGCGACGCGACCTGCCATTGCGGTCCTTGGTATCCGGACTGCTGGAATTTTTGTTGAGGTTGTTACTGTGGGCTAGCCAGCTGTCCTCTCCCGCGCAAAAGCAGGTCATGAGTGATGTGAGGGCTGCCATGGATTTCGGCTTTTCTTGTCCTAGGTGCCGGGTAAGCCACTCGTCTCGGATGTTATGTTTGAAGGCTACGAGGGCCTCCGCATCCGGACAGTCGACGATTTGATTTTTCTTGGTTAAGAACCGTGTCCAGAATTGTCTGGCCGATTCGTCTGGCTGCTGAATTATGTGGCTTAGGTCATCATCGTCTGGTGGTCGCACATATGTGCCCTGGAAGTTATCAAGGAATGCGGCTTCCAGGTCCTCCCAACACCCAATTGATTTTGCTGGCAAGCTGTTAAGCCAATGCCGCGCTGGTCCTTTAAGCTTGAGTGGGAGGTATTTGATGGCATGAAGATCATCACCACGGGCCATGTGGATGTGAAGGAGATAGTCTTCGATCCAAACCGCGGGGTCTATTGTGCCATCATAGGATTCAATATTCACGGGTTTAAACCCTTCGGGGATTAGATGATCCATTACTTCATCTGTGAAGCATAGTGGGTGTGCGGCGCCTCTATATTGGGCTATATGACGACGTAGCTCAAACGAGCTTTGTCTACTGTGTTCGGCCCGGCCGGACTTGCTGTATCCGGTGCGACGGTTGTCGTCGCGTATCGTGGGGCGCCCGCGCGATCCGTAGATCGATCTTGATTGTCTTGCCTTATCCTCCAATATATCTCACAAGTCCGGCGCATTCCCCCGTGGCTTCATACTTTTCGAGCGATGCCAGTGTACGGCTTTAGCAGAAGGCCTAGAGGCCTCTCTGTCGCGACCACGGGGTGGCCGGTCGGCCGTATTGTGCGCTGGTGATGTAGGTTTATATGCTTCCTCCTCTAATCGGGGGAGTAGCTTGCGCTTGGGGTAGCTTTTGGAGGGGCGTTCGAGTTCGTGCTCTTCGGCCGCAAGGACTTCAGTCCATCTGTCGGCTAGCAAATCTTGGTCAGCTCTAAGCTATTGTTGCTTTTTCTTGAGGCTGCTTGCTGTGGCCATAAGCCTGCGTTTGAAACACTCTTGTTCGACGGGATCCTCAGGCACGACGAATTTGTCGTCGTCAAGGCTTGCCTCATCTCTGGAGGGAGGCATGTAATTATCGTCCTCTACCTCTTCGTCTGACGCTCTTTCGTGAGGGCTGGCTTCTCCGTCCTCCTGTGCTGAATCTTGCTGGAGGGGTTTGTCTTCGGCACTGTCTGGGGTGTTATTATCTCCGGTGCCGGAATCTCCATTCTTATTGTGGCGGGATTTAGAGCAGCGCCGCTGACGCCGGCGCTTAGGCTGTTTCTTGGAGGGGTCTTCCTCCGCTGTTTCCTCGCCATTCCCATCCTTTGGGATGTCCATCGTGTATATGTCGTATGACGAGGTGGCTTTCCAGTGCCCAGTAGGCGCTGGTTCTTGGTTGTCTCCGGCATCGTCGTCCATACCGTCGATGTATTTGTTGTCGAAGTCTAGCATGTCGGTTAGGCCGTCGACAGTGGCTACAAAGTGGGTGGTGGGTGGGTTTTGAATTTCTTCGTTGTCCGCATCCCAACCGTCCTGACCATAGTCCGGCCAGGGCTCTCCTGATAAAGAGAGGAACTTTAGCGAATTCAGGATGTCACCAAAAGGTGAGTGCTGAAAGATGTCCGCAGCGGTGAACTCCATGATCGGCGCCCAATCGGATTCGATTGGTAGGGGCGCGGGAGGTTCGGAGTCCGGCGAGGAGTCCGGCACCTTGGAGTCACGAGCTTCACAAGGGACAGGGTCAGTATTCGGCTCCATCACCGTAGAGGTAGCAGCCCCCGAGGCGGTGTCTAGCCACCCATCCTCGATCGGCGCTGTCGGCTCCGAATTAAGGGTCGGAGCGGACTCGTGTGAGGCCTCCAGGGCACTGTCCGGCAGCAGAGCTAAATCATGCCCATCGTGACAGTGCGGCACTCTCGGCTGTGGCTCGAATCCATCGAAGATTAAGTCTCCGCGGATGTCAGCCGTGAAGTTCAAACTTCCAAATCTGACCTGATGGCCAGGGGCATAGCTTTCAATCTGCTCCAGATGGCCAAGCGAATTGGCCCGCAGTGCAAAGCCGCCGAATATGAAGATCTGTCCAGGGAGAAAAGTCTCACCCTGGACCGCGCGTTGTTGATGATTGAAGGAGCCATCGGGCCTATAGGTGACGACACAGAGGAACTCGCAATGAAAGCACCAATGTCGGTGTCAAAACCGGCGGATCTGGGGTAGGGGGTCCCGAACTGTGCATCTAGGCGGATGGTAACAGGAGACAAGGGACACGATGTTTTTACCCAGGTTCGGGCCCTCTCGATGGATGTTAAACCCTACTCCTGCTTGATTGATATTGATGATATGGGTAGTACAAGAGTGGATCTACCACGAGATCAAGGAGGCTAAACCCTAGAAGCTAGCCTATGGTATGATTGTTGTTCGTCCTATGGACTAAAACCCTCCGGCTTATATAGACACCGGAGAGGGCTAGTGTGAGTGTCAAAACCGGCGGATCTCGGGTAGGGGGTCCCGAACTGTGCGTCTAGGTGGATGGTAACAGGAGACAAGGGACATGATGTTTTACCTAGGTTCGGGTCCTCTCGATGGAGGTAAAACCCTACGTCCTGCTTGATTAGTATTGATGATATGGGTAGTACAAGAGTGGATCTACCACGATATCAAGGAGGCTAAACCCTAAAGCTAGCCTATGGTATGATTGTTGTAATGTATGTTGTCCTACGGACTAAAGCCCTCCGGTTTATATAGACACCGGAGGAGGCTAGGGTTACACAGAGTCGGTTACAATGGTAGGAGATCTACATATCCGTATCGCCAAGCTTGCCTTCCACGCCAAGGAAAGTCCCATCCGGACACGGGACGGAGTCTTCAATCTTGTATCTTCGTAGTCTTGGAGTCCGGCGGACGATGATAGTCCGGCTGTCCGGACACCCCCTAGTCCAGGACTCCCTCAGTAGCCCCTGAACCAGGCTTCAATGACGATAAGTCCGGCGCGCATAATGTTCGGCATTGCAAGGCGGGTTCCTCCCTTGAATAATCCAGAGAAGATCATGAACACCAGGATAGTGTCCGGCTCTGCAAAATAAATTCCACATTCCACCGTAGAGATAAAAAAATGTACACAAGTCTAATCTGCTGACGTATTATGCGGCATGACATCACACCGCTACCAAGCCTTTATTTGAATCGTTTATTACACCACCTCAGCACGTTTAGCGAAGCGGTTTCCTTGGCACGTCCTGTTGAAGCAGAGATCGTGTTCCCCATATTCCGGGATTCTCATCAATACGGACGTGGGTAACCCAACCACGCCATTGATGGTGGCGCTTGAGAGATAAGCGAGTTTTACCAGGCTGGTGGGGCACGCATAGTCTCCGTCCGCCTATATATAAGGGATAAGGATTTAACTTCTCACCTACGCCTTCTTCCTCCTTTGCTTATCCATCTCAGCGCACTCAAGCTCCAACGCCCAAGCTTGCGCATCTCGCCTCGACCCTCTCCGACCATGTCCGGAGCGGGAGGCAAATGGCTGGCCTCCACCGTTAAGGAGGAGCACATCACCAAGCTGCGCAGCGCTGGATACCTTTTCGGCGACATCGCGCATCGGCTGCCCGACGAGGGGCAGCTCATCCCTACCCCCGGGCCCCATGAGAGGGTTGTTTTCCTCCCCCACTTCCTCCGCGGACTGGGCTTTCCACTTCACCCTTTCGTCCGGGGGCTCATATTCTACTACGGCCTGGATTTTCACGATCTGGCGCCGAACTTCATCCTCAACATCTCGGCGTTTATCGTCATGTGTGAGGCTTTCCTCTGCATCAGGTCCCACTTCGGCCTGTGGCTCAAGACCTTCAACGTCAAGCAGAAGGTTGTGAAGGGCACGCAGGCGGAATGCGGAGGCGCCATGTTGGGCAAGTTGCCTAACGTCCTTTGGCTCGAAGGGGCCTTCGTGGACTCCGTTAAGGGGTGGCGATCGGGGTGGTTCTACATCACCGAGCCACGCGAACCTACGTGGGCGGCGGCCCCCGAGTTTAGATCTGGCATCCCCATGCAGCTCACCTCCTAGAAAGAGAAGGGCTGGTTGTGGGGCAATCCGAAGGAGCTGACGGGACTCCGAGCCTGTATCCAGAAGCTGGTGAGCAATAAGCTCAGGCTCGTCGACGTGGTCCAAGTCATGCTCATCCGCCGGATTCTCCCATGCCAAGAACGGGCATTCAATCTGTGGGAGTTCAATCCGGAACAGCACCAGGCGCTAAGCGGGCTCTTCGACACGACGTACGAAGGCGCCTGGAGGGTGCTGTTTAAGGGTGCCGAAGCCCCTTCATCTGCGACGGAAGATCGCGGATTTTGCTCGCAGCATCCAGCTGACGAGGTAAGTGATTCAACCCCTTTACGGGACACTTGTGGTAAATAGATTGATTCTAGGAGGGTCTCAATCTTTCCTTTCCTTTGGCAGGAATGGATGGAGAAGGCCGAGCAGCTCATATGTCCGGCTCCCTTGCCAGAAGACCCAGTGAACGCCCGTCTAGCAGGGCTGCTGGTTCCGGCACCGCACGTGGTGCCGGAGAAGAAGGCCAAGAAGGTGGCCACGGGGACTCGAAAGAGTTCCCGTAATCAGGTGTCCGACGACGAGGCAGACTCCTCCCCCAAAGACGAGGAGGAGGAAGAAGACTCTCTCCCGGAGGAGGGAGAGAGGAAGAGGAAGGCTTCCCCAACAGGGGAGGCCGAAGGGTCCAAGAGGGGGAGAACTATTCCCCCGGATAGCTCCGCCAACACCAACGTTGGCGAGGAGGAGTGGCCTTTAAGGGCCAGGCGTCCGGCAAGATCGTAAGTATCCGGATCCCTGATATGCAATTTCCTTCGTGTCACATAGTGCCCTGCTAATGCCGCATACTGTCCGTAGTCCGGCCGATGATGATCTCCCCGCTTCTTCGAGCGGGTCGTTGGCCCCGTCGGATGTGGATTCACTTCCGACGGCCTCTACTCCCCGTGCCGGTGAGGACGCTGAGGTGGGGTCCCGGAAAGGGACCCATCAGGAGGAGGCTCCGGAGGCGCCGCAAGGCAGCCTCCCGGACTTTGCGCCGGACTCTACATCGGAACCTGTAGTGGTTCCAGAGTCCGGCAAGCGGCCCCTTCGAAAGAAGGGCAAGACCGTGACACCGGCGGCCCCCGTCCAACCGGAGGCGCCGGACAACTTGTTGGAGGCGCTCAAAGGCGCTTCCATTGAGGAAGAACACCGCACTATCATGAGTGCGGTGATTCAGAAGGTTCAGCTCGCTAAGAGCGGGCTGACCGAAGCCTGCAGCAGCCTTCTAACAGGCTTTGAGGTAAGAAGTTAAATTTATGTAATGTAATACCGCATAGACAGTAGCCCCTGATGCTCAGTTCGGTGTTCGGAAAGAAAAGCCGGACTGAGGATCTAAAAAGATATACGCAGGGTTGCTTAAAATGTGTCAATATGGGTATGACAGTAGCCCCTGGAGGTCAGTGCGTTGAAGCAGGATCTCGAGCGGTCCGAGCAAGAGCTCGGCCATGCCAAGAAGCAGCTCGAGGACAATGAAGGTGAGTAACACCACTTTGAATAGTTACCTTACAGAAAAGGATTTGGGTTGCAATGAAATTAACAAGGATAGTATGGGTATTGCAGGGGCCACAAACGAGGTGGCAGCCCTGAAGGAGGCTGTGTCCGCGGCCGAACACAGTGCGGCTGCGGAATGGGCGGAGCGAGAAAAGCAGGAGGCACAGGTGGCGGAAGTGCGGCAAGAGCTCCAGGCTCTCATGGAGAAGCATGAGAGCTTGGAGCGCGACTCCAAGACTCGAGAGTCCGAGCTCGCCTCGGCTCTCGAAAGTGCCAAGTCCGCCAAGGTCGAGGCCCGTAAGGCCCTTCAGGAGGTTGAAGATGTAAAGAAGATAGCAGCGGGTAAGGCATTTTTCATGCAAAGCAAGCATGTTAATGTAAACTACCTGACACTTACCCGCATTCGGAGCTCTCCAGGGGCGTTTGCAGATCTGCCGCGTAGTGTGTCCGATGCCGCCGCATTCTATTGTGGCGAGGAGGGGAGCTCGATGGAGAAGGTCTTCTGGTCTCAGTACGCTGAGGCTGGCCATCCGGTGCCCCTAAGCGACCAGCTGAAGCAGTTGGTCGAACTCCACAAGGTAGCTGAGGAGGCCATGAAGGGCCTTATAGTCCGGCTGTGGCCTGGACAGGCCATGCCGGGGAGCTACTTCGGCCTCGTGCAGCGGCTGGTGGATGCGTGCCCCTGGGTGGAGGTCATCAAGCACTCCGCCTGTATTGAAGCTGCTCGTCGGGCCCTTGCCCACACAAAGGTGCATTGGGGCAGGCTGGATGCGGAGAAGCTTCTCACTGACCCGCCGCCACCGGGCAAGGAGTATCGTATGCCTGAGATGTATTATAAAACTGTCCTGAAGTGAGCCCGCGATATTGCGGATGAGTGCCCCAGAGATGTAATTTTTGAGTAAACTCGCTATTCATTATCCTGTGCGCTGAAAACTTTGTTCATGTGCGCTTTAAGCAACGCTTGTATAATTTAAAATATTACCTTCTGTGCGGCCGTTTATAAAATCTGAGAGATGGCATGTCGTTGGCTTCAGCCCCCGAGCCGCGAGTGCTGGGGTGTTCGGGATAACTTTGAGCACTCTTGTTCCCATTTTTGGGTCCATCTAGGGAGGCGCTCAACACAACGAATAAGGCAACCGGACTTATAATGCTTGAACACTCTCACTTAGCCATAGAATTCTATAATTTTAAATTTCGGCGAAGCCCCTGGTATTCGGAAGACCGAATCCGGGGCGCTATACACGCCTTCATCGGACATTATCCGGAACTTCGCTCGAAGCGGTGTGGGTCTTTAAGGACCCGAAAAGACCTCTCGAACAGCGACCGGTCTCTCGCCTTATCATGCCGGTCAGTTTTAGCTTTCTCCACTCAGGTGCTCGCCCGGCTCAACCGGGGCGCAATCGCAGTGGTTCTCCCAGTGCCACCTTAGCCGACAGAACGGAACGTAAGGCACCAAAACGTGGGATCCAGGCAAACCCAACTATTGACCCAAGACATGATTCAGAGTCGATTCATATAATGCTATAAGTTCGGGGTGCCACACTTATGAAAGTGTTCGGACTTATCACACCATAATGTGGGGAACATAAGCCCCTGGTGTATTAGGCCGTACCAAAATATACGGATGCAAGATGTCATGTAATGAACATATATATGCAAAAAGTAATGTAATTGCAGTCGAAAAAGTGCTACATTATTTATTAAAGGAAGTCTGCTATGAATGCGGACTAATACAAATAGTGCGGTAAGCAAAGGATTTGGACTAATTAAACATGTCCCCCTCCAGGGATGAGCTGCGGAATATAACTGAATTTAATGCTCGTAGTTGAGACCACCTGAGTGTTCGTCACAACCTTCTTTGTTCCCTGGCTGTTGCATCATGAGTTCGGCAGGTTTGTCGCCGGACAGGGCCTCTGGTTAACGGAGTCCTGTGTATACAAAGAAGGAAAATAATAAAAAAAGGAATGGCACACTTGCGAGCCCCTGGTGTGGTCGAGCCGCACTCTGGGTCCATTGTGATCGTGCCCCTTCCCCTACGCCCATGGTATCTCCAAAGCGTAATGATGTACGCGGAGGGTTGTTCTTGCAATCATGCGAGGGCGGGGGTTATGGCCGCATTGCTACGCGTGCTCTGATCGCGCCAGGTGGTCTTGGTTGGTATTGCTTCAAGCGCATTTTGCTGTATCCGGCCGTTTAACGGCCGGACTTGAAAATTGCCTTAAAAGGCTGCTCTGTACTTCTGCCGCGAGAGCCGCTGTATGTTCCTCCGTTCGGAGGGAGCGTTCCGTATTCCCATTGACCGTGATGCTCCACGGGGTCCTGGCATCTTGAGCTTGAGGTATGCATAATGCGGCACCGCGTTGAACTTTGCAAACGCGGTTCGTCCAAGCAGAGCGTGATAGCCGCTGCAGAACGGGACTATGTCGAAGATTAACTCCTCGCTCCGGAAATTGTCCGGAGATCCGAAGACCACTTCCAGTGTGACTGAGCCTGTACAATTGGCTTCCACACCTGGTATGACACCTTTAAAGGTTGTCTTTGTAGGTTTAATCCTTGAGGGGTCTATGCCCATCTTTCGCACTGTATCCAGATAAAGCAGGTTCAGGCTACTACCGCCGTCCATCAGGACTCTCGTGAGGTGAAATCCATCGACGATTGGGTCTAAAACCAATGCGGTGAATCCGCCATGGCGTATGCTGGTCGGATGGTCTCTTCGATCGAAAGTGATCGGACAAGAGGACCATGGATTGAACTTCGGGGCGACTGGCTCCATCGCATAGACGTCCCTTAGGGCACGCTTCCGCTCCCTCTTGGGTATGTGGGTTGCGTAAATCATGTTCACCGTCCGTACTTGTGGGGGGAAACCCTTCTGTCCTCTATTGTTCGGCGGTCGGGTCTCTTCCTCGTCGTCGCTGTTTAGCCCCTTGTCATTGTTTTCGGCAATTAACTTGCCTGCCTGCTTGAACACCCAGCAATCTCTGTTGGTGTGATTAGCTGGCTTTTCAGGGGTGCCATGTATCTGGCATAAGCGGTCGAGTATTCGGTCCAAATTGGACGGACCCGGAGTGGTTCTTTTGAATGGCTTCTTCCGCTGACCGGGTTCAGAGCCTCGGAATCCGGCGTTGACTGCCGTATCCTCCTTATCGTCGCCGTTAATGCGGCGTTTATTTTTGTTTCGACGTGACCTGCCGTTGTGGTCCTTAGTATCCGGACTGCCAGAATTTTTATTGAGGTTGTTGCTGCGAGCTAGCCAGCTGTCCTCTCCCCCGCAAAAGCGGGTCATTAATGATGTGAGGGCTGCCATGGATTTCGGCTTTTCCTGTCCCAGGTGCCGGGCTAGCCACTCGTCGCGGATGTTATGTTTGAAGGCTGCGAGGGCCTCTGCATCCGGACAGTCAACGATTTGGTTTTTCTTTGTCAAGAACCGTGTCTAGAATTGTCTGGCCGATTCGTCTGGCTGCTGAATTATGTGGCTTAAGTCATCGGCGTCTGGTGGCCGCACATACGTGCCCTGGAAGTTATCGAGGAATGCGGCTTCCAGGCCTTCCCAACACCCAATTGACTCTGCGGGCAAGCTGTTAAGCCAATGCCGAGCTGGTCCTTTAAGCTTGAGTGGGAGATACTTGATGGCATGTAGATCGTCGCCGCGGGCCATATGGATGTGGAGAAGATAATCTTCGATCCAAACCGCGGGGTCTGTTGTGCCATCGTAGGATTCGATGTTTACGGGTTTAAACCCTTCAGGGATTTGATGATCCATTACTTCGTCAGTGAATCATAGCGGGTGTGCGGTGCCTCTATATTGAGCAATATCACGATGCAGCTCGAGAGAGCGTTGTCTGCTGTATTCGGTCCAGCCGGGGTTATTGTATCCGGCGCGACGGTTGTCGTCGCGTATCGTGGGGCGCCCGCGCGATCCGTAGATCGATCTTGATTGTCTTGCCTTATCCTCCAATATATCTCACAAGTCCGGCGCATTCCCCCGTGGCTTCGTACTTTTCGAGCGATGCCAGTGTACGGCTTTAGCAGAAGGCCTAGAGGCCTCTCTGTCGCGACCACGGGGTGGCCGGTCGGCCGTATTGTGCGCTGGTGATGTAGGTTTATATGCTTCCTCCTCTAATCGGGGGAGCAGCTTGCGCTTGGGGTAGCTTTTGGAGGGGCGTTCGAGTTCGTGCTCTTCGGCCGCAAGGACTTCAGTCCATTGTCGGCTAGCAAATCTTGGTCAGCTCTAAGCTATTGTTGCTTTTTCTTGAGGCTGCTTGCTGTGGCCATAAGCCTGCGTTTGAAACACTCTTGTTCGACGGGATCCTCAGGCACGACGAATTTGTCGTCGTCAAGGCTTGCCTCATCTCTGGAGGGAGGCATGTAATTATCGTCCTCTACCTCTTCGTCTGACGCTCTTTCGTGAGGGCTGGCTTCTCTGTCCTCCTGTGCTGAATCTTGCTGGAGGGGTTTGTCTTCGGCACTGTCTGGGGTGTTATTATCTCCGGTGCCGGAATCTCCATTCTTATTGTGGCGGGATTTAGAGCAGCGCCGCTGACGCCGGCGCTTAGGCTGTTTCTTGGAGGGGTCTTCCTCCGCTGTTTCCTCGCCATTCCCATCCTTTGGGATGTCCACCGTGTATATGTCGTATGACGAGGTGGCTTTCCAGTGCCCAGTAGGCGCTGGTTCTTGGTTGTCTTCGGCATCGTCGTCCATACCGTCGATGTATTTGTTGTCGAAGTCTAGCATGTCGGTTAGGCCGTCGACTGTGGCTACAAAGTGGGTGGTGGGTGGGTTTTGAATTTCTTCGTTGTCCGCATCCCAACCGTCCTGACCATAGTCCGGCCAGGGCTCTCCTGATAACGAGAGGAACTTTAGCGAATTCAGGATGTCACCAAAAGGTGAGTGCTGAAAGATGTCCGCAGCGGTGAACTCCATGATCGGCGCCCAATCAGATTCGATTTGTAGGGGCGCGGGAGGTTCGGAGTCCGGCGAGGAGTCCGGCACCTTGGAGTCACGAGCTTCACAAGGGACAGGGTCAGTATTCGGCTCCATCACCGTAGAGGTAGCAGCCCCCGAGGCGGTGTCTAGCCACCCATCCTCGATCGGCGCTGTCGGCTCCGAATTAAGGGTCGGAGCGGACTCGTGTGAGGCCTCCAGGGCACTGTCCGGCAGCAGAGCTAAATCATGCCCATCGTGACAGTGCGGCACGCTCGGCTGTGGCTCGAATCCATCGAAGATTAAGTCTCCGCGGATGTCAGCCGTGAAGTTCAAACTTCCAAATCTGACCTGATGGCCAGGGGCATAGCTTTCAATCTGCTCCAGATGGCCAAGCGAATTGGCCCGCAGTGCAAAGCCGCCGAATATGAAGATCTGTCCAGGGAGAAAAGTCTCACCCTGGACCGCGCGTTGTTGATGATTGAAGGAGCCATCGGGCCTATAGGTGACGACACAGAGGAACTCGCAATGAAAGCACCAATGTCGGTGTCAAAACCGGCGGATCTGGGGTAGGGGGTCCCGAACTGTGCATCTAGGCGGATGGTAACAGGAGACAAGGGACACGATGTTTTTACCCAGGTTCGGGCCCTCTCGATGGATGTTAAACCCTACTCCTGCTTGATTGATATTGATGATATGGGTAGTACAAGAGTGGATCTACCACGAGATCAAGGAGGCTAAACCCTAGAAGCTAGCCTATGGTATGATTGTTGTTCGTCCTATGGACTAAAACCCTCCGGCTTATATAGACACCGGAGAGGGCTAGTGTGAGTGTCAAAACCGGCGGATCTCGGGTAGGGGGTCCCGAACTGTGCGTCTAGGTGGATGGTAACAGGAGACAAGGGACATGATGTTTTACCTAGGTTCGGGTCCTCTCGATGGAGGTAAAACCCTACGTCCTGCTTGATTAGTATTGATGATATGGGTAGTACAAGAGTGGATCTACCACGATATCAAGGAGGCTAAACCCTAAAGCTAGCCTATGGTATGATTGTTGTAATGTATGTTGTCCTACGGACTAAAGCCCTCCGGTTTATATAGACACCGGAGGAGGCTAGGGTTACACAGAGTCGGTTACAATGGTAGGAGATCTACATATCCGTATCGCCAAGCTTGCCTTCCACGCCAAGGAAAGTCCCATCCGGACACGGGACGGAGTCTTCAATCTTGTATCTTCGTAGTCTTGGAGTCCGGCGGACGATGATAGTCCGGCTGTCCGGACACCCCCTAGTCCAGGACTCCCTCAGTAGCCCCTGAACCAGGCTTCAATGACGATAAGTCCGGCGCGCATAATGTTCGGAATTGCAAGGCGGGTTCCTCCCTTGAATAATCCAGAGAAGATCATGAACACCAGGATAGTGTCCGGCTCTGCAAAATAAATTCCACATTCCACCGTAGAGATAAAAAAATGTACACAAGTCTAATCTGCTGACGTATTATGCGGCATGACATCACACCGCTACCAAGCCTTTATTTGAATCGTTTATTACACCACCTCAGCACGTTTAGCGAAGCGGTTTCCTTGGCACGTCCTGTTGAAGCAGAGATCGTGTTCCCCATATTCCGGGATTCTCATCAATACGGACGTGGGTAACCCAACCACGCCATTGATGGTGGCGCTTGAGAGATAAGCGAGTTTTACCAGGCTGGTGGGGCACGCATAGTCTCCGTCCGCCTATATATAAGGGATAAGGATTTACCTTCTCACCTACGCCTTCTTCCTCCTTTGCTTATCCATCTCAGCGCACTCAAGCTCCAACGCCCAAGCTTGCGCATCTCGCCTCGACCCTCTCCGACCATGTCCGGAGCGGGAGGCAAATGGCTGGCCTCCACCGTTAAGGAGGAGCACATCACCAAGCTGCGCAGCGCTGGATACCTTTTCGGCGACATCGCGCATCGGCTGCCCTACGAGGGGCAGCTCATCCCTACCCCCGGGCCCCATGAGAGGGTTGTTTTCCTCCCCCACTTCCTCCGCGGACTGGGCTTTCCACTTCACCCTTTCGTCCGGGGGCTCATATTCTACTACGGCCTGGATTTTCACGATCTGGCGCCGAACTTCATCCTCAACATCTCGGCGTTTATCGTCATGTGTGAGGCTTTCCTCTGCATCCGGTCCCACTTCGGCCTGTGGCTCAAGACCTTCAACGTCAAGCAGAAGGTTGTGAAGGGCACGCAGGCGGAATGCGGAGGCGCCATGTTGGGCAAGTTGCCTAACGTCCTTTGGCTCGAAGGGGCCTTCGTGGACTCCGTTAAGGGGTGGCGATCGGGGTGGTTCTACATCACCGAGCCGCGCGAACCTACGTGGGCAGCGGCCCCCGAGTTTAGATCTGGCATCCCCATGCAGCTCACCTCCTGGAAAGAGAAGGGCTGGTTGTGGGGCAATCCGAAGGAGCTGACGGGACTCCGAGCCTGTATCCAGAAGCTGGTGAGCAATAAGCTCAGGCTCGTCGACGTGGTCCAAGTCATGCTCATCCGCCGGATTCTCCCATGCCAAGAACGGGCATTCAATCTGTGGGAGTTCAATCCGGAACAGCACCAGGCGCTAAGCGGGCTCTTCGACACGACGTACGAAGGCGCCTGGAGGGTGCTGTTTAAGGGTGCCGAAGCCCCTTCATCTGCGACGGAAGATCGCGGATTTTGCTCGCAGCATCCAGCTGACGAGGTAAGTGATTCAACCCCTTTACGGGACACTTGTGGTAAATAGATTGATTCTAGGAGGGTCTCAATCTTTCCTTTCCTTTGGCAGGAATGGATGGAGAAGGCCGAGCAGCTCATATGTCCGGCTCCCTTGCCAGAAGACCCAGTGAACGCCCGTCTAGCAGGGCTGCTGGTTCCGGCACCGCACGTGGTGCCGGAGAAGAAGGCCAAGAAGGTGGCCACGGGGACTCGAAAGAGTTCCCGTAATCAGGTGTCCGACGACGAGGCAGACTCCTCCCCCAAAGACGAGGAGGAGGAAGAAGACTCTCTCCCGGAGGAGGGAGAGAGGAAGAGGAAGGCTTCCCCAACAAGGGAGGCCGAAGGGTCCAAGAGGGGGAGAACTATTCCCCCGGATAGCTCCGCCAACACCAACGTTGGCGAGGAGGAGTGGCCTTTAAGGGCCAGGCGTCCGGCAAGATCGTAAGTATCCGGATCCCTGATATGCAATTTCCTTCGTGTCACATAGTGCCCTGCTAATGCCGCATACTGTCCGTAGTCCGGCCGATGATGATCTCCCCGCTTCTTCGAGCGGGTCGTTGGCCCCGTCGGATGTGGATTCACTTCCGACGGCCTCTACTCCCCGTGCCGGTGAGGACGCTGAGGTGGGGTCCCGGAAAGGGACCCATCAGGAGGAGGCTCCGGAGGCGCCGCAAGGCAGCCTCCCGGACTTTGCGCCGGACTCTACATCGGAACCTGTAGTGGTTCCAGAGTCCGGCAAGCGGCCCCTTCGAAAGAAGGGCAAGACCGTGACACCGGCGGCCCCCGTCCAACCGGAGGCGCCGGACAACTTGTTGGAGGCGCTCAAAGGCGCTTCCATCGAGGAAGAACACCGCACTATCATGAGTGCGGTGATTCAGAAGGTTCAGCTCGCTAAGAGCGGGCTGACCGAAGCCTGCAGCAGCCTTCTAACAGGCTTTGAGGTAAGAAGTTAAATTTATGTAATGTAATACCGCATAGACAGTAGCCCCTGATGCTCAGTTCGGTGTTCGGAAAGAAAAGCCGGACTGAGGATCTAAAAAGATATACGCAGGGTTGCTTAAAATGTGTCAATATGGGTATGACAGTAGCCCCTGGAGGTCGGTGCGTTGAAGCAGGATCTCGAGCGGTCCGAGCAAGAGCTCGGCCATGCCAAGAAGCAGCTCGAGGACAATGAAGGTGAGTAACACCACTTTGAATAGTTACCTTACAGAAAAGGATTTGGGTTGCAATGAAATTAACAAGGATAGTATGGGTATTGCAGGGGCCACAAACGAGGTGGCAGCCCTGAAGGAGGCTGTGTCCGCGGCCGAACACAGTGCGGCTGCGGAATGGGCGGAGCGAGAAAAGCAGGAGGCACAGGTGGCGGAAGTGCGGCAAGAGCTCCAGGCTCTCATGGAGAAGCATGAGAGCTTGGAGCGCGACTCCAAGACTCGAGAGTCCGAGCTCGCCTCGGCTCTCGAAAGTGCCAAGTCCGCCAAGGTCGAGGCCCGTAAGGCCCTTCAGGAGGTTGAAGATGTAAAGAAGATAGCAGCGGGTAAGGCATTTTTCATGCAAAGCAAGCATGTTAATGTAAACTACCTGACACTTACCCGCATTCGGAGCTCTCCAGGGGCGTTTGCAGATCTGCCGCGTAGTGTGTCCGATGCCGCCGCATTCTATTGTGGCGAGGAGGGGAGCTCGATGGAGAAGGTCTTCTGGTCTCAGTACGCTGAGGCCGGCCATCCGGTGCCCCTAAGCGACCAGCTGAAGCAGTTGGTCGAACTCCACAAGGTAGCTGAGGAGGCCATGAAGGGCCTTATAGTCCGGCTGTGGCCTGGACAGGCCATGCCGGGGAGCTACTTCGGCCTCGTGCAGCGGCTGGTGGATGCGTGCCCCTGGGTGGAGGTCATCAAGCACTCCGCCTGTATTGAAGCTGCTCGTCGGGCCCTTGCCCACACAAAGGTGCATTGGGGCAGGCTGGATGCGGAGAAGCTTCTCACTGACCCGCCGCCACCGGGCAAGGAGTATCGTATGCCTGAGATGTATTATAAAACTGTCCTGAAGTGAGCCCGCGATATTGCGGATGAGTGCCCCAGAGATGTAATTTTTGAGTAAACTCGCTATTCATTATCCTGTGCGCTGAAAACTTTGTTCATGTGCGCTTTAAGCAACGCTTGTATAATTTAAAATATTACCTTCTGTGCGGCCGTTTATAAAATCTGAGAGATGGCATGTCGTTGGCTTCAGCCCCCGAGCCGCGAGTGCTGGGGTGTTCGGGATAACTTTGAGCACTCTTGTTCCCATTTTTGGGTCCATCTAGGGAGGCGCTCAACACAACGAATAAGGCAACCGGACTTATAATGCTTGAACACTCTCACTTAGCCATAGAATTCTATAATTTTAAATTTCGGCGAAGCCCCTGGTATTCGGAAGACCGAATCCGGGGCGCTATCCACGCCTTCATCGGACATTATCCGGAACTTCGCTCGAAGCGGTGTGGGTCTTTAAGGACCCGAAAAGACCTCTCGAACAGCGACCGGTCTCTCGCCTTATCATGCCGGTCAGTTTTAGCTTTCTCCACTCAGGTGCTCGCCCGGCTCAACCGGGGCGCAATCGCAGTGGTTCTCCCAGTGCCACCTTAGCCGACAGAACGGAACGTAAGGCACCAAAACGTGGGATCCAGGCAAACCCAACTATTGACCCAAGACATGATTCAGAGTCGATTCATAAAATGCTATAAGTTCGGGGTGCCACACTTATGAAAGTGTTCGGACTTATCACACCATAATGTGGGGAACATAAGCCCCTGGTGTATTAGGCCGTACCAAAATATACGGATGCAAGATGTCATGTAATGAACATATATATGCAAAAAGTAATGTAATTGCAGTCGAAAAAGTGCTACATTATTTATTAAAGGAAGTCTGCTATGAATGCGGACTAATACAAATAGTGCGGTAAGCAAAGGATTTGGACTAATTAAACATGTCCCCCTCCAGGGATGAGCTGCGGAATATAACTGAATTTAATGCTCGTAGTTGAGACCACCTGAGTGTTCGTCACAACCTTCTTTGTTCCCTGGCTGTTGCATCGTGAGTTCGGCAGGTTTGTCGCCGGACAGGGCCTCTGGTTAACGGAGTCCTGTGTATACAAAGAAGGAAAATAATAAAAAAAGGAATGGCACACTTGCGAGCCCCTGGTGTGGTCGAGCCGCACTCTGGGTCCATTGTGATCGTGCCCCTTCCCCTACGCCCATGGTATCTCCAAAGCGTAATGATGTACACGGAGGGTTGTTCTTGCAATCATACGAGGGCGGGGGTTATGGCCGCATTGCTACGCGTGCTCTGATCGCGCCAGGTGGTCTTGGTTGGTATTGCTTCAAGCGCATTTTGCTGTATCCGGCCGTTTAACGGCCGGACTTGAAAATTGCCTTAAAAGGCTGCTCTGTACTTCTGCCGCGAGAGCCGCTGTATGTTCCTCCGTTCGGAGGGAGCGTTCCGTATTCCCATTGACCGTGATGCTCCACGGGGTCCTGGCATCTTGAGCTTGAGGTATGCATAATGCGGCACCGCGTTGAACTTTGCAAACGCGGTTCGTCCAAGCAGAGCGTGATAGCCGCTGCAGAACGGGACTATGTCGAAGATTAACTCCTCGCTCCGGAAATTGTCCGGAGATCCGAAGACCACTTCCAGTGTGACTGAGCCTGTACAATTGGCTTCCACACCTGGTATGACACCTTTAAAGGTTGTCTTTGTAGGTTTAATCCTTGAGGGGTCTATGCCCATCTTTCGCACTGTATCCAGATAAAGCAGGTTCAGGCTACTACCGCCGTCCATCAGGACTCTCGTGAGGTGAAATCCATCGACGATTGGGTCTAAAACCAATGCGGTGAATCCGCCATGGCGTATGCTGGTCGGATGGTCTCTTCGATCGAAAGTGATCGGACAAGAGGACCATGGATTGAACTTCGGGGCGACTGGCTCCATCGCATAGACGTCCCTTAGGGCACGCTTCCGCTCCCTCTTGGGTATGTGGGTTGCGTAAATCATGTTCACCGTCCGTACTTGTGGGGGGAAACCCTTCTGTCCTCTATTGTTCGGCGGTCGGGTCTCTTCCTCGTCGTCGCTGTTTAGCCCCTTGTCATTGTTTTCGGCAATTAACTTGCCTGCCTGCTTGAACACCCAGCAATCTTTGTTGGTGTGATTAGCTGGCTTTTCAGGGGTGCCATGTATCTGGCATAAGCGGTCGAGTATTCGGTCCAAATTGGACGGACCCGGAGTGGTTCTTTTGAATGGCTTCTTCCGCTGACCGGGTTCAGAGCCTCGGAATCCGGCGTTGACTGCCGTATCCTCCTTATCGTCGCCGTTAATGCGGCGTTTATTTTTGTTTCGACGTGACCTGCCGTTGTGGTCCTTAGTATCCGGACTGCCAGAATTTTTATTGAGGTTGTTGCTGCGAGCTAGCCAGCTGTCCTCTCCCCCGCATAAGCGGGTCATTAATGATGTGAGGGCTGCCATGGATTTCGGCTTTTCCTGTCCCAGGTGCCGGGCTAGCCACTCGTCGCGGATGTTATGTTTGAAGGCTGCGAGGGCCTCTGCATCCGGACAGTCAACGATTTGGTTTTTCTTTGTCAAGAACCGTGTCTAGAATTGTCTGGCCGATTCGTCTGGCTGCTGAATTATGTGGCTTAGGTCATCGGCGTCTGGTGGCCGCACATACGTGCCCTGGAAGTTATCGAGGAATGCGGCTTCCAGGCCTTCCCAACACCCAATTGACTCTGCGGGCAAGCTGTTAAGCCAATGCCGAGCTGGTCCTTTAAGCTTGAGTGGGAGATACTTGATGGCATGGAGATCGTCGCCGCGGGCCATATGGATGTGGAGAAGATAATCTTCGATCCAAACCGCGGGGTCTGTTGTGCCATCGTAGGATTCGATGTTTACGGGTTTAAACCCTTCAGGGATTTGATGATCCATTACTTCGTCAGTGAATCATAGCGGGTGTGCGGTGCCTCTATATTGAGCAATATCACGATGCAGCTCGAGAGAGCGTTGTCTGCTGTATTCGGTCCAGCCGGGGTTATTGTATCCGGCGCGACGGTATTCGTCGTGGGTCGTGGGGCGCCCTCGTGATCAGTAGATGGATCTGGATTGTCTTGCTTTGTCCTCCAATACGTCTCGCAAGTCCGGCGCGTTCCCTTTTGGCTTCGTACTTTTGGAGCGATGCCGGGGTACGGTCTTGGTTGAGGGTCTGGATGCCTCTCTGTCGCGACCACGTGGTGGTCGGTCTGTCGTATCGTGCGCTAGTGATGAAGGTATGTATGCTTCCTCCTCTAGTCGGGGGAGCAACTTGCGTCTTGGATAGCTTTTGGAGGGGCGTTCGAGTTTATACTCTTCGGCCGCGAGGACTTCGGTCCATCGATCGGCCAGCAGGTCCTGATCAGCTTGAAGCTGCTGCTGATTTTTCTTTAGGCTATTAGCCATGGAGATAAGCCTGCGTTTGAAACGCTCTTGTTCGATGGGATCCTCGGGCACAACGAATTCGTCGTCGTTGAGGCTTGCCTCGTCTTCAGAGGGAGGCATATAGTTATAATCCTCGACCTCTTCATCTGCCGCCCTCTCGTGAGGGCCTGCTTCTGCGTCCTCCTGCGCTGAGTCTTGCTAGAGGGGATTAGCTTCGGCACTCTCTGGGGTATTATTATCTCCTGTGCCGGAATCTCCATTCTTGCTGTGGCGGGATTTAGAGCGGCGCCGCTGACGTCGGCGCTTGGTCTGCTTCTTTAAAGAATCTGCCTCCGCTGCTTCTTCGCCGTCCCCGTCTTTTGGGGTGTCCACCATGTATATGTCGTATGACGAGGTGGTCTTCCAGTGCCCTGTAGGCGCTGGTTCCTGTTCGTCTCCAGCATCGTCGTCCATAGCGTCGATATCTTCGAAGTCATAGTCTAGCATGTCGGTTAGATCATCGACAGTGGCTATAAAGTGGGTGGTGGGTGGGCTCTGAATTTCTTCGTCATCCATATCCCAACCATCCTGGCCGTAATCCGGCCAGGACTCTCCGGATAGCGAGAGATGCTTTAGCGAATTTAGGATGTCGCCAAAAGGCGAGTGTTGGAAGATGTCCGAGGCGGTGAATTCCATAACCGGCGCCCAATCAGATTCGATTGGCAGGGGCGCGGGAGGTCCGGAGTCCGGCAAGGAGTCCGGTACCTCGGAGTCACGAGCTTCGCGAGGGACAAGGGTAGTGTTCGGCTCCATCGTCGTGGAAGTTGAAGCCCCCGAGGTGGTGTCCATCCACCGACCCTCGATCTGGGCGATCGGCTCCGGACTAAGGGCCGGAGCGGATTCTTGTGCGGCCACCAAGGCACCGTTCGGTGACAGAGCTAGATCATGCCCATCGTAACAGTGTGGCACGCTTGGCTGTGGCTCGAGCCCGTCGAAGATCAAGTCCCCGCGGATGTCGGCCGTGAAGTTTAGGCTTCCGAATCTGACCTGACAGCCAGGGGCGTAAATTTTGATCTGCTCCAGATGGCCAAGCGAATTAGCCCGCAGTGCGAAGCCGCCGAATACGAAGATCTGTCCGGGGAGAAAAGTCTCACCCTGGACAGCGTTGTTGGTTGAAGATGCCATCAAGCCTATCGGTGACGACACAGAGGAACTCTTAATGAAAGCACCAATGTCGGTGTCAAAACCGGCGGATCTCGGGTAGGGGGTCCCGAACTGTGCGTCTAGGCGGATGGTAACAGGAGACAAGGGACACGATGTTTTACCCAGGTTCGGGCCCTCTCGATGGAGGTAAAACCCTACGTCCTGCTTGATTAATATTGATGATATGGGTAGTACAAGAGTGGATCTACCACGAGATCAAGGAGGCTAAACCCTAAAGCTAGCCTATGGTATGATTGTTGTAATGTATGTTGTCCTATGGACTAAAGCCCTCCGATTTATATAGACACCGGAGGAGGCTAGGGTTACATAGAGTCGGTTACAATGGTAGGAGATCTACATATCCGTATCGCCAAGCTTGCCTTCCACGCCAAGGAAAGTCCCATCTGGACACGGGACGGAGTCTTCAATCTTGTATCTTCGTAGTCTTGGAGTCCGGCGGACGATGATAGTCCGGCTGTCCGGACACCCCCTAGTCCAGGACTCCCTCAGCTTGGGTTACACAGAGTCGGTTACAATGGTAGGAGATCTACATATACGTATTGCCAAGCTTGCCTTCCACGCCAAGGAAAGTCCCATCCGAACACGGGACGATGTCTTCAATCTTGTATCTTCATAGTCTTGGAGTCCGGCCAATGATGATAGTTCGGCTATCCGGACACCCCCTAGTCCAGGACTCCCTCAGAGGGCTTCTACATCATCACCATAGCCCCTCCGATGAAGTGTGAGTAGTTTACTTCAGACCTTCGGGACCATAGCTAGTAGCTAGATGGCTTCTTCTCTCTTTTTGGATCTCAATACAATGTTCTCCCCCTCTCTCGTGGAGATCTATCCGATGTAATCTTCTTTTTGCGGTGTGTTTGTTGAGACCGATGAATTGTGGGTTTATGATCCAGTATTATCTATGGAAAATATTTGATTCTTCTCTGAATTCTTTTATGTATGATTGAGTTATCTTTGCAAGTCTCTTCGAATTATCTTTTTGGTTTGGCCAACTAGATTGGTAGTTCTTGCAATGGGAGAAGTGCTTAGCTTTGGGTTCAATCTTGCGGTGCCCTTACTCAGTGACAGAAAGAGTTGCAAGGAACCTATTGTATTGTTTCCATCGAGGATAA
Organism: Triticum timopheevii; assembly: GCA_963921465.1. Classification (NCBI taxonomy): domain Eukaryota; kingdom Viridiplantae; phylum Streptophyta; class Magnoliopsida; order Poales; family Poaceae; genus Triticum; species Triticum timopheevii. The sequence continues at coordinate 179,829,373 of OY997266.1, forward strand.
CAAGATGGGGTTTTTATCATATTGCATGAATTTATCCCTCTACATCATGTCATCTTGCTTACGGCGTTACTCTGTTTTTACTTAATACTCTAGATGCATGCTGGATAGCGGTCGATGAGTGGAGTAATAGTAGTAGATGCAGAATCGTTTCAATCTACTTGTTTTGGACGTGATGCCTATATACATGATCATTGCCTAGATATACTCATAACTGTGCTCAATTCTGTCAATTGCTCAACAGTAATTTGTTCACCCACGTAGAATACTTATGCTCTTGAGAGAAGCCACTAGTGAAACCTATGGCCCCCGGGTCTATTCTCATCATATCAATCTATATCACTTTATTTACTTGCTTTGTTTTTACTTTATTTTTATTTTTACTTTGCATCTATCTATCAAAAATACCAAAAATATTATCTCTATCAGATCTCACTCTCGAAAGTGACCGTGAAGGGATTGACAACCCCTAAGCGTTGGTTGCGAGTTGCTATCGTTTTGTGTTGGTACAAGGGACTTGTGTGTGGTCTCCTACTGGATTGATACCTTGGTTCTCAAAAACTGAGGGAATACTTACGCTACTTTACTGCATCATCCTCTCCTCTTCGGGGAAATCCAACGCAGTGCTCAAGAGGTAGCAGGGAGGCAGACGGGTTCCACCAAGCAAGTGGGGAAGCGCAAAAATCCTTTATTGCCTTTATAAGGAGGTCACGTTCCCTTCTCTTTTACCCACACCTTCTTCTCCCGCTAGCTCATTCCCCTCTGTGCGAGCCCTAACGACCAAGGACTCCTCTTCCCCACCGAAGGGATGTTTTCCGAAGATGTCTGGATCTAGAGAAGGAGGCAGATGGATGGCCTCAACTGTCCAGGAGAAGGACATCAAGAAGCTTCGGGGTGCCGGGTATCTGGCCCAGAAGATCGGCCACCGTCTTCCCCCGGCGGGACAGGTCGTCCCCACTCCGGAATCTCATGAGAGAGTCGTGTTCCTTCCCCATTTCGTCCGTGGGCTCGGGTTTCCCCTTCACCCGTTCGTTCAGAGAGTCATGTATTACTACGGGATCGATTTTCATGATCATTCCCCTAACTCCTTCCTCAATATCTCGACGTTCATCGTCGTATGCGAGGCTTTTCTCCGGATCCCACCTCACTCCGGCCTATGGCTGAAGAGCTTCAATGTGAAGCTCAAGGTGGTGAGTGGCGAACACGCCGAGTGCGGTGGCGCCATGGTAAGCAAGATGCCCAAGGCGGTTTGGCCGAAAGGCGCTTTCAACGACTCCGTCAAGGAGTGGCAGTAGCAGTGGTTCTATATCAATGAACCACGCGGTAAGAAGTGGGCGGCAGCTCTAGAGTTCAGATCCGGAGCTCCACTGCGGCTCACGTCCTGGCCCGAGAAGGGCCTGAACTGGTGCTCGTCCGACGAGTTGTTACTACTCCAGACGCGCATTCAGGGTGTGGTCGATAGGGATGTCAAACTCGTTGACGTAGTCCAGGTGATGCTAGTTCGCCTGGTTCTCCCTTGTCAGCGCTGAGCTTGTACCCTGTGGGAGTTCGATCCTGCCGAGCACCAAACCCTTTGGGAGCTTTATGATTCCTCCCACAAGGATATCTGGAAGGGTGCTCTTTAAGTCCGGCAAATCGTGGCCTGGCCCCGCCGAAGACCGTGGGTATCAATCATCCCATTCTCCAAGCTCGGTAAGTCACAGCCGCACTCTGTCTATTTGTGCTTTAATTGGCATGTCATGCGGGAGACACCCTAATCGTGTTTCATTACAACCTCAGGGATGGGTAAAGAAGGTGGAGAGGCTACATTGTCCAGCCCCCCTGCCGGAGGAACCGGCCGGACCTCTTCTGACGAAGATGCTGGTCCCCGCGCCTTACAAGGCGCCAAAGACAGAGGCCTCCAAGAAGGTCAAGAAGACCCGGGGTGGCGTTCACCGTCGCGAGGCTTCGGATGCCAAATCCGAAGACTCCAGTGACGATCCTTCGTCCGAGGACGAAGAGGAGGAAGCAGAGGAGGATGAGCCTCACTCTGATGGTGGGAGGAAGAGGACGGCCTCCACATCTCTGGAGGCCGGATCGCCCAAGAGGGGGAAACATTCCCTCCCAGGGGCATCCCCCACGGCTGCTGATAGCAGCCCGAAGTGGGATCCCAGGGCCCAGCCCCTGGAGAAGTCTTCAGTATCCGAACACGCATATGCGTCCGGGATCCTTTTTGGGTATAGTAGTTTTGACTGTTGCCTACATATTGCATAGTCCGGAAAGGTCCTACGCCGGCCTGTCCTCGTTGGAGGATTCACTGGACTCGGACACTTTGGCGAGCGAGACACCGCCGCGGGCCCCTTCCCCCATGTCTGGGCAAGACACTGAGGTGTCATCTTGACAAGACCCGGACAAGGGAGGACACATCCCTGGTGCCGAACACGCGGGGATGGATACGGCCCCAGGACCTCTAGGGTTCCGGGATCGAGCGAGTAGCCACCCCTGATGGCGGGAGGCCTGCCTACGCTGCCGGCATCCTCTATTCAAGCAGAGCTGCCTGGCGGTCTATCGACAGCGTTGAAGAACGCGTCTATTGTTGATGAGCATCGGGCCCTTATGGGCGAGGTGGTTGAAAGGATTCAGTCTGCCGAGAGCGGGCTGAACACGTCCTGCCTTAGCCTTATAAAGGCTTTTGAGGTATGTTTCCTAGGAAACCCTTGAGGAATTGTCATAATATGAGTAGTAGCCCCTGATGCACTGTCCGACGAAGGAGACAGAGCCGGGCAGGGGATCAAACCCCCTGCCTTCGCAGGAGCCTATGTAAATAACGTATACCCTTTGGTGTGAAAATAGGCATCCGCAGAGAGGACGTCTGCTTTCAATGCGGAAGTGTCCGAACTGAAGCAGAGCCTTGCACGGGCCGAGGAAGAACTTGGCCATGTGAGAAAGCAACTGGAAGACAAGCAAGGTATGTTAAAAAACATTTGTCTTGGAGTTGGCACGAACGAATGGTTGTGCAGAATAAAAAAATTATGGTATTGTGTGCTCTAGGAGCGGGTGCCGAATACGAGGCACTAAAGAATGCTTTGGCTGATGCCAAAAAGAAGGCTGAGGCCGAACAGGCACTTCGTGAAAAACACGAGGCCAGGGTTATCACAGCTGAGCGAGAGCTCCAGGAAGCTGTGAAGAAAAGCGAGGGCTTGGAGCAGAGTCTAAAAGGGAAAGAATCCAAGCTTGCCCAAGCTCTCCAGGATGCAGAAGGTGCTTGGGAAGAAGCCCGAGGTGCTGTGTGGGACATTCAGGAGGCCCGAAAAGTGGCGGCTGGTAAGGCCTTCTGTATTCTTAGCTTTGTATATGTTAAATATGAAGAATCCAAGCGGCAAGCTGAATTCTTATTTTTCCAGGGGCTTTTGCGGATCTTCCTCGCAGCATATCAGATGCCGCTCAATTCTATCGCGCCAAGGAGAAGAAGACTGCGGAGAGGGATTTCTGGTCACAGTATCTAGCGCCGAGCTATCCGGTGCTATTTATCGATCAGATGAAAAAGCTGGTCGAACTGCACCAGGCGGCTGAACTAGCCATGAAGGACTTAGTTGTCCGGTTGTGGCCTGCAGAGCCGATCCCAAGTAGCTACTTTGCACTCGTCAAGCGGATTGTGGGCGCCTGTCCTCAGCTTGATGCTATCAAGCGATCAGTCTACATAGAAGGCGCGCGTATGGCGTTTGCCCATGCGAAAGTGCATTGGGGGAGGCTTGACGCGGAGAAGCTGATAATTGATGGGCCACCGGAGGGTAAGGAGCACCGCAAGCCCGAGCTGTATTATGAAGGTGTGATGAAAGGGGCCCGCCTTGTGGCGGACAAGTGTGCTAAGGACATCATATTTCCCAGAGGACATTTGTGCCGCTTGTTGTAAAATGGGATAATGGCATGTTTGTTATATATTGCCTGTTTTATTTGAACATAAGTTCTTCCTGTGCGGCTGTTTTATTGTATGCAAATTCTGGGAGTTGGCCAGTCGTCGGCTTCTGCCCCCTCGTAAAAAGGATACGGGGGTGTTCGGGATATATATGAACGCTCTTTATCCCATAGTTGGGTCCTTTTAATGAGGTGTATCTTTCCGCAAACCAGGCAATCGGACTATAAGGCTTTATTACTCTCACTTAGCCATAGGAATTCGAGTATGGTCGGCGCAGCCCCTAGTATTCGGAGGGCCGAACTAGGGGCTCTATTGGCGCCTGATCAGAAGACCGATCCGTCACACTTAGCATTTATAATGGTGTTGTGCAGAATGAATCTTTAAGGATTTTATAACCTCTCGAATAGCGGACCGGCTCTCGCATCATCATGACAGTCGGTTTTCGGCTTTCTCTACTGAGGTGCTCGTCCGGCTGAACCGGGACACAATCGTAGTAGTTCTCCTAGCGCTACCTTAGCCGATAGAACGGAACGTAAGGTACCAAAACATGGGAGCCGGGCAAACCCAACCAATGACCCAAGACATGATTCGGAGCACATGCATATAGTGCTATAAGTTCGGGGTGCCGAACGACCGAAAAGGTGGTCGGACTTTATTGTCGTATTGTGGAGCCCCTGGTACAACCAGGCAAACGCGAAGCGTGGCTGTCATTGTCGGCAAAGAGGCGTCGGCGATAAACGATAGCCGGTAGTTGCTATTTGAGTCTACGCATTGTAGTATGGTGATATGTCTGTGCATATTAGTATGATGTATGGAAAGAGGTGTTATTTGGCGGAACCTGTTATGGCCGGACTGGAGGGAGTTGTGAGTGGATCGAGAATGAATCGGAACTGCCTTCTACCGGCATGTTCCTTCCTTTGTGTGTCCAGGATAACTCCATGCCGCTAGTTCTATTATGCATCAATCGTTAGTTTGCAAATGCGAAATGCTTAAAGGCAGCTAGGTGTCCTCTTGTTGTTGCTACCAAGGTCTCTAATCGGGCCCTGGTGTGCCCAGCCGTTAGACCGTGAAGTAGTGCGGACTCCGCAATGGATGTCCAGATGGTTGGCCTGGGTAATTTACCACGTGGAATCTAGTCGACGTGTTTTTCCCGTTTAGCATACGGTAAACTATCGTATGGTGGGAATGTGCCGAAGATTTATTCTTTGGCGTAGCATTTTTTGGGTGATCCAAAGACAACCGTTTAGAGTGGTGGGCCAATAGAACTTGGCCTTTGCGCCTTACATCTTTTAGGAGATGTTTTCCGTGGAGTCATACCCTTGTGGGCTTTGTGTGGTATGGAGCCCCCGAACTACTAGGCCTAGAGGCACTGCAATTGACTTGCCATGGTTTATGTGGTCCTGGGCGGTCGGCCGTACTGTTACGCTCTGGGGGGGGGGGGGGTCTTTGACGAGGCATCTCCCCTTATTGCTTCCGGCGTGCGACCAGCCGCTTTGTCTTGAGGATCCTGCATTCTCTATTGGTATGCTTTGCCATCCTTCTCGGGGTACCGTGAGTTTCACACGGCTGATCCAGCGTGTGGCTTCGGTCGAGTAGGCTTGTGCTGCTCTTTGTCCGATTAGCGGACTGAGCATTCCCGGACTTGCCACCAGCTTCCTTGTCTTGATGTTTATAACCTTTGTGTCGAGGCCTGAGGGTGCCTCTTCGTGTCTGCTTCTTGCCGCCTTGGACCGTAGTGATGCGTGGGCGTCTGTGTGCGCGCCCGTGGTTTTCCTTCTTGAGTTGAGGTAGCCAGTTGTGCCGTGTGTGCCCTTTATTGGGGCTGTCGAGTTCGTATTTTTCAGCGGCCAGTACCTTGGACCACCTATCTTCTAGCACATCTTGGTCTGCTATAAGCTGCTCTTGCTTCCTTTGCAGGCTCCTTGCGGTAGCCATGAGCCGTCGCTTGAAGCGAACTTGTTCCACTGGGTCTTCCGGTACGCCGAATTCGTCATTGCCGAGGCTTGCCTTGTCGTCGGAGGGGGGCGTGTGATTGCCCCTCTCCCAGCATCCCATCGTTATTGGTCCGGCCTGCTTAAGTGTAGGCTGACTAGGGTTGTATTCCTCTTTGGCACCGTCTGGACTGCTCTCGTTTCCGGGGCCGTTTTTGATGTGGCGGGGCTTGGAGTGGTGCCGATAACACACATGTTTTGTTTTTCTCCCTGAGGGGTTATCCTCCGTTGCCTCGCTGCCATAGGTTTTCGTTGGGGTGTCCACCATATATATATTGTATGAGGAGGTGGCCGCCCACTGCCCTGTACGTGGTGGCTCCTGTACTTCTCCGACATCATCATCCATACCGTCGATGTCATCGGAGTCAAAGTCAGGCACGTCGGTTAGATCGTCGATAGTGGCAATGAAGTGGGTGGTGGGTGGGCAACGAATTACGTCGTTGTCTGCTTCCTAGTCGAGCCGGACATAGTTTGGCCCGGAGTCTCCTAACTAGGAGTGAGCCTTCAATAAGTCTAGTATGTCGCCAAAGGGCGAGTGCTGAAAGACGTCCGCTGCGGTGAACTCCATCACCGAAGCCCAACCAGGATCGGCGGGCTCGGGGGCACGTGGACTGGAGCCTACAACCGGACACGAGTCCGGGGGTCCGGAGTCACAGGCTTCCTCAGAAGCGAGGCCTGTGTTCGGCTCCATCACCGATGAAGGTATGGCCTGTGGGGCGGGGTCTAGCCCTCCGTCTTTAGGCAACGCCACCTGTCCCGGATTCAGATCCGAGGCTTCTGCCAGGGTGATGTCCCAAGCAACGTCCAACGGCAGGTCTAAGCCGTGCTCATCATGATTGTTCGGCGTTTCTGGCGCTTGCTCGAATCCGTCGAAGATCAAGTCTCCGCGGATGTCTGCCGTGTAGTTCAGGTTTCCGAACTTGATTTGATGGCTAGGGGCGTAGCTATCGATCTGCTCCAGGTGGCCAAGTGAATTGGCCCGCAGCGCGAAGCCGCCGGACACGAAGATCTGTCCGGGGAGGAAAGTCTCACCCTGGACAGCGTCGTTGATGATGATTGAAGGGGCATCAAGCCTGACAGCGATGACATAGAGGAACTCTCAATGAAACCACCAATGTCAGTGTCAAAACTGACGGATCTCGGGTAGGGGGTCCCAATCTGTGCGTCAAGGCTAATGGTAACAACAAGTAAGGGACATAGATGTTTACCCAAGTTCGGGCCCTCTCGATGGAGGTAAAACCCTACTTCCTGCTTGATTAATATTGATGATATGGGTAGTACAAGAGTAGATCTACCACGAGATCGTAGATGCTAAACCCTAGGAGCTAGCCTATGATGGTATGAATGTAATTGTGATCGGCCTTCTAAGGACCAACCTCTCCGGTTTATATAGACACCGGAGAGGGCTAGGGTTTACATGGAGTCAGTTACAAGGAAGGAAATATAATATCCGGATCGCCAAGCTTGCCTTCCATGCCAAGGAAAGTCCCATCCGGACACGGGCTGAAGTCTTGAGTCTTGTATCTTCACGCTTCATTAGTCCGGATGTTGTACACAGTCCGGCTGTCCGTATACCCCCTAATCCAGGGCTCCCTCACCTATACTATGTTCATAGGTACACATGTCTGCTGCTGAATCACTAGGTTATCATCGACTTAACTCATTTGCAGCATCCCTCGACGAAAAGCTGCATACTTCTTCAGAGAACTCAATTGTGCAAATTCCTCAACTGAAGAAAATGGCAGATGGTAAAAGGCCTCTGAAAGGAGGAAAGAAGCTTGAAGTCAATGCTGCCTTTGAGACCCCTGCGGACAACTATGCAGGGTAATGCCACGCCTGATGAGTCAACTCATGGCAAGGAGACGAAGAATGAGCGCAAAGTGCGCATACAGAGGATTGAAAGAAGATGGGCAAGAGAGTGGAGGGAGTACAGATATGTTACTCCCAAATACATTAAGAAATTCGCTCTTAACCCTCCATGCTCAAGACCTCCTCTGGAACCTGGCCAAAGAGCTGATCCAACAAGCCTTAAACATGGTGAGGATTATGCTGATGAATGGGCCAGGCGGCAAGCTAACTTGGCCAAGCAGGCCAAAGAAGCAGTGAGGAAATTTAATGAGGATTCTGCTGCTGTCGAGGCTTCTTCAAGCAAGAAGGCTATGCCCAAGAAGCCAGCCAAGAAACCAACTTCCTCAGCAATGCCCTCACGGCCAAGTTCTTCTTCAATGCCCTCATGACCAATCTCCTCAGTGCCATCAAGGAAAATTCCTCAAGCTGCCCCAGTTCCTCAAGCTGCACAAATTCCTCGGGCTTCAAAGTCCTCAGCTCCTCCGGCAAAGTCCTCGGCACCTGTGCATCTTGCCACTTGCCAACAGACTACAAGAATATCAATTGCCTCAGGAGCTTCTGCAAGTTCTCCTGCTGGCCCATCTCTGCTGAAGACCAAGGCCACTGCTGGACGAGGCACTAGACCAAGTCCTCACAAGAAGCAGGTGGTCTTCCAAATTCCATTTGATGATGAGGCTGATGATGATGAATTAGCCGATATCATCAAGGACAGACAACAGCGGGCCGCTAGAGCCAAAGGGAGTGTTGTGCCCCTTCTACTGGATCCAAAGAAGATCCTAGATTTGAACGACCTCTAGCACAAAGATCCAATGCTCCAATGCCAGAGTTGGGCCTCACTCCTGGACAAAATCACATGGTGACGGTGTTCAAAGCTGAAGAAAAATGGAAGTATGACCAAGCCAGGACTGTGAATAAAGCATAGTACAAGAAGTAGCGCTAACTAAAGGACAATGTCCTCAGCCTTCCGCCTGAACAACTCCTCACTCTACAAGATGACATCAAAAAGCTCAGCGATGAATTTGATTCTTACAAGGTAGAATGGCTAGGAGCCAAGGTCAGATTCGTCAAATTGGCGAAGAAATTCACTTCAAGTGTTGCTGGCCTGTGCACGTTGAACTCACTCCGGCTGAAGCATCTGCTCACGCCACTGAAGGAAATGCCAGCACCGCTGATGAAAATCAGGCTGCTGATGAAACTGCAAGTACCAGGACTGGTGAAAAAATTCCAGTCTCTAAAGAATCTGCCAGGCCAGCTGAAGACTCTATTGCTGCACCTGAAGAAATTGCTCAAGACAGGCCAACTGCATTAGTTGTGCCGGAATAAATTGATCCTACTCCCACTGCTCCGCCTGCACCAACACCAAGCCTAGTTCTTCCTTCTGCTCTGGAAGCGAAGAAAACCAAAGCTGTGGAGCGAGCTGCTCTGAAGAAGAGGAAAGCATTAGTTGTCTCAGAATCTTCTGCCCCCAAGAAGGCGAAGATTTTGACAAGTTCAATTGACAATCCCATTGATGCTATTCCTCTTGCAAGCATGCCATCAAAGGAACTTGTCCCTTATGGTGAATAATATTAGATTCCTGGAGAATCTGCTGAAGAAGATCCCTCCGCTGCTTCAACAGAGCAGATGGACGAAGAAATTGAAGTTGAGACTTTCACTTCAACTCCCTAGGTATCATCACCAATGCCTCAGTTTACTGCTGAAGAGGCTGTCGTCAAGAAATGGAAGTGGATGAGCATGTGGACATTGGCTGCACCACTCCAGTGATGAACGATGATTTTTGGAATAGTCAACACCCCAACTCTCCTCTGTTCATACCACCACAGCAAATTCCTCAGTCCCCAGCTCCAACTGAAGTTTAGATGGGTTCTAATGAAATCCATAATGCCCCTTCCACTCATGATGAGATTCCAGCCACTAGTGCTGATGAAAATGTTGCTGAAGAAATGGAGGCCCAGGCTGCTACTGAAGCAGAAGCTGATATTCCTCAGCCTGCAGCTTCAGAGATTGACATGCTAGAAGTTATTCTTCAAATCACTAACACTCCTCAGCCCAAGCCGAAGAACCCCTTCTCGAAGATTCCGAAATTCAAGGCTGATGCTTTCTTCAACGAGCATGTGTTCTTCACTGATTACAATCCATGTGACTCTGCTCGTCTGCGAAGGAAGCGATTCTAGACTGCCAGCCAAGCAAATTTCTATGCTTCAGTGCTCTTCAACAAGGACAAAGCCTTCGACCATGAGCATATTCCTCACTTGGATATGTAATCACTGCCTTGCTTCACGCCAGTCCTCGCTGCCATTCATGATGCTGGCCTGGTCAATTTCTGCACTAACATTTGCAATTGGAATGAAGAACTTATTTTTCAATTCTATGCGACGCTGCACATCACCGGCAATGCTGAAGATGTGAACTCAAGGGTGTTGGACTGGATGACCGAGAACACACACTATAAGGCACCAGCCACTGAATTGCTTCGTGCCATGCCTGTGAGTCCTTCCCCAGAAGGTGCAAGTCTCATCTACTCTGAAACTGAGCTGTCAGATCATTTCATGCAAGTGGTGATGAGTCAAGCCTCAAGGACCAAATTCCTTGTGAAGGAATTGCAATATGTGCCAAGGACTGTCTACCGTATCCTAACGAAGACATTGAGTCCACTCGAAGACCACGACTTGAATGATGAAGAAGTCGTTGGCATCATGAGGAATCTACCTTTCAATATCATGCACGGTATTCCCGTGAACTATCATGATTTCTTCATGAGGACTTTGGCAAACGTTGCAATGTCCCCATTTGAGTTGAAGCCTTACGCTCCATGGATCATGAGATTCCTCAGATCAAGGTCTTCACTCAACTACAAAGCTGATACACTCAACCATGCCAGCTACTTGCCCCCAACTGAAGTCCTCAAATGGACATTTCCCTCAGCTGATGAAAAGGGCAAGGCCACTGCTATTATTTATGAGGGCATTCGACCATTTGATGGACAGTTTTGCAAAGATGCTTCATACTCCACCAATGATGACTCTGCTACTCATGATTCTACCGCCAATGCATCCAAGCAATGTCCTCAGCAACAGCTCCAAGAGTGATGACTGATCGTGAGCTTCTCCTCAGTCTTCATAAAAAGGTGGATGGCAATCAAAAATGGGTAAAACGTCAGTTTGGTTCTATTCTTCACAACATGACTGCCACATATAATTCAGTGAACAAGAACCATTACTACCTTAATGAAGTGTTTGATCGCACCTGGGCTATACTGTCTCACCTTTACGGTGATGAAGATCTCAAGCAGATGGGTTTCAAGCAGGACTTCGGCTGGTCTAAGCCTCCACTGAAGAAATTCAAGAAAGTTGAAGTTCCTCCTCTGGTGCCCAGCTCATATTATTCATGCCGCGATACTGATGAAAATGAAGATCTGGACGACACTACAGGAGGACCTACTCCAACAACCGACCCCGACAACGCTGGCGCTCCTCCATCGACTTCGTGAAGAAATTCTTCAGGGGCGTTATTCCTCACTTTTCGTCCCTTTTGGTCATTTGATGACAAAGGGGAAGAATTTGAGTTAGTCTTCAAGCGGGTCTCTCTCTATATATATGGGTGTTTTGTTTGTTAAGTTGCAACTCTCGCTCTTCTGAAGCTTTTGTTGATTGAGTTGTAAAGTTAAGTCCGATGGTGACCTGATACTTTTGCTCTGTTTTTCTGCATGATATTTCATCATTAATGTTATGCACGCATGCTGAATCACATCAGTCACCATATTTCATCATGCATTTCAAATTCTTCATTCTATATGTTAAATGCGTGTATGAATTACAAGATATAGGGGGAGATTTCCATGATTCTACCCTTCAAATGTGCATTGCTTCAAAAGGAAATTCTTCACTATGCACATCTTTAGGGGGAGTTCTTCTATATCTTGCAATTAAATTCCTCAATATTGAGTACTTTCAATTCATATGTTTATCCCCGTTGAAAACTTAACCTATATTGTCATCAATCACCAAAAAGGGGGAGATTGTAAGTGCATCTAGTGCCCCCTAGTGATTTTGGTGTATTGAAGACTTATAGGTTAAGCGACTAATGTGTTTGTGAGCATACACGGGCTCTATAAGTCAATCAGGATTTTGATATTTACAGTGAAAGTCGACCCCTAAAAATGAATGTCTTCGGCTGAAGACTTTGGTTCTCCTGAAGACTTTGAAAGTGAAGAAATTGGTGTGACCTTGAAGACTTCGATATTCTTGCGAGGAATCTGGAATGTGAAGACTTTTGTTTTCGTAGTTTCATTTTCTCTTTCTTGAGTCATAGGAAACACCGTACTGTTAAAGGGGGTCAAGGTAATACTAAGGAAACTGATTTCCATGTAATGCTCATCTCAAAATCCTACACCTACCCAATCGTTCGAGTGAAGCAATTGGAAATCTCATATCAGTTCAGTCAATTTCTTCAGTGATAGAGACGAAGATCTTATGGTCTCTGAGGAATTTGTTCTAACTGAGGAGTTAGGAATTCGCAAGTGTGGATTTCCTACACAGTGAGGAACATGATAGCCCTGAGGAATTCGAACCTCAAATCCGACCGTTGCTGCGTGCTCGCGCCAGCTGTTCCAAAATATCCTACCACCTAACGGTCATATCAGCCAAGGGCATTTATGTATTATCATGTCGGGCTGGTCCCTAGGCTACAAATAGCCGCCCCTACAACCACTAGCTAGTTGGCTGCTCCGAGAGAAACTGACACTTGTCACTTGAGAGCATCCCATCCTCTGAGGACTTTGAGCGAAAATAATCAAGTGAGGAAAACCCAAATCCAAAACCCAAACCTACAAACCCCAAAGTGATTGAGCATCACTAAAGAGATTGTTCCTGTGTGGAACCGACGCTTGTTACCTTTGAGGACTATGTATCCTCCAGACGGTTATGTGTCATGGTCTGAGCATCCAAGAGGAATTGTGGATTGCCGAGTGACCAAGTCTGTGAAGGTTTGGAAGTCACCTGTGAAGACTTACCACTTCTGTTGGGCGAGGTCTGTGTGATCTTAGCTCAAGGAGAATACGGTGAGGACTGTGTGTCCTCGAGTTTAAATACTCAGCCGCTCCAACCGAACGTACAAATGTCAAAGCAGTTGGAACTGGTCTACCACATCATTGTCTTCACCAAGCCAACTGGTTCTTTTTCCACAACCCTTTCATTTCCTTAGTTATGTGTTGATGAACCTGATCATTGCTGTTTGTAGACTTTGACTGAAGACTTTCTCTAATTCCTCAATCCTATTTCTTCAGTCTGTTTTGTCTTCATCCTGCTTATCCTATGTTTACGCTTTCTGTACTGTGTTTGTCTTTCATTTCATCATGATGACTATGTTGTTGCTCTGTTATGCTTACACCTGAGTACTTATTCCGCTGCAAGTAGTTCTTCGCTTAGGAATTTTCTCACCCTAAAATTCCTCAGTGAAGAATTTATAAAAATCGCCTATTCACCCCCCTCTAGTCGACGTAACGCACTTTCACAACCATCACTCTTGAATCCGCTTCTCCCTTCAACGCATGCGCCAGTGAGAGATCGTGTCTGCTCTACCCGGGCATGAATGCGGCACCCATTCTTTGGAACGGCGCTAACCGTTTCGGGTGGGAAGCGCGCACAGGCGATGGAGGGGCTTTGGGTGGGCCAAGCTGGTCAGGAGCGGGCGTGGCAGATGTCCGCCTGTCCTGACCGGACGGCCAGAAATGAGAGGATGCACCGACTCTCGCGGCTAAGTCGTACACTACACACCATCTCTCTGTAGGAGTAGGTAAATGTGTCGCTCTCTCTAACACACACACACACACACACAGGTTCATAGAATAGGAATATCGTGCGAGTGCGAAGCCACGGGAAGTGAGATACAAATTGAGTACGTACAAGAAGAGAAGAGGTGACGAATATTCCATCAAATCTGAACTGAGGAGTAGTACTCCCTCCGTCTAGGTGTTAAGTCATCTTACGAAAATCAGATATTCCCAAAATGTTCAGGCGTCATCCATTAACTTCGCATCTCAATCCCCTCCTGGCCTCGTTGCTAGCGAGCGTCGTTACTTAGGGAGCGTTTGGATCCTTAGCAAGAACAGTTTATAGCCTAGCCAGGCAAGGTTAGGCATTTGGAACTATTAAAATATGTTAGCTTTTGTGGGCCAACTAGCTTGGGTGGGCTAGAAAAACCGTGCTAGCTCAGGAGAGCCAGATAGGCTCGCTTCGGACGGCAAACTTCACGTACTACCTCCGTCCTGGTTTATTGGTCCCCATTGTATTTCGTGTCAAATTTTGACCATAGGTTGAACTAACAAAGTGTTCATGCATGTCACAAAAAATTATATCATTGAAAACCATGTTCAAATACGAATCCAACGATATAATTTTTGTTGACATGCATTAACATTTTGTTAGTTAAATCTTTGGTCAAACTTTGGCACAAACTACAAAGGGGACCTATAAACCAGGACGAAGGTAGTAGTAACATAGACTAGTAACATATGCATGTTACTAGTCCAAGTTACTCACCACTATGACCAGCCTAAGCAATGTAACCAAACGCTCCTTACTCTGTCTTGTTATCTCCCCTGGAAACCCAATGCATGGAGCACAACTACGCGTTGATCAGTCAAGAAATCAAAGTCGGCTTGCATGCGAGTTAATACGTGGCCCTGCATGGTAGCTAAAACGGCATCTCTTAGTTGTTGGGATTAATTGTTGCGTTTAGAGACAGAAATCAGGGCTTTGATTGGAGGAAGGACTGGTCCAATTTTTCCTTCTCCTCCAATCTGCGTGCACCTTGGTCCCGCTGCACCTTCTAACGTGACTTATTACACCTAGACGGAGGGAGTAGTACGAAATACAGTGGCACACTGACTTAGGTCGAATACAAGTGCCCAAAATTGGGTGCATGTTATAATAAGGATTCACTTAAAATACTACGTGAGCGAACAGAGGGATCAATTGAACAGTGTTCATGAGCAGTAGCGAGATGTGTGAGGTAAGATACACCGCTGGCGCTTATAAATTTTCTTATTAATTTGTTTGTTTCACCCTTTGACTGGTGGGACCCAACGTACTACATGGAGAGAGGTAAGGTGACTAAGGTTGCATTATTTCTGTACTACCAACAATGCTTTAAATCCCAAAAGACCTTAGACTAGTCACAATGGATAGTAACTTAGACTAGTAACATGGATATGTTACTAGTCTATGTTACTACCTCTATAGTGGGGAGTAACATTGTGTGGTATCATGCAACACTTCATTTATTAGATTGTAGACTCATTTTGTCTTGGTATGTGCGATGTTGCAGTAACTAGATACGTTACCACATGCCTCTCTTTCGTCATTAATTACTCACCACATCATCTATTTTGCCTAAAGATGTGTGATGTTACCACCTATGTTACTCCCACTGTGGATAGTCTTACCACCAAAGCCACATGACACAATTATGATTTAAATCCCAATGACTCCCACGCAAAAAACACACGGCATGCTTGTCACACGAATGCAGCAATGTGTAAAAGGTTATTTTCCTCTCAACATAACAGGAGGGTGGTGTAGCTGGTTAGCCTATTCGCTCATCAAACTTGAGATCTCGGGTTCGATAACTACACTTGAGCGTACTTTTGTTTTTGTTCGACTTCTTTCTTCCACCCAATGGCAGGTAGGCCCTGCATGATTGAGAGAGAAAGTGATCTGGGGCGGTGCCAGGAGGATTCTTCGACTGGTCAAAATGGATGGATACAGAGTTATAGATCTCGTAGTGACCGTATAATCACCTCATCATGTATACCCTGCAGCATCGGCGCTTGTTTTCTAGGGTTTGCACTCTTCACACTCTCTCTCCAGTATATATATAAACGCTGGAGCCTCAGCGCTTGTAGTTGCTCTCTTCACACTCTCTCACTCTCTCCAGATCTAAAAAAGACTTTGTTGGCCTCTCTCTCTCTCCCCTAACTGCTAGTCAAAGAGCCACCAGGATCCGTCCTCCGGGAGGGTAAGTAGGCTTAACGTTGTCGCCGTCAGCGAGGGAGGGCATCCACTACCAGCGCAGCTGTTCTCTTTCACCCAGCGGCGGTGCGGGAGGGCCTCTGACCCCTTCTTCCTGGCCGCCGTACATAGTGTGGGCCGAACGACCTCCGGTCCCCCACCGAACCACACCCCAAGAACCTTAAGGTATAATTTACTTATTCCACATGCATTGCTCTAGCTGCATGTGGGCTTTTTCCACTTCTGCACTCGAATCTAGGTGTTGGATCAAACAGGAAAGTAGTGGGGAAAGTTGTATAGCATGAATCTAGGACGTGGTTCAAAGATGAAAGGAATGGGGGAAAGTAGTGGGAAAGTTTTATAGCATGAATCTAGGACGTGGTTCAAAGAGGAAGGCAGGGGGAAAGTTGTATAGCATGAATCTAAGACATGGTTCAAAGAGGAAAGGAATGGGGGAAAGTAGTGGGGAAAGTTGTATAGCATGAATCTAGGACATGGTTCAAAGGGAAAGGAATGGGGGAAGTACTAGTACAGACTGGCTATCCAGCACCTACGTAGGTCGAAAAGGGAAAACAATGAGAAACGCAGTACGCACATCTATAACGAACTGATCTTTTGTTTTGGGGGACAAGGCTGTAGAGTTTGAGCAGAACTAGATTTGCTGCGCTCACATAGGGAAAGGTGTCTAAAGATAACAAAATTGGGACCAACATAAATATGCTCCTTAGTTGTTTGTTCTTTGTTGCAATAGACTTGCATCACCCCTTCATACATCGGTAGATGCACATGGTGCTGGTACGTCCACTGTCCCGTGCAACTCTTCAGCTATTGTTAATCCAAGGCCCTGTTTAGTTAAAAACTCCCTAGTCCCTACCTACTTGGTTCCAGGGACTAAACATGGACTAGAGGTTATTAAATGACATGCTAAAAGACCATGTTACCCCAAGTAATGAACTAATAGAGACAAGGTGCGATGCGGGGCAGGGGAAACTATTGGAAAAAGTCCCAAAAAGACTCTCCCTCGGGGTCTTCTTTCTTTAGTCCCAAATGCCCACTTTTAGTCCCTAAAAGTCCCTCCTGTTTGGTTTAGATGGGACTGAAACGGACCTTTTTTAGTCCCTACACCAAAATGCCCCTGTAACAAACACCCTCTAATAATGCCGCTGGAAAATTGATGCAATACCACAGTTAAAAGCAAATTACATGTTTAACGAATTTTATGGTTAATATAATCTCTCTGTTAATATTTATCAATGCCACCGTTTGAGAAATGCTACTATCTTGCTTTCTTTCCCATTTAGATAAGTTAGATGCTTCTTTTTGTTGGCTTCTGTGTAATCCACCGTTATTGACCACTAGTTGTTTCCTTTTCACCTCTGTGTAAACAGGGTTATCTACTTCACCTTGTTGCTATTGTGACCTTTTGTTGCACTGCAAAACACTTTTGTTTTAAGAGTGTTTTGTGCAGTTCAACCAAAATGTCACACCAAAAATGTTGCTTGATTGCTTGATCTTAGTGGAACTGCACAAGAGGAGATCTTACTTCCTATCCATGTTGGCAAATTTGGTTCAAATCTTCTTCTTGTGAGTTGTTTGAATTCCGCGTCATGAGAGGTTAGTACTAGCCTTCATTCACATGATTGTGCAGTGTGCTTTCATATGGTGTGCTACTTGTACGGTAATATTGCTTGATTTTAGTGAACTTCACAAATGGAGACAAGACTTCCAATCTGTATGTGCACTGCAATATCCCATTGAGGTAAGATAAGGATATTTCACAACTGTTGGCCTATATTTTGCTACTTTCATCAAAAAATTAATGTCGTTGTTTAGTGCTATACTTGTGCTCCCTAATTGACATGCCAAATCTTACATTGAAGGCAAATCTTGTCTGTTATTGAACAAAGTGATGAAGGGGAAGAACAAGCGGAACAAAAACAAAAATCAACTCCTGGTGCTGTAATGAAGCACTAGAACTATGATGACACAAGTAATGATATTGTTTTGCATCTTAATTTATTGCTATGGCTGGAACGAGAAATTGTTTTGCCACTGATTTGATGCCACTCTTAATGTAATATGTAATTATCTCTACTTGTGCAAACAGGGATCTTCTTTGAAGATACCATATATTTTAGTGGAACTGCACAAGAAGATGTTGGAAACATTAAACTAATCGAGGAGTATATAGTAAGCATGGCAACCATAGTAGATAACAACAGATGGTTCCAGAAAAGTGCTTGATCTGTATGCTCTACACAATAAGCTTCCTGACAAAGGTTGGTACTCGCCCACGAATTACATCCATATAATTGAGCTTTGTCATCTCTATTGGTGTTGTGCTACTGTTTAGATACTGTCATGAGAAAGTGGTATTGTCCCTGAGAAGTGCTTCATCTGTGTTTTTTAAAATATTTCCTTTCCTTTTTCGAGCAAAAAGGGATGCTAGCATTTAGTTGTCTTCTTGTCTTTGCACAACAGGACCATCCTCCTCTGAAGAAGAATATGGAGTACGTGAAGTGACTAGTTCTGATTATGCCAGGATGAAGAAGCCCTGTCTATCTTCTCATCAGAAGGAGCAGTTGAAGGATGGTTACATTACTCCCCACAAGACCAAACTAACTTCAGCTCAGAAGGACTGACAGATCTCCATTTTTTGTTGTCATTTGCAAGTACAATGTTGTTATAGGATTCTTTCAGGTGAGTTCTATTTTATTTAAAGTGTGATCTACATGGACCATGTAGGTGCCTATTTAAACTGTCAATTCATAGTATAGTTTGCTTTATACTAATCACTTTTTTGTATTTGTGCAAACATGGGTGCTCAGCTTGATTTCAATGGAAGCTGCACAAAATGTTCATGAATACATCGAATCATTCCTTTCCACCACAAGAAAGAAGGTGTCGATAAGTTCAAGGCATTGCAACATATAGCGGCAAAATCATACAAGCTACGTGCGAATTTGGTTGATTTTTGTTTATTTAGCATGAGGTGCCATGTCAATGTCCGAACTGATGGCAAACCCTGCCCATTCCACAATCGTAGGCATTTGATATTTTGGAATGGGAAAACCTTGTCAAAGTTTGCTCACTGATGTACGCAAAACAATAAGCATTTGACATTTTGGAATGGGACAACCTTGTCAAATTTTGCTCATTGATGTTAGCAAGAAGACATGCGTTTGATATTTTCGAACGGGACGCCCTTTGCTGTCAGCAACGTCGATCGATTTTTCTTTATTCTTTAGTTATGAAGTAAATATTGGCTCTGCTCATTGAGATGCATAATCATCGATTGTTTTGAATGTTCTCTATGAATTGCCAAGCCTGTGTGTTTGATTGCAATGTACAGGAACGCTAAAAAGCTGCTCAAACTCTTTGTACTCCTTATGTTCCTTTTTTCTTCACACATTGTGAAAGTTCATACTTTTTTCTGTAAGATTGGTCAAAGTAGAGATACTTTGACTGCAGACAAAACTTGTATGCAGACTAAAAAGGACCGGAGGGAGTACATGTGAAACTGCTGCAAACGAGGTGATCACCCTGGGAATAATGCTAGTATGTACTCCCTCCGTTTCTTTTTAGTCTGCATATAAGATTTGATCAAAGTCAAACTTTACAAAGTTTGACTAACTTTATATAAAAAATAACATCATCTACAATACTAAAGTCATATGCTATGAAAATTAATTTCATCATTCATCTAATAATGTTAATTTCATAGTGTGAATGTTGATATATTTTCCTACAAAGCTAGTCAAACTTTGTAAAGTTTGACTTTGACCAATTCTTATATGCGAACTAAAAAGAAACAGAGGGTGTATTGTTTTGCATGTTCATCCAATGCCAGTGATACAAGAATTCGAACTAATCGAACTAAATTCATTCATACACGGTTGTATTTCATATAAACATGTCGGATTTCATTACATTTCATACATTCTTCAACTAAAAAGGGGTGCGCTGCAGGTATAACTAATTAACTGAAGCTACCCACTTGTGGCCGATTGAGCCGAATAGAAGCTTCTTCTCCAGAGGACTGAGCTTCAGTGACTTAACTGCAGGTGCAGTTGCGTAACTAACATGTAGACCAGATGCCTGTTGGGCCCACGTGTCAGTCAGCCAACTACACCAGCAGTTAAGTAGAAGCAGCATCTTTCTCCAACATAGCTCTCCGACTCCACGTCGTGGCCAAGAAGCTAATCGGCCATCAATGGTCAACCCGCCTAGCTTGGCTTTAAACAGAGGGTAGCAGCGGTGGCCTTCCTTGGACCCGAGCGGCGGCGACCTACCGTGTTCTACTCTTCCACATTTTCTGTGTGGCGCGGGCTGGTTGGCGGTGGGGCGGGGCCTCGACATAGCCGGCGATGTCCTCTATCTCGCTGCTAGCGGGGCGACGCCTCGGCGGAGCGGGGGAAATCCTCCTCCTTGTTGCCGGTAGGGTGGGGCCTCGGCTGAGCCGGCAATGTCCTCTGCCTCGTTGTTGGCGAGGCGGAGCCTCGGCGGAGTAGGGCCTCCGCCTCGGTGACGGTGGGGCGGGACCTCGACGGAGCCGGTGGTGTCCTCTGCCTCGTTGTTGGTGCCACGGGGCCTCGGCGGAGCAGGGCCTTGTCGAGGCCAGCAGAGTGGGGACTCTTCGGAGCTGGCATTGTCCTCTGCCTCGTCCTCGGTCTCACCAAATAGCGCCTCGCCCGCTTCATCGCCTCTTTGTAGGCGGCCGCAGCCTCCACCAGCCGCATGCGGTACCGCCAGCGCTCGAGGCGGCCCTTGTGGGCGGAGCGGTATGAGTCGAGCAGCGCCTCCTGCTCCGCCTGCTCCGCGGCAATCTGCTCCTCTGCCTGCAGGTGCTCCTAGAGGAGATGGTTGTTGTAGGCGGCGTCGGCCTACACCTCCCGGAACTGCTCCTAATGCTTCTGCCTCACCGTGTCCATGTATTGGGCACGGGCCTCACCGGTGGTCATGGTGCAATGCACCAGCGAGGATGGCATGGAGGAGGGGGTTGGCGCCGGATCATCGACTACCATGTTCTCCATTGGGACGTTGTCGTCCTCCGGCTGCCTGTCGGCCAGCCAGTCAGCAGCAATGGTTGCCATCTCCTTGTGGTCCATCGTCCACCCTTCCCGGAGAGCGCTGGAGCGCGAGGAAGCCATGGTGGGTAGTAGTGGTGTGGACAGGAGAAAGGGAGCGAAGGCGGATGACTGCGGCTATGGCCAGCGCAGCAGTTTATATAGCAATGGTGGGCCGCGGAGGGACGGATGTGTGGCACCAGAGTAGACACCTTGGCAACTGCGTATCATTAATGTGGGCGGCAGACGGCCAAACGGACGACACTTGTGTGGTTTGAAGGCAAAGCAATCGCCTGCACCGGGAAGTGGGGCGGGCGGCGCTAACCGTTTTGGCCGGAAAGCGTGCGCGGGTGAGGGAGGCGGTCTGGGTGGGCCAGAGCAGTCAGACTCGCGCTTGGCAGCGGGTCGGTCCAGCAGCCGAACATGCTGGCTCGCCAGCGAGCTCGATAATCAGACGATGGACGTAGCTTCCGACCAGGAGTCGGCGCCACTGTCCAAGCCGGTTCATGTCGTGTTCACCATAGAGCAGGTGCGGCCCACTTCGACGCCCTAATGGCGGAAGAGCTACCAGCGCAGGAAGACCTGTGCTGCAACCTCCGTCTTCTCAGCGAGCATCGGTGAACAAGCGAACGACAATGCCGTCGCGGACATGTGCCCCTATGATCCTGGCTTCCCAAATGAGCAGCCGACACTGTATCAGACCATCCATAGGGCCCGCGAGGCCCTCTCCATCATCCTTCGGGTTGTTGCGCTCGCCGTGGTGCCGCCATCTCGCGTTGTCAACATGGTCAACGGGCATGATGAATGAGGAGATGAATATACTTGGAGAGGATGACAGTGGGGACCCACCAAGGCTGTAGCCGCACGTATGCAAGTGCCTCCTTATTATATAGAACTCTAATTTTTTTGCTTCCTCTTGGTTTCTTGACATCACGGTCCCACACCATTGTCAACCTATGTTGTCAATAAATGAGAGAATTGCACAAGGAGAGGCCGACAGCTGGGACCAAGAAGCTCGAGCAGTATTTGTGTTCTTAAGGTGTGAGCACTGCAGAGTTTTTCTTGAGTGATGTTTTCGTTGTTGTTCAGAGGAGAGTACGGTATTAACTGGGCGGGCTGTGGCCCTTCTAGCCTAGGCTAGATATCCAGCCTAGATATTAATTTTTTTCAAGCTAAAAATGGCTAGCCCAGCTATACTTTTTTGAGGAATACCCAAGCAAGGTCAACTTGTTATTCTCCGCCCCGCTGGGCTACAAATGTTTCCTAGGAGGGATGCATTAGGCTTAACAAGAAAATGGGCTTTAAGAAATAATAAATGGGATGTAATTATAAAAACTGGGTAGTAACTATAAAAAAATGCACCAAACACGTAATTACTTTATAAAATATTATTTCTGGATTTTGAAATTTTTTAATTTCATTAATTGTTGCGCACGCAATGTTTCATTGGATTTTTACGTAATACAAATTTATATTGAAATTTTATTTAATTTGACTAGAAATTTCGGGATAAAAATATTTTGGATCCCATCAAAATGTGGGAAATTTTATTGAATTCTGTTTTGAATGGTTGGTTGAAATTATTAATCGTTGTCCTAGCTACAAAATGGGTTGTACTTTTAACAAACTGTAAATGGGATGTAGTAAATTCCATTAGAATTCAAAAATGGGTTGTACATTCTTACAAATCTCAAATGGGCTATAAATTGTCTGCCATACACTTGTGGGCCTACTAAGTTGACACGTCCCCGCAGAAAAAATAAGTTAACGCGTATGCAAGGCTTTGTCAACTTATAGTCAACACACGGTTCTAGCAGCAGTGGCCGTTGGATGTCCATCCAACGGATGTCGTGCTTCTTCTTCAATCTCGGATATTCTAGCTTCACCCGCCAAAAAAATGATTCCTCCCCCTGACATCTGGGGCACGCGATTTCAAAAGCTGACTTGTGGGCCTACTAAGTTGACGCATACAAGGGCTTTGTCAACTTAGTCAATATAAACGATTCTAGCTGCAGTTACCATACGATGTCCATCCAACGGATGTCATCTTCTTCAACCTCTGGTCTTCTTGCTCCAGCCGCCCAAAGCAGCGCCAGTCATGTCGGCTGCTCCAGCCTCCCGTGGCCGGCTGTGCTGCCGTGGAGGGCTCATCGCCCCTACTAATCCCACCGCTGGCCAGGCCATCCCTCCATTCACCCACACCCCCTGTTATTCTGCGGCAACGACAGCCTCACACCACAGCCCAACCAGTGAACCCTCATACTCCTCTCCACATTGGCATCCACTACCGCGTCTTCCCTGGCTCCGCATTGTCCCCTTCCTAGGCCTCGCCATTGTCCACCTCCTTGGTGCTCTCGGCGCGGCGTGGTCAATGTGGTCAACGACCGACTTCCATCGGAAGAGTAGTGTACATGGAGAGGCTGACAGCTGGGTCCATGGCCGCAGCAAGGAAGTGCCTCCTTATTACGTGGAAAATAATGCTTCCTCCATCTGACAGCAGGGACCCACCGGACGGGCCACCGTATTTCGTGAAAAAAAGTTTCCCCCCTGACTGCTGGGACCGACCAGCTACATCTTCGCATGCAAGGAAGTGCGTCCATATTACGGGCAAAAAAATGATTCGCCCCCTGACTGCTAGGACCCACCAGCTACATCTTCGCATGCAAGGAAGTGCCTGACAGTCGGGACCCACCTGGTCCAAGCGTACGTAGTGTTGTCATTCTGGTCGCGAACGTGTATGTACATACGATCGATATGTCTGCAGAATGCAGCGATGAACCGTGTAAGGAAGGGCACGTGTCGTAGTAGAGGCACACATGTAGCATGTACACATACGTACAGCAGCCAGAGTGCAACAAAGAAAATGCGACCATGTACGTACATACGGGCGGGGTCTCGAGCGCATACTCGCGCATATATATACGGACGGCCTGGGCTGGTGTACATGGAGAGGCAACGAACGGCAGCAAGGGTGTCATGTTCATCGGGCAGCGAATCGGCTGGGTCAAAATGGAGAAACAGCATCCTGATCATCGGGAGGCAACCGACTGGGTCGGAATACGTCATGTCCATCGGGAGCCAACCGGCTTGGACATAACAGCCGATGGAAACGAGGCCTAGCGTACCGTAGAACGGAGGAAACGGCCTTGTGTTTGACCGGCCACGGTTGAAACAGGATCCTATTCATAAGGAGGGGTCTGGCGTACCACAAAACGGAGGAAGCAGACTTCTCTTGGTCGAAACGGGACCTGTTGATCGGGAGGGGTGTGGCATGATACGACTCCATCGTATCTACTTTTCCAAACACTTTTGCCCTTGTTTTGGACTCTAACTTGTATGATTTGAATGGAACTAACCCGGACTGACGCTGTTTTCAGCAGAATTGCCATGGTGTTGTTTTATGTGCAGAAAATAAAAGTTCTCGGAATGTCCTGAAACTCCACGGAACACCTTAGAAAAAACAATAAAAAATCCTCGCCAAAGATGAAGAACAGGGGGCCCACACCCTGTCCACGAGGGTGGGGGCGCCCCCCTGGGCGCGCCCCCCCTACCTCGTGGGCCCCCTGGTGGCCCTCCGATGCCAACTCCAACTCCATATATTGGCTTTCGGGGAGAAAAAAATCAGAGAGAAGAAATCATCGCGTTTACGATACGGAGCCGCCGCCAAGCCCTAATCTCTCTCGGGAGGGCTGATCTGGAGTCCGTTCGGGGCTCCGGAGAGGGGGATTTGTCGCCGTCGTCATCGTCAACCATCCTCCAGCACCAATTTCATGATGCTCACCGCCGTGCGTGAGTAATTGCACTGTAGGCTTGCTGGACGGTGATGGGTTGGATGAGATTTATCATGTAATCAAGTTAGTTTTGTTAGGGTTTGATCCCTAGTATCCATTATGTTCTGAGATTGATGTTGCTATGACTTTGCTATGCTTAATGCTTGTCACTAGGGCCTGAGTGCCATGATTTCAGATCTGAACCTATTATGTTTTCATGAATATATATGTGTTCTTGATCCTATCTTGCAAGTCTACAGTCACCTACTATGTGTTATGATCCGGCAACCCTGAAGTGACAATAATCGGGACCACTCCCGGTGATGACCATAGTTTGAGGAGTTCATGTATTCACTATGTGCTAATGCTTTGTTCTGGTTCTCTATTAAAAGGAGGCCTTAATATCCCTTAGTTTACAATAGGACCCCGCTGCCACGGGAGGGTAGGACAAAAGATGTCATGCAAGTTCTTTTCCATAAGCACGTATGACTATATACGGAATACATGCCTACATTACATTGATGAACTGGAGCTAGTTCTGTGTCACCCTATGTTATGACTGTTACATGACGGACCTCATCCGGCATAATTATCCATCACTAATCCGGTGCCTATGAATTTTCCATATACTGGTTCTCGCTTATTTACTTTTCTGTTGCTACTGTTACAATCACTACAAAATACCAAAAACATTACTTTTGTTGTCTTTACTTTTGTTACCGTTACCACTACTATCATATTACTTTGCTACTAAACACTTCGCTGTAGATACTAAGTTTCCAGGTGTGGTTGAATTGACAACTCAGCTGCTAATACTTGAGAATATTCTTTGGCTCCCCTTGTGTCGAATCAATAAATTTGGGTTGAATACTCTACCCTCGAAAACTGTTGGGATCCTCTATACTTGTGGGTTATCAAGACCTTTTTCTGGCACCGTTGCCGGGGAGCATAGCTCTATTCTTTGAGTCACTTGGGAATTATATCTGCTGGACACTATGAAGAACTTGAAAGATGATCGAACTACTATTTTGCCCTCAACTACGAGGGGAGGTAAGGAACTGCCATCTAGCCTTGCACTAGATTCTCCTTCTATTATGAGTAAGCTAGTGACACCTAAACCTACTACTGCTATGAATTCTGATATGTCGCATGTTATTGATGATGCTACTTCTGCTATGCATGAAACTTATGATGAAACTACTTCTATGCTTAATACTACTGTGCCCCTAAGTGAATTTCTTGTTGAGCAAATTGCTAGGTCTAGAGAAAGAGAAATTATTGTACCTGAATACGATGGTGTTAGTGATGATGAAAATATGCCTGCTATTCCTGAGGGTTATCTTTCTGATGCGGAATCTTCTGCAGCTATTCTTGCTTGCCAGGATAGATATGAACTTAAGAGGTTGCTAGTTAAATGGAGTAAAGAATCTTTTAGAGATAGGATGAGACCCTGAAAGTGCGTTATATCGACTAGAGGGGGGGTGAATAGGCGATTTTTATGAATTCTTCACTAAGTAATTTGCCGGTGAGGAAATTCCTTAGCGAAGAACTACTAGCAGCGGAATAAGTACTCAGAAGTAAGCATAACAGAATACAAGCATGGTCATCATGATGAAATGAAGACTAGCACAAAGTACAGAAAGCGTAATCACAGGATAACACAAGATGAAGACAAACAGACTGAAGAAATTGAAATGAGGAAATTGAGAAAGTCTTCAGTCAAAGTCTTCAAACACAGATATGAACAAACACTCAACACAGTAATGAGGAAATGAAAGGGTTGAGGAAATAGAACCAGTTAGGTTGGTGAAGACAATGATTTGGTAGACCAGTTCCAACTGCTGTCTCAGTTGTACGTCTGGTTGGAGCGGCTGAGTATTTAAACTCGAGGACACACAGTCCCGGACACACAGTCGCTGAGCACGCAGCTCAGGACACCCAGTCCTCACCGTATTGTCCTTGAACTAAGGTCACGCAGACCTCATCCAATCACTCGTGGTAACTCTTCAGGCGACTTCCAAACCTTCACACACTTGGTCACTCGGCGATCCACAATTCCTCTTGGATGCTCTAGACCATGACGCCTAACCGTCTGGAAGAAGCACAGTCTTCAAAGGTAACAAGCGTTGGATCCACGCAGGATCAATTTCTTCAGTGATGCTCAATCACTTTGGGTTTGTAGGGGTTTGGTTTTGGGTTTTCCTCACTTGATGATTTTCGCTCAAAGTCCTCGGAGGATGGGTTGCTCTCAAATGACAAGTGTCAAGTTCTCTCGGAGCAGCCAACCAGCTAGTGGTTGTAGGGGACGGCTATTTATAGCCTAGGGAGCAGCCCGACAAGATAAGACATAAATGCCCTTCAATGATATGACCGTTAGGTGGATAAGATATTTTGGGACAGCTGGCGTGCAGCACAGCAACGGTCGGAAATTTGACTCTCAAATTCCTCAGGGCTATCATGTTCCTCACTGTGTAGGCAATTCGCACTGGCGAATTCCTAACTCCTTAGTCAGAACAAATTCATCAGTGACCAGAAGAACTTCATCTCTGTGACTGAAGAAAGTGACTGAACTGTATGAGATTTCCAAAGGCTTCACTCGAAGGGATTGGTAGGTGTAGGATTTTGAGTTGAGCATCACATGGAAATTTTTCCTTAGTATTTCCTCGACCCCCTTTAACAGTACGGTGTTTCCTATGACTCAAGAAAGAGAAAATGAAACTACGGAAACAAAAGTCTTCACGCTTCATGTTCCACAAATGAAATACCAAGTCTTCAAGGTCACACCAATTTCTTCACTTTCAAAGTCTTCAGAAAGTCTTCAGAGTATCAAAGTCTTCAGTTGAAGAACTTCATTTTTAGGGGTCGACTTTCTCTGTAAATATCAAATTCCTCATAGACTTATAGACCTGTGTACACTCACAAACGCATTAGTCCATTAACCTATATGTCTTCAATACACCAAAATCACTAAGGGGCACTAGATGCACTTACAATCTCCCCCTTTTTGGTGATTGATGACAATATAGGTTAAGTTTTCAGCGGGGATAAACATATGAAGTGTAAGTACTGATATTGAGGAATTTGATAGCAAGATATAGAAGAACTCCCCTGAAGATGTGCATAGTGAGGAATTTGCGTTTGAGGCAATGCACATTTGAAGAGTTGAATCATGGAGATCTCCCCCTATATCTTGTAATTCATACACGCATTTGATATATAATATGAAGAATTTGAAATGCATGATGAAATATGGTGCCTGATGAAATTTAGCATGCGTGCAGTAACATTAATGAGGAATAAGCATGCCGAATAAAGCATCAAAAGTATTAGAGCATAGTGCAACAAAAGTATCAACGCACCATCGGGTTTAAGATTACAACTCGATTCAAATAAAAGTTTCAGAAGAACCAGGGTTGTAACTTAAAAAATGCCCTTAATATAGACCCGCTTGAAGACTAACTCAGATTTCTCCCCCTTTGTCATGAAATGACTAAAAGGATTGAAACTGAGGACTAACGCCCCTGAAGAATTTCAAGTCGATGGAGGAGCGCCAGCGTTGTCGGGGTTGTTTGTTGTAGCAGGGCCTGCCGCAGTGTCGTCCAAATCTTCATACTCATCAGTGTCACGCGATGAAGAATAAGAGCTGGCCACCAGTGGAGGAACTTTGACCCTCTTCAATTTCTTCGGAGGAGGTGCAGACCAGTCAAATTCTTCCTTGAGACCCATAGTCTTCAGTTCTTTAGCGCTATAGACATGAGTGAGGACAGCCCAGGTGCGGTTGAAGGTTTCATGAAGGTAGTATTGGTTCTTCTTCACTGCATTGTGTTCTGAGGTCATATTGTGAAGAAGTGCACCAAACTGACGCTTTACCCATTTGTGATTGCGATCAACCTTCTGATGAAGACTGAGGAGTAACTCATGGTCAGTCATCACCCTGGGTGCTGTGGCTTGAGGATTTTGCTTGGCTGAGGTATTTGCAGCAGAGTCATGTGTGGCAGAGTCGTCATTGGTAGAGTAAGATGCAGCCAGGCGAAATTGACAATCGAATGGACGAATGCCTTCATCGATCACAACAGCTGCCTTGCCTTTATCATCAGCTGATGAAACTGTCCGTTTGAGGACTTCAATGGGAGGCAAGTAGCTACCGTGGTTCAGAGTGTCAGCTTTGTAATTCAGTGAAGGTCTAGCCCTGATGAATCTCATAATCCAAGGCGCATAGGGCTTCAGCTCGAATGGTGACATAGCAATATTGGCCAGAGTCCTCATGAAGAAATCATGGAAGTTGATGGGAACGCCATGAATGATGTTGAAAAGCATATTCTTCATGATGCCAACGACTTCTTCATCATTTGAGTCGTGGCCTTTGATAGGACTCATTGTCTTCGTCAGAATGCGATAGATAGTCCGAGGATAGAGTAATTCCTTGACGAGGAATTTGGTTCGTGGGGCCTGCCCAGGCTTCAAAGGATTCATGAGCACTTGCATATAGTGATTTGTCAGTTCAGGGTCACTGTAGGTGCAACATGCACTATCATGGGGAGGACTGAGAGGAAGGACACGAAGCAATTCAGTTGCCGGTGCCTTGTAGTGAGTGTTTTCAGTCATCCAGTCCAACACCCATGAGTTGACATCTTCAGCGTCTCCAGTGATATGCAGTGTCACGTAGAACTGAAGAATGAGTTCTTCATTCCAATCGCAAATGTCCGTGCAGAAATTTAGTAATCCTGCATCATGAAGAACACTGAGGACTGGCCCGAAGCATGGTAGAGATTCCATGTCCACGTGAGGAATATGTTCATGATCGAAGATTTTGTCTTTGTCAAATAGCACAGAGGAATAGAAGTTGGCTTGACTAGCAGTCCAGAAACGCCTCTTCCTTATGCGAGCAGGGTCATAGGGGTTGTAATCTGTGAAGAATACATGCTCGGCAAAGAAGTCTTCAGCCTTGAACTTCTGTTTTCTTGAGAACGGAATCTTTGGCTTTGGCAGAGGGGTGTCAGTGAGTTGCATCACCACCTCAGGAATCGCGAGCTCTGGTTCTTCAGGCTGAGGAATTTCTGGTTCCTCTGCGTGTGCAACTTGATGATCAGCAGTAGCAGGTTCTTCAGCACTAGCGGTTGGAATATCTTCATGCACAGAGGGAGTGGGATGAGTTTCTTCAGAGCCCATTTGAACTGTTGGTGCAGGGGACTGAGGAATCTGTTGGATAGGGGTGAAGAGAGGAGTATTGGGATGCTGACTTTCCCAAAAGTCATCATTCATCACAAGTGTGGAGCATCCTATATCCACATCTTCATCTTCAATTTCCTCAACACCAGCCTCTTCAGCTGTGAACTGAGGCATAGGTGAGGAAATGACTGGCGTTGAAGGGATTGCATCCACTTCAATTTCTTCATCCATCTGCTCTGACGAAGCAGCAGAATGATTTCCTTCATCAGATCCGCTTGGGATCTCATAGTCTTCTCCAAAAGGAACAAGGTCCTTTGATGGCATGGAGGAAATCGGAATAGCATCAATTGGATTTTCGAGTGAGCTGGTCATTGGCTTCATTTTCTTCGCAGCCGAAGATTCTGACGTAGCTGATGCCTTCCTTTTCTTCGCTGCAGCTCGCTCTACAGCCTTGGTCTTCTTCACATCATAGGTAGATGGAAGAATTGGAGTTGGTGTAGGCGCGGGAGGAGCTGAGGAATCTGGTTGATTTTCTTCAGGCGCAACTGATGCAGTTGCCCTGATCTCTTCAGTTTCTTCAGGTGCACCACTAGTGGATGCCCTGGCAATTTCTTCAGCGGCTGGAATTGCTTCATTAGCCCTGGACCTAGCATTTACTTTAGCAGGCTGAAAATGATCAGAGGTGCTGGCATGTTCTTCAACAGGCTGAGCAGAGTCTGCAGCCTGAGGGTTTTCTTGTTGCGTTGGGGCTGCAACATCTGTGAATTTCTTCGTCAGATTGACGAATCTCACTTTAGCTCCTTGCCAATCAGCATAGTAGGCATCAAAGTCTTTGCTGAGGGCTTGAATTTCAGACTAAGCCTGGAGAAGTTCCTCAGGTGTCATTCTGACAACATTTTTCTTCAGGAGCTTCTCCTTTCTGTATTGCGCTTTCTTGATCTCTCTTGCCTTTTCAAACTTCCATTTCTCTTGAGTGATGAAATGGGTCAGCATGTGACTTTGACCAGGAGTCAGATGAAAATCAGGCATTGGGGTGTTTGGATCCTTGTGCCAGAGATCAATGTAATTGAGGATTTTCCTTGGATCCAAAAGCAGTGGCACATATGTGCCTTTGGCTCTAGCGGCCTTCACCTATCTGTCTCTGATGATTTCTGCAAGTTCATCATCAGAAGCTTCATCATCAGAAGGCACATGGAATGCGACCTGTTTCTTCTTTGGACTTGGCCGAGGACCTCGTCCAGCTGTTGCTTTAGTCTTCAACAGTGTGGGGCCTGATGAGGAAATTGGTGCAGTTAAGGAACTTGCTGAAACACCAGAGGCAATCGAGAAACCAGCAGTCCTTTGACATGTAGCCAGATGCACAGGAGCTGAGGACTTTGAAGCAGCTGCTGAGGACTTTGGTGGAGCAGTAGCAGTGTGAGGAATTTGCCGTGAGGGCATCGCTGAGGAACTTGGCCGTGAAGGCGCTGTTGGTGAAGCACTTGGCTTACGAGCAGGCTTCTTTGGCATGGATTTCCTCGGTTTGACCGAGGCCTCAGTAGCAGTAGCAGTGGCAGAATCCTCATTGAATTTCTTCACTGCCTCCTTGGCTTGTCTTGCCAATTTAGCTTGGCACTTAGCCCATTCTTGAGGATAGTCCTCACCACGCTTGATGCTTGTGGGGTCAGCTACTTGGCCAGGTGCCAATGGAGCTCTTGGGCATGGAGGATTTAAAGAAAATTTCTTCATATACTTTGGAGTAACATATCTGTACTCCCTCCATTCTCTTGCCCATCTTCTTTCAATCCTCTGTATGCGCACCTTGCGCTGATTCTTGTTTTCTTTGCCAAATTTTGCTTCATTAGGTGTGCAATAGTCAGCATAAATTTCCTCAGGGATTTCAAACGCAGTCATAACCTCAGGTTTCTTTCCTCCTTTCTGCGGCTTCTTACCGTCTGCTATATTGTTCAGATGAGGAATTTGAACAATTGAACACTCTGAAGAAGTATGCAGCTTTTCTTCGAGGAACGCTGCAAATGAGTTAAGTTGATGAGAACCTAGTGATTCAGCAGCAGACATGAGTACCTATGAACAGAGTATAGGTGCGAGGAATTTGGAGAGGTCATATGCGTTCTCAGAAGGTTTTTCGAAAAGAACAAATTTTGAGGAATTTGACCAGATGAACCTTGAGGAATTTCACTAAGCGTTCTTGTCTTAGGTTCCAGAGTTGTACAGATCGAAGATCCACACAATTAGGGAATCTTGAAGAAAATGATTGCTTAGAGAAACAGTTCAAGATCATATGATGTGTGAGGTGTTCATATGTGTGAAGATTTGAAGAATAAACACCTTTGAAGATTTTCAAGAAAGTTTGAGAATCAAAGTGAGTAATAAAAGTGACTTTTAATTACCCGAAGTGAAGAACACGACGAACTGTGAAGAACAGATGTGAAGTTTGTCAGGTTAGATCTCCCACGCCCTAACTTGGCAGAGGAAGACAGCTACGGTGGCGGCAGAGTGAAGATTTCCACGGTCGACGTGAGTACAATGGCGACGAGGTCGAGGCAGCGAAGCTCTTCCTCACCGGCGACGATGGAGTAGCGGCGGCGCTAGGGTTTGAGGAGCTCAAGTGAGAGAGTAGCGATCGAGCGGAGTAAATGAAGTGAGGAAGGGGAGAGGGGTATTTATAGACACGGTGAAAAACTGTTCGCCCAAAGATTTTGAGACGAATGTGCCCCTGCCCTTTCTCCTTCTCGCGACATGTGTCACTCACGTACTGTGTAGTTGAGATCATGTACGATCATGGGTGAATAGAATAATGCATTGTGGGATGCGGAACGGCTTGAGCGGCAAAACGAAAATTTGGATAAGATTTGTTTTAAAGTTTCGTTCGCAATTTCTTCAGCTGACAAGGACACAGTGAAGATTTTGAACAAGTTTCAAATAGAACGCACATGAAGAATTTGTGAATAGAGTGGGTTGAGTATAGCATAGAGAGGGAAGGGTCCGATTACATTCACTTAGCAGAAAAAGCAACTTGAAGAAATAGCTATAAGTGAATGCTGTAGAGGACATAAACTCATATATATATATATATATATATATATATATATATATATATATATATATATATATAGCCAATGAAGAAAAGCGACGGAAACAGTGAAGATTTTGCAAAGTTGAAGAATTTGAAAAACTGAAGAATTTCAAAACTGAGGAAAAGCTCAAATTGAAGATTTTCAACTTTTTGTGGTGGCGTGACCCACCGTATAAGAATGATGATCAGACACCGCGTACAATTGTCGTAGGGTTCTGAGAATCAAATTCTTCATTAATTTCTTCACACTTAGAGTGGTATTCTTCATTGATTGAAGAAAAACATTTCTTCATGTGTTGCACATCTAAGTCATCAATTTTGCATAAGTGTCAGGGTGTGTGTCCTTTTCAAAGAACATTCGAAGATTCTAAGATATTTAGCTCACACCGCAACTTGCTAAATCTCTTCCCATCCAAGGGCTTAGTGAAGATATCAGCTAGCTGTTCTTCAGTCTTCACGTGCTCGATGGAGATGTCGCCCTTCAACACATGATCACGAAGAAAATGATGACGAATCTGAATGTTCTTTGTCTTCGAGTGTTGAACTGGGTTGTGAGCAATCTTGATGGCACTCTCATTGTCGCAGAGGAGAGGCACATTCTTCACGTTGACGCCATAGTCCTTGAGGGTTTGCTTCATCCAAAGCAGTTGAGCACAGCAAGAGCGAGCAGCAATGTATTCAGCTTCCGCAGTAGACAGTGATACGCAGTTCTGTTTCTTTGAGGACCAACAGACCAAAGATCGTCCGAGGAAATGACAAGTGCCAGATGTTGACTTGCGGTCCATACGATCACCAGTATAGTTAGTGTCAGAATATCCAATGAGATCAAAAGTAGAGCCCTTGGGGTACCATAATCCTAGTGTTGGTGTGTGAGCTAGATATCGAAGAATATGCTTCACAGCCTTATGGTGTGATTCCTTCGGTGCAGCTTGAAATCGGGCACACATGCAAACACTAAGCATTATATCTGGCCTAGATGCACATAAGTACAATAAAGAACCAATCATGGAGCAGTATACCTTGTGATCGAAGTCAATACCATTTTCATCAGTGCATAGATTGCCATTTGTGGGCATAGGAATTCTGACGCCTTTGCAATCTTGCATGCCGAATTTCCTCAGTACATCTTTGAGGTATTTCTCCTGAGATATGAATATGCCATTGCGTTGTTGACGAATTTGAAGACCTAAGAAGAATTTCAACTCTCCCATCATAGACATTTGATATTCTTCACTCATCATATAGGCAAATTCATCACTATAACGTTGGTCAGTACAGCCAAAGATAATATCATCAACATATATTTGGCACACAAACAGTTCACCATCATAAGATTTAGTAAAGAGAGTAGGGTCGAGTGAACCGGGTGTGAAGCCATTCTTCATGAAGAATTCCTTCAATGTATCATACCACGCCTGAGGGGCTTGCTTGAGGCCATAGAGGGCCTTATTAAGTCTGAAGACTTTGTCAGGATTCTTTGGATCTTCAAAACCTGGGGGTTGAGCAACATATACTTCTTCCTCAAGCTTACCATTGAGGAATGCACTTTTCACATCCATTTGATATAAGATGATATCATGATGGTTAGCATAAGCAAGTAATATGCGAATAGCCTCAAGTCTAGCAACAGGTGCAAAAGTTTCATCGAAATCAATTCCTTCAACCTGTGTGTAGCCTTGAGCTACCAGTCGTGCCTTATTCCTCACCACAAGGCCATTTTCATCTTGCTTGTTGCGGTAGATCCACTTTGTGCCAATGATATTATGCTTGCGAGGATCTGGACGTTTGGCCAGTTCCCAGACATTGTTGAGCTCGAACTGATGTAATTCTTCTTGCATAGCCTGAATCCACTCCGGCTCCAAAAATGCTTCATCTACCTTAGTGGGCTCTGTGATAGAGACAAAAGCATAGTGCCCACAAAAGTTAGATAAATGTGAAGCTTTTGAGCGTGTGAGAGGACCTGGTGCTCTAATGTCATCAATGATCTTCTCCACTTGCACTTCTTTTGCAACGCGAGGATGAGCTGGTTGTCACCGAGGAATTTGATCAGCATTTTCTTCAGCACCATTTTCTTCAGCATTTTCTTCAGGTGCATCAGCTCGACATTCTTCATGAACTGAAATAAATTCTTTAGCAAATTCTTCAGTAGGAATGACATCCTCAGTTGCCTTGAACTTGATATAATCCTCAGGTGCTGGTTCATCTAACACAGAAGGTAGGTTCTCTCTTTGCGAGCCATTAGTTTTATCGAACTGCACATCTACAGTGTCAACAATCTTGTGAAGAACAATGTTGAAGACTCTGTAGGTGTGCGAGTCCTTTCCGTAACCAAGCATAAAACCTTCATGTGCTTTCGGTGCAAATTTAAAATTGTGGTGAGGATCTCTAATCCAACATTTAGCACCGAAGACATTGAAATAACTCGCATTGGGTTTCTTGTCAGTGAGGAGTTCATAGGCCGTCTTCTTGAAGAATTTGTGAAGAATATGATATCAAGTTCATCAGATGAATTTCATCAATCAGTAAACAGATATAGCAGTATGAGGACATGTGAAATGAAGGTTCATTTCATCATGATTCGCCTGCGTCCTTTCAGGCAATTTTGTCAGGTCCCCAGCAAATTCTTCAGACGTTAAGGCACGTCTGGAGACCTGACCCTGCAGAAGAGATTAGTTCTTTTTCTTCACCACCCACATCTGAAGGGGTGGCAAAGAGTTTATCACTCTGCGAGCACCATACGAGAGTGGTGGCATAGAGGCCAAACCATTTCGTTTCACATAAGAGGGGTTAGGGTAAGCATATGAATAAGCAGAGAAATTCTTCGAGGACTTATGAACATAATGGTTTGAAGAATAATGCACATATTCATAGCCCTTAGCTCTACCCTGCGAAACAGAGTTGTTAGCACGATGATAATCATATGAGGACTTTGATCCTTTTGAGGAATTTGATCCACGTGAGGATATTGGTCCATATGAGGACTTGGATCCATATGAAGAATTTGATCTGGGGTTCCTGTTCTTCACAGATGGTGTCATGAGGACATTCACCTGAAGACTTTTGAGGCACTTCTTGGGAACCCAGATTTTCTTCATAGGAGAACCATTCCTGCAGTTAGTGCCAACATATCTAGCAAATACTTCACCATTCTGATTTTTGAACAGTTTATAGTTGGAGTCAAATGACTCATCAGAAGAATGAGGAGATTCACATGTAAAGCCAGATAAGTTAGATGGATCAACTGGAGGTCCCTTTGCAGCAACCCACGAGGTTTTGGGGTACTGCTCAGGCTTCCAATATGTTCCATCAGCATTAAGTTTCCTCTCAAAGGCGATACCCTCTTTCCTAGGGTTTCTGTTGAGGATCTGCTTTTTAAGCACATCACAAAGAGTCTGGTGCCCTTTGAGGCTTTTGTACATGCCTGTCATGTACAATTCCTTCAGCCCTGCATCGTCAGTGATACTAGCAATGTCCTTAGATGAGGCATTAATGATAGCAGAGGCAGGTGAAGAATTTGTAACAGTTGAAGCATTTGAACATTCAGGTGAAGAATTAGCAGATTCACGTTCAATGCACTTTAAGCATGGAGGAACAAATTCTTCCTGAGAAGCGCTGATTTGTTGAGCTAGTAATGAATCACGCTCCTTCTGAAGATCTTCATAACTCACTCTTAGCTTCTCAAGATCTTGCTTTCTTTGAAGAAATTCATAAGAAAGTTTCTCATGATCAGATAAGAGAGTGTTATGATGACTTTGAAGGTTATCAAACCTAGACTGAAGTCTCTGAAGATTTTCAGTCAGGGCTTTAGTGCGATCCATTTCTTCACCCAACATATCATCACTTTTGTCTAGCTTGTTTTGAACCTTTTCAAAAGCCCTTTGTTGTTTTACAGCAATCTTAGCAAGTTTGGAGTAGCTGGGCTTGAGATCCTCATCAGATTCATTTTCACTAGATTCAGAGGAGGTGTATTTGAGTACTTTTGCACCTTTCTCCATGAAGCAATAGGTGGGAGCGTAGTCATCATTATCTTCATCAGGCTTGTCGGTGGGGTCAGTTTCTTCAGTGTTGAAGATGGACTTGCTAACGAAAGCAGTAGAGAAGGCCAGACTCGCCACACCAGATTCGGATTCTTCAGACGCCTCCTCTTCCTCATGTTCCTCAGCTTCAGCTTCAGAGTCCATTTCCTTGCCAAGGAATGCCCGAGCCTTCTTGGAGCTGCTCTTCTTGTGAGATGAAGACTTCGAGGATTTTGATGACGAAGATTTTAACGATTTCTTCTTCTTCTTCGCATCATCAGAACTGTAATCCTTGTATTTCTTCTTCTTCAATTCCTTTTCGCACTGAGGACAATCTTGAATATAGGGACCAGGTTTCTTGCATTTGTGGCACAACCTTCTCTTATAGTCACTGGATGAGGAATCACTGCTTCTTGAGGATTTTCCAAAGCGACCACGTCTTGAGAACTTCTGGAATTTCTTCACGAGCAGTGCTAGCTCCTGGCTCAATTCTTCAGGATCACCAAGGCTACTACCAGAATCCTCACATTCAGAATCAGACACAACCTTGGCCTTCAGGGCACGTGGTTTGCCATAGCTCGAACCATAGAGATCTCTCTTTTCAGCAAGCTAGAACTCGTGAGTATTTAGCCTTTCGAGGATATCGGCAGGATCAAGAGACTTGTAGTCAGCCCGTTCTTGTACCATCAGTCCTAGAGTATCAAATGAGGAATCAAGCAATCTCAACAGTTTCTTCACCACCTCATGGTCAGTGATGTCAGTGGCACCGAGGGCTTGAAGCTCAGTTGAGATGTCAGTGAGGCGATCAAAGGTTTGTTGGACATTTTCATTGTCGAGTCTTTTGAAGCGGTTGAAGAGATTCCGAAGAACATCAACTCGAGAGTCACGCAGAGTTGAGACTCCTTCATTCACTTTGGACAGCCTATCCCAGATAAGCTTAGCAGTTTCCAAAGCACTCACTCTTCCATACTGTCCTTTACTCAGATGGCCACATATGATATTCTTCGCTTGAGAATCGAGTTGCTTGAATCTCTTCACATCAATAGCGTTCAGTGAGGGTGAGACAAAGGGAACACCATTTTCCACAACATACCAGAGATCGTTGTCAATTGCCTCAAGATGCATTCGCATCTTGTTTTTGCAGTAGGGGTAGTTCGTCCCATCAAAGGTAGGACTCCCAGCTGAGACCTTGATCATACCTGCGGTCGACATAACTAGAACTCCAGGTGGTTAAACCAAAAGCACACAGAACAAGGGAGTACCTTGCTCTGATACCAATTGAAAGTGCGTTATATCGAATAGAGGGGGGGGTGAATAGGCGATTTTTATGAATTCTTCACTGAGGAATTTGCCCGTGAGGAAATTCCTTAGGGAAGAACTACTAGCAGCGGAATAAGTACTCAGAAGTAAGCATAACAGAATACAAGCATGGTCATCATGATGAAATGAAGACTAGCACAGAGTACAGGAAGCGTAATCATAGGATAACACAAGATGAAGACAAACAGACTGAAGAAATTGAACTGAGGAAATTGAGAAAGTCTTCAGTCAAAGTCTTTAAACACAGATATGAACAAACACTCAACACAGTTGTCGGTGTCAAAACCGGCGGATCTCGGGTAGGGGGTCCCGAACTGTGCGTCTAGGCGGATGGTAACATGAGACAAGGGACACGATGTTTTTACCCAGGTTCGGGCCCTCTCGATGGAGGTAAAACCATACTCCTGCTTGATTGATATTGATGATATGGGTAGTACAAGAGTGGATCTACCACGAGATCAAGGAGGCTAAATCCTAGAAGCTAGCCTATGGTATGATTGTTGTAATGGTTGTCGTCCTACGGACTAAAAGCCTTCCGGTTTATATAGACACCGGAGAGGGCTAGGGTTACACAGAGTCGGTTACAATGGTAGGAGATCTACATATCCGTATCGCCAAGCTTGCCTTCCACGCCAAGGAAATTCCCATCCGGAAACGGGACGGAGTCTTCAATCTTGTATCTTCGTAGTCTTGGAGTCCGGCGGACGATGATAGTCCGGCTGTCCGGACACCCCCTAGTCCAGGACTCCCTCAGTAGCCCCTAAACCTGGCTTTAATGACGATGAGTCCGGCGCGCATAATGTTCGGCATTGCAAGGCGGGTTCCTCCTCCGAATAATCCATAGAAGATTGTGAACACTAGGATAGTGTCCGGCTCTGCAAAATAATTTCCACATTCCACCGTAGAGAGAATATCATGTACACAGGTTCGATCTGCTGACGTATCTTGTAGCGTGACGTCACACCACTACCAAGCCTTTACTTGAATCGTTTTTTATTATACCACCTCAGCGCGTTTAGCGAAGCGGTTTCCTTGGCACGTCTTGTCGAAGCAGAGATCGTGTTCCCCTTATGGACGTGGGTAACCCAACCGCGCCATTGATGGTGGCGCTTGGGAGATAAGCGAGTTTTACCAGACCGGTGGGGACGCATAGTCTTCGTCCGCCTATATATAAGGGGATAAGGATCCACCTTTTCACCTACGCCTTCTTCCTCCTTTGCTTATCCATCTTTGTGCACTCTCGAGCTCCAGCGCCCAAGCCCGTGCGTCTCATCTCAACCTTCTCCAACCATGTCCGGAGCGGGAGGTAAATGGTTGGCCTCCACCGTTAAGGAGGAGCACATCGCCAAACTGCGCAACGCCGGATACCTTTCTGGCGACATTGCGCACCGGCTGCCCGACAAGGGCAGCTCATCCCCACCCCCAGGCCCCATGAGAGGGTCGTACCCTTTGTCCGGGGGCTCATGTTCTACTATGGCCTGGATTTCCATGATCTGGCGCCGAACTTCATCCTCAACATCTCGGCGTTCATCGTCGTGTGCGAGGCCTTCCTCTGCATCCAGCCCCACTTCGGCTTGTGGCTCAAGACCTTCAATGTCAAGCCGAAGGTAGTGAAGGGCACGCAGGCGGAGTGCGGAGGCGCCATGTTGGGCAAGATGCCCAACGTCCTTTGGTTCGAGGGGGCCCTCGTGGAGTCCGTCAAGGGGTGGCAGTCGGGGTGGTTCTACATCACCGAGCCGCGCGACCCTACGTGGGCGGCGGCCCCCGAGTTCAGATCTGGTATCCCTGTGCAGCTCACCTCCTAGAAAGAGAAGGGCTTGCTATGGGGTAGTTCGAAGGAGCTGACGGGACTCCAAGCCTGTATCCAGAAGCTGGTGAACAAGAAGCTTAGGCTTGTTAATGTGGTCCTAGTCATGCTCGTCCGCCGGATTCTCCCATGCCAAGAACGGGCATTAAACCTATGGGAATTTGATCCGGCACAGCACCAGGCGTTGAGCGGGCTCTTCGACATGACGTACGAAGGCGCCTGGAGGGTGCTGTTTAAGGGCGCCGAAGCCCCCGCATCCGCGACGGAAGATCGCGGATTTCACTCGCAGCGTCCAGCTGACGAGGTAAGTGATTCTACCCCTTTACGGGACACTTGTTGTTAATAGTTCGACCCTAAGCGGGTTTCAATCTCCCTTTTCCTTTGACAGGACTGGATGAAGAAGGCCGAGTAGCTCATCTGCCCGGCTCCCATGCCAGAAAACCCAGTGGACGCCCGTCTAGCGGGGCTGCTGGTTCCGGCACCACACGTGGTGCCGGAGAAGAAGGCCAAGAAGGTGGCCACGGGTACTCGAAAGAGTTCCCGTTTTCAGGTGTCCGACGACTCCGAGGCGGATTCCTCCCCCGAAGACGAGGAGGAAACAGAGGACTCTCTCCCAGAGGAGGGAGAGAGGAAGAGGAACGCCTCCCCAACAGGGGAGGCCGAAGGGTCCAAGAGGGGAAGAACTATTCCCCCGGACAGCTCCGCCAATGCCAACGTTGGCGAAGAAGAGTGGCCCTCGAGGGCCAGGCCTCCGGCAAGATCGTAAGTATCCTGATTCTGAATGATCTGTAATTTCTTTTGTGTCACATAGTGTCCTTCTAATGCCACATACTGCCTGCAGTCCGGCCGACGATGATCTCCCCGCTTCGTCGAGCGGGTCGTTGGCTCCGTCGGATGTGGATTCCATTCCGACTGCCTCCACCCCTTGCGCTGCTGAGGACGCCGAGGTGGGATCCCAGGAAGGGACCCATCAGGAGGAGGCTCCGAAGGCGCCGCAAGGCAGCCTCCCGGACTTTGCACCGGACTCCACGCCGGAACCCACAGTGGTTCCGGAGTCCGGCGGGCGGCCCCTTCGCAAGAAGGGCAAGACCATGACGCCGGCGGCCCCCGTCCAACTGGAGGTGCCGGACAACTTGTTGGAGGCACTCGAAGGCGCTTCCATCGAGGAAGAACACCGCACTATCATGAGTGCGGTGATTCAGAAGGTTCAGCTCGCCAAGAGCGGGCCGACCGAAGCCTGCAGCAGCCTTCTAACAGGCTTTGAGGTAAAAAGTTAAAATTATGTAATGTAATACCGCATAGACAGTAGCCCCTGATGCTCGGTTCGGTGTTCGGAAAGAAAAGCCGGACTCAGGATCTAACAAAGATATACGTAGGGTTGCTAAAAATTATGTCAATATGGGTTTTCAGGCTACGCTGCTGACCTCTGCCGCACTGACTGCGGAGGTCGGTGCTTTGAACCAGGACCTCGAGCGGTCCGAGCAAGATCTCGGCCGTGCCAAGAAGCAGCTCGAGGACAAAGAAGGTGAGTAACACCACTTTGAATAGTTACCTTACAGAAAAGGATTTAGGTTGCAGTAAAAATAACAAGGATAACATGGGTACTGCAGGGGCCACGAACGAGGTGGCAACCCTGAATGAGGTTGTGTCCGCTGTCGAACGCAATGCGGCCGCGGAATGGGTAGAGCGAGAGAAACAGGAGGCGCAGGTGGCGGAAGTGCGGCAAGAGCTCCAGGCTCTCACGGAAAAGCATGAGAGTTTGGAGCGCGACTCAAGGACTCAAGAGTCCGATCTTGCCTCGGCTCTCGAAAGTGCCAAAGCCACCAAGGCCTAGGCCCATAAGGCCCTTCATGAGGTTGAGGATGTGAAGAAAATAGCGGCGGGTAAGGCAGTTATCATGCAAAGCAAGCATGTTAATGTAAACTACCTGACACTTACCCGAATTCGAAGCTCTCCAGGGGCGTTTGCAGATCTGCCTCGCAGTGTATCCGTGGCGAGGAGGGGAGCTCAACGGAGAAGGTCTTCTGGTCTCAGTACGCTGAGGCCGGCCTTTCGGTGCCCCCTAGCGACCAGCTGAAGCA
Source organism: Triticum timopheevii (assembly GCA_963921465.1). Taxonomy (NCBI): domain Eukaryota; kingdom Viridiplantae; phylum Streptophyta; class Magnoliopsida; order Poales; family Poaceae; genus Triticum; species Triticum timopheevii. The sequence goes on from OY997266.1 coordinate 179,871,418, forward strand.
GCTAGTCGAGCTCTGCAACGTAGCCGAGCAGGCCATGAAGGGCCTCATAGTCCGGCTGTGGCCTGGAAAGGCCATGCCTGGGAGCTACTTCGGCCTCGTGCGGCGGCTGGTGGATGCATGCCCCTGGGTGGAGCTCATCAAGCGTTCCGCCTATATTGAAGGTGCTCGTCGGGCCCTTGCCCGCGCAAAGGTGCACTGGGGCAGGCTGGATGCGGAGAGGCTTATCACTGACGCGCCGCCAGCGGGCAAGGAGTATCGTACGCCCCAGAGATGTAATTATTGAGTAGACTCGCTATATATTATCCTGTGCGCTGAAAACTTTGTTCATATGCGCTAAGCAACGCTTGTTTGATTTAAAATATTACCTTCTGTGCGGCCGTTTATAAAATCTGAGAGATGGCAAGTCGTCGTCTTCAGCCCCCAAGCCACGAGTGCTGGGGTGTTCAGGATAAACTTGAGCACTCTTGTTCCCATTTTTGGGTCCATCTAGGGAGGCGCTCAACACAACGAACAAGGCAACCGGACTTATAATGCTTGAACACTCTCACTTAGCCATAGAATTCTATAATTTTAAATTTCGGCGAAGCCCCTAGTATTCAGAAGACTGAGTTCGGGGCGCTATCCACGCCTTGGCCGGACATTATCCGGTTCTTCGCTTGAAGCGGCATAAGTCTTTAAGGACTCGAAAAGACCTCTCGAGCAGTGACCAGTCTCTCGCCTTATCATGACAGTCAGTTTTAGCTTTCTCCACTGAGGCGCTCGCCCAGCTCAACCGGGGCGCAATCGCAGTGGTTCTCCCAGTGCCACCTTAGCCGACAGAACGGAACGTAAGGTACCAAAACGTGGGAGCCGGGCAAACCCAACTATTGACCCAAGACATGATTCGGAGCCGATTCATATAATGCTATAAGTTCGGGGTGCCGCACTTGTGAAAGTGTTCAGACTTATCACACCATAATGCAGGGAACATAAGCCCCTGGTTTATTCGGCCGTACCAAAATATACGGGTGCAAGATGTCATTAGTGAACATATATGTAAAGTAATGCAATTACAGGCAAAAAGTGATGCATTATTTATTCAAGGAATTCTGCTATGAGTGCGGAAGGATACAAATAGTGCGGTAAGCAAGGGATTGGACTAATTAAACATGTCCCCCTCCAGGGGTGGGCTGCGGACTGGTGTATATAATCAAATTTAATGCTCGTAATGCAGACCACCTGAGTGTTCGTCGCAGCCTTTTTCCCTCCCTGGCTGTTGCATCGTGAGTTCGGCAGGTTCACCGCCGGACAGGGCTTCTGGTGAACGGAGTCCTGTGTATACAAAGAAGGAAAATAAAAAATAAAAAAGAGCGACACACTTGTGAGCCCCTGGTGTGGTCGAGCTGCACTCTGGGTCTGTTGTGGTCGTGCCCCTCCCCCTAGGCCCATGGTATCTCCAGAGCGTAATGATGTACGCGGAGGGTTGGTCTTGCGATCATGCGAGGGCTGGGGTTGGGGCCGCATTGCTATGCGTGCTCGGAACGTGCCAGGTGGTCTTGGTTGATGTTGCTCCGGGCGCGTTTGGCCGTGTCCGGCCGTTTAGCGGCCGGACTCGAAAATTGCCTTAGAAGGCTGCTCTGTACTTCTGCCGCGAGAGCCGCTGTATGTTCCTCCGTTCGGAGGGAGCGTTCCGTATTTCCGTTGACTGTGATGACTCCACGAGGGCCTGGCATCTTGAGCTTGAGGTATGCGCAATGCGGCACCGCGTTGAACTTTGCGAACGCGGTTCGTCCGAACAGAGCGTGATAGCCGCTGCGGAACGGGACTGTATCGAAGATTAACTCCTCGCTCCAGAAATTATCCGGGGATCCGAAGAACACTTCCAGTGTGGCTGAGCCTGTACAATTGGCCTCAACACCTGGTATGATGCCTTTGAAGGTCGTCTTTGTAGGTTTAATCCTTGAGGGGTCTATGCCCATCTTGCACACTATATCCTGATAAAGCAGGTTCAGGCTACTGCCGCCGTCCATCAGGACTCTCGTGAGTTGAAATCCATTGACGATTGGGTCTAAAACCAATGCGGTGAATCTGCCATGGCGGATACTGGTCGGATGGTCTCTTCGATCGAAAGTGATCGGGCAAGAGGACCATGGATTGAACTTAGGGGCGACTGGCTCCATCGCATATACGTCCCTTAGTGCACGCTTCCGCTCCCTCTTGGGTATATGGGTTGCGTATATCATGTTTACCATCCACACTTGTGGGGGGAAACCCTTCTGTCCTCTACTGTTCAGCGGTCGGGTCTCTTCCTCGTCGTCGCTGTGCAGCCCCTTGTCGTTGTTTTCAGCAATTAACTTCCTGCCTGCTTAAATACCCAACAATCTCTGTTGGTGTGGTTAGCTGGCTTTTCGGGGGTGCCATGTATCTGGCATGAGCGGTCGAGTATTCGGTCCAAATTGGATGGACCCTGAGTGGTTCTTTTGAATGGCTTCTTCCGCTGACCGGGTTTAGAGCCTCGGAATCCGGCGTTGACTGCCGTATCCTCCTTGTCGTCGCCGTTAACGCGGTGTTTATTTTTGCTTCGACGCGACCTGCCATTGTGGTCCTTAGTATCCGGACTACCAGCATTTTGCTGAGGTTGTTGCTGCGAGCTAGCCAGCTATCCTCTCCCGCACAGAAGCGGGTCATTAATGATGTGAGGGCTGCCATGGATTTTGGCTTTTCCTGTCCTAGGTGCCGGGCTAGCCACTCGTCGCGGATGTTATGTTTGAAGGCTGCGAGGGTCTCTGCATCCGGACAGTCGACGATTTGATTTTTCTTTGTTAAGAACCGTGTCCAGAATTGCCTGGCCGATTCGTCTGGCTGCTGGATTATGTGGCTTAGGTCATCAGCGTCTGGTGGTCGCACATATGTGCCCTGGAAGTTGTCGAGAAATGCGGCTTCCAGGTCCTCCCAACACCCAATTGACTCTACGGGCAGGCTGTTAAGCCAATGCTGAGCTGGTCCTTTAAGCTTGAGCGGGAGATATTTGATGGCGTGGAGATCGTCGCCGCGGGCCATATGGATGTGAAGGAGATAATCTTCGATCCAAACCGCGGGGTCTGTCGGGCCATCGTAGGATTCAATGTTTACGAGTTTAAACCCTTCAGGGATTTGATGATCCATTACTTCGTCAGTGAAGCATAGCGGGTGTGCGGCGCCTCTGTATTGAGCAATATCACGATGTAGCTCAAGGGAGCGCTGTCTGCTGTGTTCGGCCCGGCCGGAGTTTATGTATCCGGCTCGATGGTATTCGTTGTGGGTCGTGGGGCGCCCACGTGATCCATAGATAGATCTGGATTGTCTTGCCTTATCCTCCAATATATCCCTCAAGTCCGGTGTGTTCCCCCGTGGCTTCGTACTCTTCGAGCGATGCCGGGGTACAGTCTTGATGGAAGGCCTGGATGCCTCTCTGTCGTGACCACGGGGTGGTCGGTCGGCCGTATTGTGCGCTGGTGATGAAGGTATGTATGCTTCCTCTTCTTATCGGGGGAGCAACTTTCGTTTTGGGTAGCTCTTGGAGGGGCGTTCGAGTTCATACTCTTCGGCCGCGAGGACCTCGGTCCATCTGTTAGCCAGCAGGTCTTGATCAGCTTGAAGCTGCTGCTGCTTTTTCTTTAGGCTATTTGCTGTGGCCATTAGCCTGCGTTTGAAACGCTCTTGTTCGATGGGATCCTCGGGCACGACGAATTCGTCGTCATTGAGGCTTGCCTCATCTCCGGAGGGAGGTATGTAATTATCATCCTCGACCTCTTCGTCTGCCGCTCTCTCGTGAGGGCTTGCTTCTGCATCCTCCTGTGCTGAATCTTGCTGGAGGGGGTTGTCTTCGGCACTTTCTGGGGTGTTATTATCTCCGGTGCCGGAATCTCCATTCTTGCTGTGGCGGGATTTAGAGCGGCGCCGCTGACGCCGACGCTTGGGCTGTTTCTTTGAGGAATCTGCCTCCGCTGCTTTTTTGCCGTCCCCATCTTTTGGGGTGTCCACCATGTATATATCGTATGACGAGGTGGTCTTCTAGTGCCCTGTAGGCGCTGGTTCTTGATCGTCTCCGGCATCGTCGTCCATACCGTCGATGTCCTCGGAGTCGAAGTCTAGCATGTCGGTTAGATCGTCGACAGTGGCTACAAAGTGGGTGGTGGGTGGGGTTTGAATTTCTTTGTCGTCCGCGTCCCAACCATCCCGGCCATAGTCCGGCCAGGGCTCTCCGGATAGCGAGAGATGCTTTAGTGAATTTAGGATGTCGCCAAAGGGTGAGTGCTGAAAGATGTCCGCAGCGGTGAACTCCATGATCGGCGCCCAATCGGATTCGATTGGCAGGGGCGCAGGAGGTTCGGAGTCCGGCAGGGAGTCTGGCACCTCAGAGTCACGAGCTTTATAGGGGACAAGGTCAGTGTTCGGCTCCATCGCCGCGGATGTTGCAGCTCCCGAGGCGGTGTCCAGCCACTCGTCCTCGATCTGCGCGATCGGCTCCGAACTATGGGTCAGAGCGGATTCATGTGCGGCCTCCAAGGCACTGTCGGGCGGCAGAGCTAGATCGTGCCCATCGCGACAGTGCGGCACGCTCGGCTGCTATCGGATCCATCGAAGATCAAGTCTCCGCGGATGTCCACCGTGAAGTTTAGGCTTCCAAATCTGACCTGACGGCCAGGGGCGTAGCTTTTGATCTGCTCTAGATGGCCAAGTGAATTAGCCCGCAGTGCGAAGCCGCCGAATACGAAGATCTGTCCGGGGAGAAAAGTCTCACCCTGGATGGCGTTGTTGTTGATTGAAGAAGCCATCGAGCCTATCGGTGACGACACAGAGGAACTCTCAATGAAAGCACCAATGTCGGTGTCAAAACCGACGGATCTCGGGTAGGGGGTCCCGAACTGTGCGTCTAGGCGGATGGTAACAGGAGACAAGGGACACGATGTTTTTACCCAGGTTCGGGCCCTCTCGATGGAAGTAAAACCCTACTCCTGCTTGATTGATATTGATGATATGGGTAGTACAAGAGTGGATCTACCACGAGATCAAGGAGGCTAAACCCTAGAAGCTAGCCTATGGTATGATTGTTGTAATGGTTGTCGTCCTACGGACTAAAAGCCTTCCGGTTTATATAGACACTGAAGAGGGCTAGGGTTACACAGAGTCGGTTACAATGGTAGGAGATCTACATATCCGTATCGCCAAGCTTGCCTTCCACGCCAAGGAAAGTCCCATCTGGACACGGAACGGAGTCTTCAATCTTGTATCTTCGTAATCTTGGAGTCCGGCGACGATGATAGTCCGGCTGTCCGGACACCCCCTAGTCCAGGACTCCCTCAACAGTAATGAGGAAATGAAAGGGTTGAGGAAATAGAACCAGTTAGGTTGGTGAAGACAATGATTTGGTAGACCAGTTCCAACTGCTATCTCAGTTGTACGTCTGGTTGGAGCGACTGAGTATTTAAACTCGAGGACACCCAGTCCCGGACACCCAGTCGTTGAGCACGCGGCTCAGGACACCCAGTCCTCATCGTATTCTCCTTGAACTAAGGTCACGCAGACCTCGTCCAATCACTCGTGGTAAGTCTTCAGGCGACTTCCAAACCTTCACAGACTTGGTCACTCGGCGATCCACAATTCCTCTTGGATGCTCTAGACCATGACGCCTAACCGTCTGGAAGAAGCACAGTCTTCAAAGGTAACAAGTGTCGGATCCACGTAGGATCAATTTCTTCAGTGATGCTCAATCACTTTGGGTTTGTAGGGGTTTGGTTTTGGGTTTTCCTCACTTGATGATTTTCGCTCAAAGTCCTCGGAGGATGGGTTGCTCTCAAATGACAAGTGTCAAGTTCTCTCGGAGCAGCCAACCAGCTAGTGGTTGTAGGGGGCGGATATTTATAGCCTAGGGAGCAGCCCGACATGATAAGACATAAATGCCCTTCAATGATATGACCATTAGGTGGATAAGATATTTTGGGACAGCTGGCGCGCAGCACAGCAACGGTCGGAAATTTGACTCTCAAATTCCTCAGGGCTATCATGTTCCTCACTGTGTAGGCAATTCGCACTGGCGAATTCCTAACTCCTCAGTCAGAACAAATTCATCAGCGACCAGAAGAACTTCGTCTCTGTCACTGAAGAAAGTGACTGAACTGTATGAGATTTCCAAAGGCTTCACTCGAAGGGATTGGTAGGTGTAGGATTTTTAGTTGAGCATCACATGGAAATTTTTCCTTAGTATTTCCTCGACCCCCTTTAACAGTACGGTGTTTCCGATGACTCAAGAAAGAGAAAATGAACCTATGAAAACAAAAGTCTTCACGCTTCATTTTCCACAAATGAATACCAAGTCTTCAAGGTCACACCAATTTCTTCACTTTCAAAGTCTTCAGAAAGTCTTCAGAGTATCAAAGTCTTCAGTTGAAGAACTTCATTTTTATGGGTCGACTTTCTCTGTAAATATCAAACTCCTCATAGACTTATAGACCTGTGTACACTCACAAACGCATTAGTCCCTTAACCTATAAGTCTTCAATACACCAAAATCACTAAGGGGCACTAGATGCACTTACACACCCGACCCTACTTTTTCTACTTCACCTATTTGTGTTCCTGATAAGGATTATTATGATTTTTCTGTTGATCTAGATATAATTACTTTGGTTGAATCTGATCCTTTTTTTGGCTATGAATCTGAAACTGTTGTGGCACATCTTACTAAGTTAAATGATATAGCTGCCCTGTTTACTAATAATGAGAGATCGTGTTACCTTTATTTACTCAAAATACTTCCGTTCTCATTAAAGGGTGATGCTAAGATATGGTTTAATTCTCTTGATCATGGTTGTGTGCAAAGTCCCCAGGATATGATTTATTACTTCTCTGCTAAATATTTCCCTGCTCATAAGAAACAAGCTGCTTTGACGGAAATATACAACTTCATGCAAATTGAAGAAGAGAGTCTCCCACAAGCTTGGGGGAGGCTTCTCAAGTTACTTGATGCTTTGCCTGATCATCCTCTTAAGAAACCGGAAATATTTATTTTTTATAATGGACTAACTGATGCTTCCAGAGATCACCTGGATATTTGTGCTGGTTTTCTTTTCAGGGAAAGAACACCGTATGAAGCTGAAATTCTATTGAATAATTTGTTGGCAAATGAAAATAATTGGGCACCTCCCGAGCCACCTCCTGAGCAAGTTCCTAAGCCAATTACTGAGCCTATTCCTAAACCAACTCCGAAGAAGAGAGGTGTTCTATTTCTCAGTCCCGAAGATATGCAAGAGGCAAAGAAATTTATGAAAGAAAACGGTATTAAAGCTGAAGATGTTAAGAATTTACCTCCTATTGAAGAAATACATGGTCTTAATTTACCGCCTGTTGAAGAAGTATATGACCTCAATTACTTATTTACCGACACATGTAGTAAAGGTAAATTCTCTCTATAGATATGATAAAGCTGAAGTCCCTCCTACTAAAATTGCTAGTCAGTGCTTGGATGAGTTTGATGACTTTATGTTTAAGCAAGATGACTTTAATGCTTATTTTGGTAGACAATTAAAACAGAATACCTTTTTGATTAAACGCTTGGGTGATTATATGGCTGATATTAGAGGTGAACTTAAACTTCTTAGCAAACATGCTTCTATGGTTACCTCTCAAGTAGAACAAGTACTTAAAGCTCAGAAAGAAGTGCTTGATGAAATGAATAGTAAGAAAAATGACTATGCTGTTAGAGTGGCTACTAGAACTGGTAGAACGACTCAGGAACCTTTGTATCCTGAAGGCCACCCTAAGAGAATCGAGCAAGATTCTCAGAGAAATAATATTGATATACCTAGTTCTTCTAAGAGGAAGAAAAAGAAAAATGATAGGACTTTGCAAACTTCTAGTGAACCTATTGCTGAACCACCTGAGAATCCAAATGATACCTCTATTTCTGATGTTGAAACACAATCTGGTGATGAACATGAACCTAGTGATAATGTTAATGATAATGTTCATGTTGATTCTCAACCTAGTAATGATAATGATGTAGAAGTTGAACCTGCTGTTGATCTTGATAACCCAGAATCAAGGAATCAACGTTATGATAAAAGAGACTTTGTTGCTAGGAAACATGGTAAAGAAAGGGAACCATGGGTTCAGAAACCCATGACTTTTCCTCCGAAACCATCCAAGAAAAAGGATGATGAGAATTTCGAGCGCTTTGCTGAAATGATTAGAGCCATCTTTTTGTGTATGCGATTAACTGATGTGCTCAAAACAAATCCTTATGCTAAGTATATGAAGGATATCATTACTAATAAAAGAAAAATACCTGAAGCTGAAATTTCCACCATGCTTGCTAATTATACTTTTAAGGGTGGAATACCGAAGAAACTTGGAGATCCAGGAGTACCTACTATACCATGCTCCATTAAAAGAAATTATGTTAAAACTGCTTTATGTGATCTTGGAGCCGGTGTCAGTGTTATGCCTCTCTCTTTATATCGTAGACTTGATTTGAATAAGTTGACACCTACTGAAATATCTTTGCAAATGGCTGATAAATCAACTGCTATACCTGTCGGTATTTGTGAGGATGTGCCTGTTGTGGTTGCAAATGTTACTATTTTAACGGACTTTGCTATTCTTGATATTCCCGAGGATGATAGTATGTCTATTATTCTTGGAAGAACTTTCCTTAATATTGCAGGGGCTGTTATTCATTGCACCAAAGGCAATGTCACTTTTCATGTTAATGGCAATGAGCACACGGTGCCTTTTCCGAGGAAACAACCTCAAGTTTATAGTATCAACTCTATTGGAAAGGTTCCATCGATTATATTTGGAGGTTTTGAATTTCCTCTCCCTACCGTCAAGAAAAAGTATGATATTCTTATTGTTGGGGATTTTCATATCCCCGTTGAGGTAACTTAGTGTTATTCGAAATTTCTCCGGTTCCGTGATTATTCGGAATGAGTTTGTTAGCAAGACTTGATCAACCTTGTTAGTGGGTTCATTTTGATGATCACGAGATGGATGAAACTAGAAGCACAACCTTCTGTACCCTTTTTATATTTTCTGTTATTTAGTAGAAATAAAGTAAAATAGTATTTTTCTGTCTATTTCCTGGCTTATCCATGCAATATAAAAATACCCCGAAAATAAAAGTCCTCAGAATGCCATGCCAATTTAATATGATTTTTTCGGGAATATTTGAGGATTTACTGTGCAAAAACTACCACGGGGGGAGCTGCCACCTGGCCTCGAGGGTGGAGGGTGCGCCCTACCCCCCTGGGCGCGCCCCCCTACCTCGTGGGCCCTCGGTGGCCCTCCTCCACTTATTCCTGCACCCATCTTCTTCCTCTGCCTCACACAAACACGAAAAACCAACTCAAGCACGAGTTCCAGCCCCCGTTGCTGTGATTTTCGATCTCCTTGCTCAAAGCACCTCTCGCAAAACTGCTTGGGGAGATTGTTCCTTGGTATGTGACTCCACCATTGGTTCAATTAGTTTTTGTTCTAGTGCTTCATTCATTGCAAATTTGTGCTGCATCGGTGACCATGTTCTTGAGCTTGCATGTCAAATTTATACAGTTCCAAGTAGTTCTAATGCTTGATATAGGCCCTAGGCACTTGTGGGAGTTGTTGCCATCAATTTTATTGAAGTTGGTTCATTTTTATTTGAAGTTACTAAAAATTTCAGATTTTTTCAGAAAATAATGAAGAAATTTTTGAGGGGCTCGTCGAGCCGAAGCTCTAATAAAAAACGAAAGGAAGAAGAGCAGAAGCCCAAATTTAATTTGCCTCACACCGCGGAGGTCCGGCCGTGTGAATGGCCTTCCGATGACTTCTTGAGGAGAGCCGGGATTTATGAGGATTTCTATTTATTGATTGAAAATGCTGGCCTCACCAACTTCCTCCACGACCAACGTCATTAGTATCTCTTACTCACAAATACTTTTGTGCAAAACTTCTACTTTTTCCCTAAGAAATCACCTCCGACAGTAGAGTTTCATTTATATGACGTTGTTAAAGAGATGACATTAGCTGAATTTTGCGAGGTTTGCAGAATACCCTTTGAGGGCTCCTTAGATGAACCCCACCGTAACGAAGCAGAAGCTTTTATTAACACTATCACTGTGGGAGAAACCAGGAAGGTTTCTGATGCAAGGATTACTAGCATACATTTTCCTGTTTTACGCTACTTTGCCTTATTTGCTAGTCGTTGCTTGATTGGACACGGGAACTGTGGGAACCTTAGTATTCCTGATATTGTTATTTTGTTCCATGGTTTATACCGAAATAACTCTTTTAGTATGGGTGGAATTGTCGCTAGACGGTTAAGTCTGAACCGTACTAAGGGCCCCATCTTTGGAGGCATTTATGCTTCACGCCTAGCTGAAGATTTTCAAATACCTATTAGGCATGAAGATAAAGAAGAAACAACGATGCCCCATGCTTATTTAGATTATAGGAGTATGATAGCGCATGACTTTATTGTTAAGAGTCGCGAAGGGGAGCTCAAATATAAACTATACTTTGATAAACATCACCCTGAGACTATTACTTTGCCTGCTCCTTCTTTGTTTAACTTGTCTGCAGGACCTCACATCGTTCCGTGGTTAGCTGTTCAAGCCTATCGGAATCCTGCACCAGCCCTGGAACCGGAGCCACAAGATGAGCCTCCACTACTATCTGTTTATTCTTGGGATCCAGAGGAGGTTGCCAGCCAGTGGCAGCCGGAGCCTTCTTCGTCGCAGTATGACCCCAGCTTCACCTACGGGTATCCGCCAGGCTATCCCTGGCAATAGACCAACTTAGGCCAAAAGCCTAAGCTTGGGGGAGTACATATTTCCCACCGACATTGCTAGATGTCGGTGCTCATACTCTTTCACTGTAATATCCATGCTAGTTTATTTTCTTTTTCCTGCTTTCTTCTTGTGAGTTTAGTAAACCTTAAGAAAAACCAAAAAAATTTTAGTTAGTTTACTTTCCGTGCTTGTAGTAGAACTAAAAAGAAAACCCAACCCTTTCTTCTTTTGCTTGCTGGGAGCTTCCCGTGTAAATAGTTTCTATTTCTTTTCTTTTCTTTGGGGGTTGAGAAGACCATATTGAAAATGCTTAGTGGCTCCTATATGCATGATTGCTTATTTAACTTAGAGCCCATAATACTTGTCTTCTCTCTTGAGTTGAATGCTTGCAGATTCCAGCTTAGTCCAATGCACGTGCACTCTTATTATTATACACACCGTTCGGTCGTGCAAGTGAAAGGCAATAATGACGATATATGATGGACTTATTGGGATAAGAAAAGCTGGTATGAAATCGGCCTCTCTTGTTTTTGTAAATATGATGATTCATCATTCCTGAGTCAGCTATTATGAAGTAAACATATTTGCAATGACATTTAGAGATTATAGTTTCTTGTGCCATGCTTGATTAGCTATGAGTTATAATGGTTTACCTTGCGTGCCAACATGCTATTAGAATGATTATGATGTGGTATGATGGGATGGTATCCTCCTTGAAATGAATTGAGTGACTCGACTTGGCACATGTTCACGCATGTAGTTGAATCAAATCAACATAGCCTTCATGATATTTATGTTCATGGTGGATTATATCCTACTCATGCTTGTATTCGGTGTAAATTAGTTTTATTGCATATTTACGACTGTTGCTGCTCTCTCAGTTGGTCACTTCCCAGTCTTTTGCTAGCCTTCACCTGTACTAAGCAGGAATACTGCTTGTGCATCCAAACTCCTTAAACCCCAAAGTTATTCCATATGAGTCCACTATACCTACCTATATGCGGTATTTACCTGTCGTTCTAGGTAAATTTGTATGTGCCAAACTCTAAACCTTCAAAAAAACATTTTGTTTTGCATGCTCGATTAGCTCATATGTCAACTAGAGTTGCCCTTATCTTCCATGTTAGGCGGGTTATTCTCAAGAGGAGTGGACTCCACTCCTCATTCACGAGAAAATGGCTGGTAACGGGGATGCCCAGTCCCGTGCTTTATGCAAACTAAATCAAAATAATTGCAAACAAAACTCCCCCTGCGACCCGTTGAATGTTGGAGGCACTCGTTGTTTCGAGCAAGCCATGGATTGATGCTTGTGGAGGAGGGGGAGTATAATCTTTACCATTCTGTTTGGGAACCACCTATAATCTGTTTAGCATGGAAGATATCGTCGTCTTTTAGTTGCTATGTTGACAATGAAAGTATGCCGCTCAAAATATAATTTATCTCTATTTCAAAACCGAGCTCTAGCACCTCTACAAATCCCTGCTTCCCTCTGCGAAGGGCCAATCCATTTACTTTTATGTTGAGTCATCATCCTCCTTATTAAAAGCACCCACTGGAGAGCACACTGTCGTTTGCATTCATTATTATTGGTTTATATTGGGTATGACTTGACTGGATCTCTTTTACCATGAATTACAATGTTTAGTTAGTCCTTGATCTTTAAAGGTGCTCTGTATTTATGTTTTGCTGTCTCAGAAAGGGCTAGCGAGATACCGTTTTGTTATATCATGTTATGATTACATTGAGAAAGTGTTGTCATTCGAGTTTTATTATTATGGCTCGCTAGCTGATTATGCTATTGATATGAGTAATTATGAGACCTACATGTTATTGTGAGTATGGTTAGGTTCATAATAATTGCTTAAACTTGAATGCTGGCTTTTCATGTTTACAACAACAAGAGCAAACAGAGTTTGTAAAAGTTTTTCTTTTTCTCTTTTAGTTTGTCAACTGAATTGCTTGAGGACAAGCAAGGGTTTAAGCTTGGGGGAGTTGATACGTCTCCGTCGTATCTACTTTTCCAAACACTTTTGCCCTTGTTTTGGACTCTAACTTGTATGATTTGAATGGAACTAACCCAGACTGACGTTGTTTTAAGCAAAATTGCCATGGTGTTGTTTTATGTGCAGAAAATAAAAGTTCTCGGAATGACCTGAAACTCCACGGAACACCTTAGAAAAAACAATAAAAAATCCTCGCCAAAGATGAAGACCAGGGGGCCCACACCCTGTCCACGAGGGTGGGGGCACCCCCCTGGGCACGCACCCTACCTCGTGGGCCCCCTTGTGGCCCTCCGACACCAACTCCAACTCCATATATTGGCTTTCGGGGAGAAAAAATCAGAGAGAAGAAATCATCGCGTTTTACGATACGGAGCCACCGCCAAGCCCTAATCTCTCTTGGGAGGGCTGATCTGGAGTCTATTCGGGGCTCCGGAGAGGGGGATTCGTCGCCGTCATCATCATCAACCATCCTCCATCACCAATTTCATGATGCTCACCGCCGTGCGTGAGTAATTGCATTGTAGGCTTGCTGGACGGTGATGGGATGCATGAGATTTATCATGTAATCGAGTTAGTTTTGTTAGGGTTTGATCCCTAGTATCCATTATGTTCTGAGATTGATGTTGCTATGACATTGCTATGCTTAATGCTTGTCACTCAGGCCCGAGTGCCATGATTTCAAATCTGAATCTATTATGTTTTCATGAATATATGTGTGTTCTTGATACTATCTTGCAAGTCTATAGTCACCTACTATGTGTTATGATCCGGCAACCCCAAAGTGACAATAATCGGGACCACTCCCGGTGATGACCATAGTTTCAGGAGTTCATGTATTCACTATGTGCTAATGCTTTGTTCCGGTTCTCTATTAAAAGGAGGCCTTAATATCCCTTAGTTTCCAATATGACCCCGCTGCCACAGGAGGGTAGGACAAAAGATGTCATGCAAGTTCTTTTCCATAAGCACGTATGACTATAGACGGAATACATGCCTACATTACATTGATGAACTGGAGCTAGTTCTGTGTCACCCTATGTTATGACTGTTACATGACGGACCGCATCCGGCATAATTATCCATCGCTAATCCAGTGCCTACGAGTTTTCCATATACTGGTTCTCGCTTATTTACTTTTCCGTTGCTACTGTTACAATCACTACAAAATACCAAAAACATTACTTTTGTTGTCTTTACTTTTGTTACCATTACCACTACTATCATATTACTTTGCTACTAAACACTTTGCTGCAGATACTAAGTTTCTAGGTGTGGTTGAATTGACAACTCAGCAGCTAATACTTGAGAATATTCTTTGGCTCCCCTTGTGTCGAATCAATAAATTTGGGTTGAATACTCCACCCTCGAAAACTGTTGCGATGCCCTATACTGGTGGGTTATCATGGCATACCGCAAAACGGTGTAAATGGACTTGTGTTGGAGCGCTACGGTCGAAACGGGGGTCTTGTTCATCGGGAGGGGTATTGCATACCGCAAAACGGGACTCCACAGGATACTGTTCATCTCTACCGTCGACCTCCTCCAGCCTCCATGGGCTACTATTCATACACCGTCGACCTCCTCCAGCCTCCACCTGTGACTGTTCATCCACGGGCTCCTGTTCATCCAGCCTCCACCGCGCGCTCCTCCACTGGCTACTGTTCAACCAGCCCTCTCCATGGGGTCCTGTTCAACCACCCCTCCATGGGCTACTGTTCATCCAGCCCTCGACCGGCCACTGTTCAACCATCCCTCCACGGGACCTGTTCATCCAGCCCTCCACGGGGTCCTTGTGGGTGTCAAAACCGGCGGATCTCGGGTAGGAGGTCCCGAACTGTGCGTCTAGGCGGATGGTAACAGGAGACAAGGGACACAATGTTTTTACCCAGGTTTGGTCCCTCTCGATGGAGGTAAAACCCTACTCCTGCTTGATTGATATTAATGATATAGGTAGTACAAGAGTGGATCTACCACGAGATCAAGGAGGCTAAACCCTAGAAGCTAGCCTATGGTATGATTGTTGTTCGTCCTATGGACTAAAACCCTCCGGTTTATATAGGCACCATAGAGGGCTCGGGCTACACAAAGTCGGTTACAATGGTAGGAGATCTACATATCCATATCGCCAAGCTTGCCTTCCACGCCAAGGAAAGTCCCATCCGGACACGGGACGAAGTCTTCAATCTTGTACCTTCATAGTCTTGGAGTCCGGCCAATGATGATAGTTCGGCTATCCGGACACCCCCTAGTCCAGGACTCCCTCAGTAGCCCCTGAACCAGGCTTCAATGACGACGAGTCCGGCGCGCATATTGTCTTCGGCACTGCAAGGCGGGTTCCTCCGCCAAACAATTCGTAGAAGATTGTGAACACTAGGATATTGTCCGGCTCTGCAAAATAAATTCCACATACCACCGTAGAGAGAATAATATTTACACAAGTTCAATCTGCTGACGTATTTTGTGGCGTGACGTCACACCACAACCAAGATTTTACTCGAATCATTTTCCTTATACCACCTCAGCGCGTTTAGCAAAGCGGTTTCCTTGGCACGTCTTGTCGAAGCAGAGATCGTGTCCCCTTATTCCGGGATTCTCATCAATACGGACGTGGGTAACCCAACCGCGCCCGTCGCCCCGTCCCCTCCATCGAAGGCGAGTTCCAAACGGTCACGGGGACGGCTCTTGGTATTCTCCCCCTTTATAATGAGACCAAGGCCTGTCCCTTTCTTTCGATCCTCAATCAAATCCGCCCCTTGCCCCGAGTTCCAACACCCAAGGCTCCAGATTCGGGCGCTTCGGACCTTCAACAATGTCCGGCTCCGACCTACAGGGCCAGTGGATGCCCTCCTCCGTCAGGGAAGAAGACGTACTAAAGCTGAGAGACGCCAGGTACCTAACCTACGAGATTTCGCATAGGTTTCCTGCCCAAGGGCAAGTCATTCCCACTCCCGAGCCTGGTGAGAGCATCGTGTTCGTGTCTCACATCCGTCGGGGTTTAGGCTTCCCGATGGACCCCTTCGTGAGGGGGCTCATGTTTTATTACGGGCTGGAATTCCATGACTTGGCTTCGGAGTCCATCCTCCACATCTCATCGTTCATTGTTGTCTGCGAAGCCTTCCTCCGCACTACCCCTCACTTCGGATTGTGGCTCAAGACCTTCGACGTGGAGCCGAAGATGATCGAGGGGCGACTGGCAGAGTGCGGAGGGGCAGTTATAAGTATGAGGGCCGATGCTCCATGGCCCGAGGGCTCTTTCCAAGAGGAGATCGGCTTGTGGCAACAGGAGTGGTTCTATATCACCGCTCCCAAGGGCAGCAGGCAGGTGCCGCCGCCCGCCTTTCGCTCGGGCCCTCCACAATGGCTGGCGTCATGGGTTCACAAAGGGCTTGACTGGGGGCCGTCCAAGGACGTACCAATATTGCAGGGTCGGATCCGAGACCTCCAAGAGAGGGAGATCAATCTGGTCGTAGTGACGCAGGTTATGCTGATTCGGCGTCTTCTGCCCTGCAAACGTCGCCCCGATCATAAGAGTGACCGCGAGATCTTCAACACTTCATGGGTACGACACCCGTGGAGATGTATAAACTGTTCTTCGGATCACAAGAGATGTGTCTGGACTTGACCGAGGACGCCGGCCTAAGCTGCAATCGCCCGGATACTCAAGTAAGTAGTCCTGTGTCTGGGCATACCGTCCATTTATTTATCATGGATTTGCCTTTTAACCAGCTATCCTTTGAACAGGAGTGGATAGCACAAGCAAAACTGATACGGTGTCCGGCCCCCCTACCTGAGACCACGCCGGATCCCGTGTTAGTCAAGATGTTGGAGGTTGCGCCTTCGGAAGAGGGCGAAAGGGGGAACAGGGAAACTACCGCCTCTGCTAAGGAGGCTCTCAATAAAGGGGGAATCAAGAATACCTCCCTCCAGGGGGAGAAGAGGACCGCTTCCGAAGACCCGGAGGCTAAGGCCTCAAAGCGGGGGAAGAAATCTGCAACCGGAAGGTCCTGTGCCGGGAGGAGTCCCGGCCGCACTATCTCCCCAAAGGAATCAGCCCTCCAGCGAGCCGTAAGTAGAAAAAGGGGAGTTTTGTAATAAGGGACATCCCTATTTTTATTTCTGAGGATAACCGAAGTTCTTACCTTGTAGTTCGGATCTCAGCCCTTCTCAGCAGAGCTCATCTTTGGGGGACCTTCGTTCGGAGATGATGGAGAGCGAAACGCCTCCATCTGCCGCACCGTCAGGCAGGGCGGACGACCCTGAGGTGTCGTCACGGAGGGTTTCCCCGAGTCCGGCAGGACCGGGGAGTTCGGCACCAACTGGTGTACGGCCGGTGGAGCTGAAGGATCTGCTCGGGAGGGCGTCTCTCTCAGAAGATCACCGTACATTAATGAGTACAGTGATTGAAAGGATCTCATCCGCTGAGAGCGGGTTGCATGAGGCCGTCAGAAGTTTACTGACGGGGTTTGAGGTACGCAAAAAATGACATACCTTTTGACAGTTTTGCACATAGAGTGCGCCCTGTATAGATAGTAGCCCCTGAGACTCGGTATGTGTCGGTGTACTAAAGTAGGGGTACCTTAATACCCCGAACTTGTGCACGGGCAGTCGCAGCACCCCGCGGCAAGGCTTGCCGGGCGTCCGCCAAGATCCTCCGTCATTTCCATTTACTGCCATTCAAGAACAAAGTATTAACTGTGAAGACAAGGCCCCGGCGAGAGAAGCTTGCCGGGAAGGACAAGACCCCGGCAAGAGGAGCTTGCCGGGAAGGCCAACCAAGGCACTTCAGAAAACTTGCCGCGACGCACCGCGCGTCCCGACAAGACCCGACGAGCGGCAAGCTTTGCGGATGCGACAAGTCAGCGACCGCGGCAAGGCGCTGGCCGCGACAAAGCCACCACTCTGCGCCCACGATCCAGCGCATCCGACGACGTGTCGCCGCAGGATCGCTCCTGGTGCACGTGGCGGGCGGCTGTGCAGCTAAGCGGTGCGAGGTGGCAAGTGAAGAGGACGAGGAGTCCATCGTGGCGATCGGTGGCGCCTCTAATGGTCGCTTCCTGCACTGTTTGGGCGACCGGACGGGCATTAAATGCCCTTGTCCCCTGCCGTCAGAGTTAGGTAGGGGCACTATTGATAGTGGTTGTACCAACCCGCATTTTTACTTTTTTACCCCTCTCTCTATGTTGCCACCTGTCGGTGACCCATTTAGACTATAAAAAGGAGGCCCAGGCGCATGTAGAGGGGGTTCGACTCATTCGAGACTACAGCATACCCACGCTTTCGAGCAAGAACAAATAGAAACACAAAGCAGAAGTAGGAGTTTTATCTCTCCGGAGAGCTCCGAAGCTGGGTAAAATCCCCCTGCGCGCTCGACCTCGATCTGCTCTTCGTGCGCCCCCCGCTCCCTGCCGGACCAGAAAAGGGGCTCCCTGCCCCATAGGTGCTCGTTTCCCACCACGACAGTATGTTGTCGAAAGCGACAGCGTGCCGAGGATCATAATCTCAGTTATAAAATGTAGCCTTTCCTATACAGGTGGCGGAACGTTCGGTGGCCAGCCGGACTGATAGAGTTGCCGAACTGAAGCGGCAACTCGACGTTGCGGATGCGGACATCAGCTGGTCAATAAACGACTTGACGAGTCACAAGGTAGGTGGTTTCTTCGCGGTCACCTGGTAAGGGAGCTGATGCCCACACCTTACAAGATGTATGCTTGATGCAGATGGTGCCGCTGCTATGGAGGACCTTCGGGCAGAGCTTGCTCGAGCCAAGGAGCAAGCCAGAAAAAGTGATGCGGCTGCCTCGGAGGCAGCTGAGGAGCTAAAAGCCAAAAAGGCTGCTCACTGCCGAAGCAGGGAGGAGATGGCCGGATTGGCTGTGAAACTGAAAGATGCTACCGACCGCTATGAGCTTCTTGAAAGAGAACACCAAGCAGAGCCAGAGGACCTGAAGAAGGCCACCGCCGAAGCCAAGTATGCCCGTTTTGCAATGCGGGCTATAAAGGAGGAGCTGCGTCAGGCCGGAGACATTGCGGCTGGAAAGCCCTTTCTGCTGCGTAGGAAGTTCACGGATCCGAAGTATGCTCAGTTGGGCCAGTTGTGGGGTGCGGAGGATCCTTATCTGAATTTGGCGGCGAGTGCGGCGGACGCAGTCGTGCACTTCCGAAGCCAAAAGGATCACGAAATGGAAGAGCTTTTTTGGACACAATTCCATAGTCCGGGGCATCCCCTTCCGTTAACCGATCGGTTGGCTGAGTGGGCTGAGCTGAATAGGCTGTCCGGACTTACCATGAAGGATGTGGTGGCTCATTTGTGGTCGGAAAGGCCCAAGCCGAAGAGTTATTTTGGCTTAGTGCAGCAATTCCTTGACGCGGTGCCGCACATCAAGGCGATAAAGCGGTCGGCATGCATAGAGGGTGCACGGATGGCTCTCGCCCGTGTCAAAACATACTGGGCAGAGATGGATGCCACCGACGTTGCGTCCCGGGATTCGGACAGAAGCCGATTACCCACCGAGCACTATTTTTAGGAAGTCCTACGGGGCGCTCGTTTAGTAGAGTCGCAGTGCTCGAAAAACGTTATGTTCAAATGACATGTATGATTTGTAAAACCATATTTATGATATAAGGGCTTTTTAAACTTGTGCGTTCAAATATTGAGATATCTCCTGTGCGGCCGTTAATTTATATGTATATATAACCTGAAAGATGGCAGTCTTCGGCTTCAGCCCCCACGCACATGGTGCGGGGGTGTTTGCAAAAAAGCGCATTTTCACACTTAATCCAACGTCTTGGTCCTATGAAGGAGGTGGTAGTGTAGCAAACCAGGCAACCAGACTATAATGCTTTATCACTTTCACTTAGCCATAGGAGTTCGAAGGTGGGGCTACGACATAGCCCCTAGGGGCACCGCGCTCTCTGATTTCGGGGCGCATGTGTGCCTGACCGGGAAACGGTCCTTCGTCAAAGCGGAGGAATTCTAGACATTCCGGTAGTTGATCGAGTGGTTGACCAGTCTCTCGCTATATCATGACAGTCAGTTTTTGGCTTTCTCTACTCAGGTGCTCGCCTGGCCGAATCGGGGCACAATCGCAGTAGTTCTCCTGGTGCCGCGTTAGCCGATAGAGCGGAACGTAAGGCAGCAAAACACAGGAGCCGGGCAAACCCAACATTTGACCAAAGACATGATTTGGAGCTAATGCATATAAGGCCTAACTCGAGACGCCGAACACTCCCTGAGGTATTCGGTCTTTATGATAACGGGCAGAATAATGCCCTAAGCCCCTAGTGTCCAGGTATGCGCAAAAACTTCTGACACGGCCGATGCCAAAACGCTAGCCTCCTCCTCGGTTATGGTAAGAAACCAGGGGATGTGTATCAACAAGAGACAGTAAAAGAGGTTTACGCAGGGTCTTAATCTGAAAAGAATCCTTGCAACGGGTCCCTGCTGCACGTCTGCGCCTGTGTCTCCGTTGTGCTATATCCTGGACGGGTGTAGCACGTTGTTCATCTGTAAAAGAGAAGAACTTAGTTTGGAAAGATATCGTGCAAAAAATGTATTTAAAACAGAGTATGATTTAAAACATGAATAAAGTTGAGCTTTATTGGCTCTCATTGTTCATGCGTGCAGCCCCTTGTAAAGGTGTATGCGGCTAGGAAGCCCCTTGTTTATTTATGCCAGACTCGCCTAACTGTGTCCGGGGTCGGAATGACCTGTTTTTAGGGGCTTTGATTAGCAAGGCCGGATTAGTGTGTGGCTATCAAGGCAATCTCACATTCTTCCGTGGTCGAGGAACACTCAAAGTTACCTTTTAATGAGATGATGCCGCGTGGACCGGGCAATTTAAGTGTAAGAGACGCGTAATGCGGTATTGCGTTAAAGCGGGCGAAAGCTTCGCGTCCCAATAGTGCTCGATGGCTACTTTTGAATGGGGCGATAAGGAAGATTAGCTTTTCGTGACGGAAGTTGTCGGATGATCCGAACACAACCTCTAGTAGTAAAGAGCCCGTACAATTGGCATAAGGGCCTGGCGTTACCCCTTTAAAGGAAGTGCTGCTATGGCGAATTTTGGTAGGGTCTATCCCCATTCTGCGGACGGTGTCCTGGTATAGCAGATTTATATCACTACCGCCATCCATTAGGACTTGTGTAAATTGTAGTCCGTCGATTATAGGATCCAATATTAGAGCGGTCCCTCCTGCGTTTTGAATACTTCTAGAGTAATCTTGATGGCCAAAAGTAATTGGTTTTGACATCCAATTTCGGGACTCCGGTGGGGTGGCCCGTGCGGCACGTACTTTAGTAGGTGCCCCACTATTTTTCCGTGTTATTACATGAAGTGAGTTCACTGTTTTGACTTCTTGTGGGAAAGTCTTCTGTTTTCTGGCACTCTGCTTGTGGGGTTCGTCATCGTCTTCGCTTGGTGTGTCGAGCCCCTTGTGTTCGACGTTAAGTCGGCCGGACTGCTTGAAGACCCAACAATCTCTGTGGGTATGGTTTGCAGGCTCCCCGGGGGTACAGTGGATTTGACATATCCTATCCAAGATTTTGTTTAGGTTGGATAGCTCGTCACTGTTGTCCTTAAGAGGCAGTGTTTTGTTGTTCGGCCGAGAGCTTTTGAACCCGGTGTTGACCGCCGTGCTCTTTGGGCCATTTTCCTTATTCCGGCGCTGTTCTTTTCTGCGTCGTGATTTCCCATTTCCATCCCTGACCTCGGATGTACTCGGGTCGCTGGTGCTGCATCTTGCCAGCCAGCTATCTTCCCCCGCGCAAAAGCGGGTCATGAGGCTTGTTAGCGCGGCCATTGTTCTTGGTTTTTCCTGGCCGAGGTGTCTGGCGAGCCATTCGTCTCGGACATTATGTTTAAAGGCTGCTAAGGCTTCAGCGTCCGGACAGTCGACTATTTGGTTCTTTTTGGTGAGGAACCTGTTCCAGAATTTGCGTGCTGACTCTCCGGGCTGTTGAGTTATGTGACTTAAATCGTCTGCATCCGGAGGGCGGACATAAGTCCCCTGAAAATTTGCTCGAAACGCATCCTCGAGCTCTTCCCAACTTCCAATTGTATTTTCTGGGAGGCTCTTGAGCCAATGCCGAGCTGGCCCTTTGAGCTTGAGGGGCAGGTATTTTATGGCATGGAGATCATCTCCTCTAGCTATATGTATGTGTAGGATATAATCCTCAATCCAGACTCCGGGGTCTGTTGTTCCGTCGTAGCCTCTATGTTTACGGGCTTGAATCCCGCTGGAAATTCATGATCCAGTACCTCATCGGTGAAACATAGGGGGTGTGCGGCGCCCCTGTATTTAGGTGTACCATTATTTTCGAACACTCGACGTGTTGTGTTGCTCCCTGGAGCCTTCTTTCTTGGCCCATAGATGAATCTTGCCGGGCCATCCTTTTTGCGAGGATCCTTATGTGGATCGTGTGCCGGCTTGTGTGCGGCGCCGCTTGCCGCTGTTAGCCTGTCATCTGGTCGTCTATCCGGCCAGGCGGCTTTTTTGTTTTTTGACTGTGGGGGCTCTACGGCATCCTCGTCAAATTCGGGCAACATCCTGCGCTTCGGGTAGCTCTTTGCTTGGTGACTATCGCCGTATTTATCTGCGGTCTTGAGTACTTTGCTCCATCTCATTCTGAGTACGCCTTCCGCTGTTTTTAGCTTCCGCTTCTGCTTCTTCAAACTTTTTGCAGTGGCGACGAGCCTTTTGTGGAGGTTCATATGCTCCGATGATGTGTCCGGCGTGAGATCATCTGGACTGTTGTTTTCGTCGGGGATGGGTTGCTCGTCCAATTCATCCTGTTCGGGCGGTTGCTTGGTGGCATGTTCGTCGTCCACTGGTTCGCCCTGCTCTACGGCTGGGTCTGTGTGGGTGCTGTTGTTATCGAGGCGGGACTTCGGGCGGCGCTTGCGTCGCTATTTTGGCTATTTTCCGGGGGAATTATCCTTCGCCGCGTCCCGTTGTTCCTCGTTATCGCTTCTTTTTGGTGTATCCACCATGTATACATTATTAGTTGAGGTGGCTTTCCAGTGCAATGTGAGCGCTGGTTATTGGTCCTCTCCGGCATCGTCGTCCATACCGTCGATGTCTTCGGAGTCGAAGTCTAGCATGTCGGTTAGGTCGTCGACAGTGGCTACAAAGTGGGTGGTGGGTGGGCTTTGAATTTCTTCGTCGTCCGCATCCCAACCGTCCTGACCGTAGTCCGGCCAGGGCTCCCATGATAACGAGAGGTACTTTAGCGAATTCAGGATGTCGCCGAAAGGCGAATGCTGAAAGATGTCCGCAGCGGTGAACTCCACGATCGGCACCCAATCGGATTCGATCGGTAGGGGCGCGGGAGGTTCGGTGTCCGGCGAGGAATCCGGCACCTCAGAGTCACGAGCTTCACAACGGACAGGGTCAGTATTCGACTCCATCGTCATAGAGGTAGAAGCCCCCGAGGCGGTGTCTAGCCACCCATCCTCGATCGGCGTAGTCGGCTCCGAATTAAGGGTCGGAGCGGACTCGTGTGTGGCCTCCAGGGCACTGTCTGGCAGCAGAGCTAAATCATGCCCATCGTGACAGTGCGGCGCGCTCGGCTGTGGCTCGAATCCATCGAAGATCAAGTCTCCACGGTATAGTTCAAACTTCCAAATCTGACCTGATGGCCAGGGGCGTAGCTTTCAATCTTCTCCAGATGGCCAAGCGAATTGGCCCGCAGTGCAAAGCCGTCGAATAAGAAGATTTGTCCGGGGAGAAAAGTCTCACCCTGGACCGCGTTGTTGTTGATGATCGAAGGAGCCATCGGGCCTATAGGTGACGACACAGAGGAACTCTCAATGAAAGCACCAATGTCGGTGTCAAAACCGGCGGATCTCGGGTAGGGGGTCCCGAACTGTGCGTCTAGGTGGATGGTAACAGGAGACAAGGGACACGATGTTTTTACCCAGGTTCGGGCCCTCTCGATGGAGGTAAAACCCTACTCCTGCTTGATTGATATTGATGATATGGGTAGTACAAGAGTGGATCTACCACGAGATCAAGGACGCTAAACCCTAGAAGCTAGCCTATGGTATGACTGTTGTTTGTCCTATGGACTAAAACCCTCTGGTTTATATAGGCACCGTAGAGGGCTAGGGTTACACAAAGTCGGTTACAATGGTAGGAGATCTACATATCCGTATCGCCAAGCTTGCCTTCCACGCCAAGGAAAGTCCCATCCGGACATGAGACGAAGTCTTCAATCTTGTACCTTCATAGTCTTGGAGTCCGGCCAATGATGATAGTTCGGCTATCCGGACACCCCCTAGTCCAAGACTCCCTCAGTCCTCTTCATCCAGCCCTCCACGGGGTCCTGTTAATCCACAGGCTTGATCGATCAGGGTCCTGTTCATCTAGCGGCAACGGCCTCTACTACCATGGGTTCCTATTCATCCAACCCCCCAACGGGAACTGTTCATCCAAACCCCCAACAATGCTCATTGTTCATCAAGAGGCAGCAGGTTCGATCGGCTTCAGTTAGCAGTAGTAGCGAAGGAATCGCTCGATCGGGTTCAGTAACGTGTAGCCTGTAGTGCAATCGCTCGGGTTCAGCAGGCGAACGCCTCACTCGGGTTTAGTTAGAGCCCAACGCCTCGCACCCACGCGCGTACGTGTATGAGAGAAACGCGCATCGCTCGGCCCCCGACCACCCACCGTACCGGGAACTCCCCGATATTTTCGGCGCCCTTGCTTCTACCATGGTTTTTTCCGTCATGGACTGCCCAAAGAATGTCATGCAGCTGCCTCTCTGGCCCGCCCAAGACAAAAAGCCCATTTTCTGTCATGATTTTTTGTCATAGAAGTAGTTGACCACCACATCTATGATGATACCGGGTTTTGTCACAATTATCGTCATAGAAGTGTCATAAGCATGACAGAAACAAAAATTTGTTCGGCCCAAAATGTCACGGATGTGTCTTTTTTTTGTAGTGATAGTCAGATGAACTGAACAAAATAGCCCCTAAATAGTACTACTACTACTACTACTACTACTACTACTACTACTACTACTACTACTACTACTACTACTACTACTACTACTACTACTACTACTACTACTACTACTACTACGGAGGGGCTTTGTACTACTTCCGGCAGCCTCTCCTCTGCCGAGCGCGCTTAGTAAGAGGAAGAGAAGGAGAAGCCTATCGATGAGCTAGACAACTGCAATACGGTGCCTGCCGCTGCCGCACCTTCAGCGACGCTCACCTCGAATGTTCTCTGCCGCTCCAAACGACCCCTCTCGAAGCGGCCGGACTACTCGTAGATCTCCTGATTCCTCGCCTCTGCATTGGCATGTGCTACGTCCACGGCTGCGGTAAGGCTCTTTGCATGCTCGACGAGGCGCTCCTCCTCGTCCTGCAGGAACTCGATGTAGCGCGCAAGGTCGCTGACGCACGTGCTGGCCTCCACCTCCACCTCCCACATTTGGGCGGTGGTGGCAGAGCGGGTGATGATATCGGGGGTCGATGGTGGGCTGGCGGCCAACGATTGGGTGGCGGCCATGACCACCACCTCCCGCCTTCGGGCTGCGGTAACGGATCGGGTGATGGCGACAGTGGCCGGCAGTGGGTGGCGGCCACGACGGCCACTTCCCGCCTTTGGGCCGCGGCGGCGGAGCGGGATATGGCCTTGGCTTTCGATGGTGGTGTGCCGGCAAACAGCAGGCAATAGCTGCCGACGGGCAGCGGCGGCGGAGTGTGTGGTAGGTGTTCTGCGCACACCCAACAGGGACGCCACACGAACTACACTACACCGGGGACTGCGCCGCTACCGCGGTGTAGCCTCCCAGCTGGAGCTGTCCTCTGATGACGGCGGAGTGGCTGAGCGACGACGACGGACTGGTGCCATTGGCGATTGTGGGAGAAGCAAACGAGATAAGCTATAGGGAGGGAGGGGAAATGCGACGCAGGACTCGCCCGCCGTGAGGGTTTATATAGTAGGCTGGTAAGCATTGGGATTTTGAGGGATTTCATCAAGTCAAGTGGAAGCTTGCGCGGGAACCTGCACGGTTGCGCGGAAATGGGCTCACCACCGTTTGGCCAAAAGAACGCCCCCGCGCGCTGCTCAAGCTTGCGCTCGAAGCCGTCTGCGGCAGCGGGGTGACAAGACATGCAAGAGGAGGACGAAAGGACACGTACACATACGGTTAATAGAAACACATTTGTGATTTAATTACCTACTATACCCCCGTCCTGGTTTATAAGTAGGATTTAACTAATAAAATATGAACGCACGCATCTACAGCTGAATGGAAAAGGCTATGCACAGGCTGAATTTCAGTTTGTAACTTCATATGACAGATTATTCAGAAGTCACTGTATCGAGCCGCTATATGACTTCTTGGTGGCTGATCCTTTCACAGAAATAATGCATGAAAAATATCCTGAAGAAGGTGAAATTTATGTGTCTGAATAGTTTGAACCTTGTAATCTTTGAATTTGGGCCTTGTAATGTTAGAATTTGAACCTTGCAATATTTATGGTATTTGTTACTCCCTCCTTCCATCTATATAGGGCCTAATGCGTTTTTCGAGGCTAACTTTGACCAAATATTAGAGCAATAATATATGACATGCAACTTACACAAAGCACACCGTTAAATTCGTGTTTGAAAGAAGCTTTCAATGATATAATTTTCACATTGTGCATGTCATATACTATTAATCTTGTCAATAGTCAAAGGCGGTCTTAAAAAATGCATTAGGCCCTATATAGATGGAAGGAGGGAGTATATAATGTAAGTTTAATTTGATCTTGCAATCATGTCTTATTACAAGTATATATATGTTGTTCTTCTGTACACAGAGCATAGATGTTCTGCAGATAGAGCATATCACATCGCACACGGACCACACTAGGTAACTCGTCGGTGATGAATTCATCAATCGCAAATAGTTATATACGAGGAAGCGTTTGCCCACAACACACACGGCTTATTCCATCACGAATAGCTTGATGGATCAACTGTATGCCACGTATCGCACCGCAACTCTAATCGGATTCGGGCTTGATGTCTCTTCCATCGCTCGCACAGTTCGTATTATTTGCCAAGTATCAATGTGTCGGCCTCTGCTCGCGTCCCTCGGCGCGCTTTGCTCACCGTTAGGCGCCGCGACGCACTCTACTCGCATACCTCCACGCGCTCGGCTTGTGGACAGCTTTTCCTTGCGTGTTCAACTGATATATGCATATATATGGTTGCTCGTCGTTGAGGCACTGTGGAGCGCTCTGCTCGCGTCCCTGCGCGCACGCTCTGCCAGCGGTTGGGGCCTGCACACAATCATGTTGGGGGCCCATATGCATGCGGTTGCACCGTGCGCGTTGCCATGATGCGGTTACGTGCGGCACGATGGAGTTACGCGCTGCATATTAGAACTATCATCCGGGCGTGCAGATATTCCAGTCCGTCTGGCTTCCCCATTAATTCCTGCAACCATTATAACCTTAGTCTCTTCAACCTTTCGATCTCGCCCCACAACACAATAAGCACACCCACGACGACACATAAAGAGAGGATATCTAGCGGCGCTCCGATGGACTTCAGCGAGCATAAAGTCGAGACCCATGCAAGGGAGACGGATCTCACGATGGTGTACACCCTTGACCCGGTTGTGGTGGAGGACTACATCAACACCGTGGAGCAGTTGCTTGCTGGAGACAAGTACAAGGTGGTCGGCATTGACCTCCAGTACACCGTCGGTCTTCCCGGCAAAGATCAGAAGGTTGTCATCGCCCAATTGTGTGTGCGTCATCATGTCCTCATCTACCACTACTGCATGGCCACAGAACCTTGCGTCCGTTTCGCCAGGTTTGTCAACAGCACCGACTACAAGTTCGCTAAGGTGGAAACCACCGATGATGTAAAAGCGCTTAGGGTTACGGGCTTGGCCTGCAAGAACCTTGTCGAAATCCATGAGCACTACAAGGTCTGGGGTACCATGAAGAAGGACTCCCTGGCTGAACTCGCCTCTATCATCATCGACCCATACTACGAAAAGATGAAGCAGGATGCCAACATAACACGTCCCGTATCCTGGCACAGGGCCTGGATGCGGCAACTGGATGAACCTCACCTCAGGTTCGCTGCCAAGAGCGTGTACACATGCTACGAGATGCATAGGCGGATCGTTGACATGAGGAAGTGCCTCGTTACCGAAATCAACGAGGCCGGATCGAGCCACAAGCAGGGCAGTTGCGACCAGCGTCACAAGAAGTAGATGATGATGAGATGATCGTGTATCCTAGTTAATTATGCATGTAATATATAGTTGAATTTGGCATGTGGAAATTTCATGTGTGTAGTAGCCACCTATGTAATTATGCATGTAATAGTTTACTTTGGTGTGCGCTAATGTCATGTGTGTAGTAGCCACCTATGTAATTTGATGTTTCATTTAGTTATGCAATCATGTCCTTATAAGTGTGTGTGTGTGTCTATATATATATATATATATATATATATGTATATATATATATGTATATATATATATGTATATATATATGTATATATATATATATAGGGTGGGTCTATTATGATAACACCCCTTAAGACCTTATTCTGCACACCACCAACAGATCGCGTCGCCGCCCCTCCCCTCCCGGCCTTCTACCGCGGCAGCGGCCTAGGCTAGCCACCGCCCCTCCCCTCCCGGCCTTCTACTGCGGCAGCGGCCTAGGCTAGCCGCCGCCCCTCCCCTCCCGGCCTTCTTCCGCGACGGCGGCCTGGGAGCGATGCCGCCCCTCCCCTCCCCGCTTTCTCCCGCGGCGGCGGCCTGGGAGTGACGCCGCCCCTCCCCTCCCGGCCTTCTTCCGCGGCAGCGGCCGGCAGTGACGCCGCCCCTCCCCTCCCGGCCTTCTTCCGCGGCGGCGGCCAGGCAGCGACGCCGCCCGTCGCCTCTCGGCCTTCTTCCGTGGCAGGCACCGAGCAACACCAGCCTATCGGCCTTCTTCCACGGCAGCGGCTCGGTAGCGCCGCCACCGAACTCCTCAGGGCCTGCAATTAGCTGTAACTCATCAGATGTGGATTGGTGCTGCCTCGGCATCAAACCAATTCGAGCAAGGAGGAGTGTGCGCAAGGTTGCTTCATCAATGGTAGCTTCTTGGAATAAGTCTGCATCAACCTTCAGAGCAAATCCTCCTTCCCCGTTCACATTGAGCAACGTCTAGACCACCCATGAACTTCTGAAGGGTAAGTGGACTGCACGGGCGAACGTGAAAGTTGTGCAGGCGGACGAGAAGGGAACTTCCTCCTGTAAACGCAAGAAATCACTGCATCACGAGGTAAGCAGTACACTTCCTAAACCATCTCAGTGTAGTTATCATAGACAAATTAGTACAAGCAGTACAACGCGTGATTATGCAGTACAAAACTTATGTAGTGCGGTTGCTTCAGTTCGTTGTGGGGGAAAATGCAGTACGCTTGTATAGGTTCATTACGTATAACGATGCAGTGTGGTTGCTTCAGTTCACCTTGATGGGTGATGCAGTCATCGTGCAATGCTTCGGCAGTACCATTTTGAACACATTGCAGTTCGCATGATTCAGTTCATTTAACCTGACAATGCAGCTCAGTCATTTTGTGTGCAGGAGATGACGTTCAGCAGATACAAAATGCCGCGCATAATTGACAGCACTGAGAACAACAACTTTCAGAAGAGTGGATATTCTTCTGACAGAGATACTGGCTGGGTTACCCCTGAGATTCCTCATGGATTCTTCACGACGACAAACAGGGTGCATTACTCTCCACAAGAAGATTTTTCCCAGGAAGAATATGTAGTTGAAGATGACGATGATGTCACATTCGTCTGGGAAGGCACTCACCAACGCGATGATGAAGACGATGATGATGAAGATGAGCCGATAACAGTTCTCAACCCAGAGTATAAGCACGAGTTCACTACGTTTGGACAGCATGTCCGAACAGATAATGATGACGCAGTTGAACACGATGTTGCAGCACATGATGATTATGTCTATGATGATGTGCCACTGCTCCAAAATTTTAAAACCAATCCACCGAGACATCGTCACAACACTGGATTACCACCACGTCCACCTGCCGCACCCCAAAACAGAGCTCAGCGTCCACCTGCTGCACCAAAAATAGAGCTCCAACCAGACCTGCTGCATCAACTTCGATGCTGCGACCACCAACGGTGCCTCGGTCAAAAGTAAACAGCAGGTACAAATCCTCCTCACTGTTACCGCCGCGAGATCCTCAACTACACACATCTGCTATAACCCCGCCCTGTCCAATACAACCCGGTGAGCTGCAAACACCATCAGGCGAACGACTCTACACACATGTAAGTTTATGGTCTGAAAAAAATAATTGCAGTCCATTTAGATAACATTGCAGTGCACACTGATATTTCTTGTGAGCTTTGGCTAGGAACATTGCAAATGCTTTATTAAACTCGTATGCACTCCTCGTATTCAAAAAATAGAACAGAACAAATTTTCTCATATAGAATTTCAATTAATGCAGGATAAAAACATGCCGCTGAACCTCGTACCTGCTGCTGGAATGAAGTTCACCACGTACGAAAAGGCATGGGACTTAGATGTGCAGGGTTTGATATACGCAAGAGGGCAAAACACAGGACAAAATGCCTACATTGTCTGCTCAAGAGAAGGGGTCCACAAGCAGGCTGTGTCAGATTATCACCGGGTACGTCAAAAGACATCAAAAAGGATTGGCTGCAATGCAAAGATTAGAGTCAAAAAAAGGAAGGATGGCAAATTTGTGATAGAAATGGTTCAACTCAACCACAATCACAAGATGCTGGAAAGCCCCGGGATGCTTTTGCACATGCGATCGCACAAAAAAGACGAACCTTTGATAGACCAGTTAGTGAAAGACATGCAACTGGACAACCACACACATGCTCATATGATGTCGACGCTGTCGCGTATGTCCGGTGGTTTGCAGTACATGGGACATACTAGCCGCGACTGGGTAAACAGCTAAGCACGTAACAAAGCATATCTCTTGAGCATTCTGTCTGTAATTATTCCCTGTTTGGTGAGATAAGTTTGAATTGTCTATGAAAATGCAAGAAACAGAAGTTTGCCAGAGAAGAGTCTGAAGATGATGTCAAGAAACTTCTGAATTTCTTTGAGAAAATGCAAAAGATAAACCCAGAGTTCTTCTATGATTATGACGTTGATGCAGATAACCGTGTAAGAAACATCTTTTGGGCGAACGCAAGTTGCAGAGGATCGTATGAAGATTTTGGAGACTGCGTTACATTTGACACGGCGTATAAAACTAACAAATTCCACATGCCACTGGGAGTGTTTGTGGGGGTGAACCATCATCTACAAAGCACCATATTTGCTGTTGCACTCGTGCGAGATGAAACAATACCATTATTTGAGTGGGTTTTTAAAACCTTTCTGAGGTGTATGAACAACAAGCCGCCAATCTGCATGCTCATAGGTACAAAAAATAAAAAACACATGCATACTTACATTTTGTTTTGTTTTGTGCACTTATATTTCTTCCATCGATCTTGCAAACACACAAACAACTTAATAAAAAACACTGTTTGTCTCTTCTCAGACCAGTGTTCTTCGATGAAGGCAGCATTAAAAACTATCCTCCCACAAACTCTGCATAAGCTGTGTCGGTGGCATATAATGAAGAAGTACAAGGACCACCTCGCCTTGCTGTATAAGGCGCACGAGAAGCTCAAGGACGAACTCAATGCAGTGCTGAACCACCCACTAATGCCGTCAGAATTTGAACGAGCATGGAAGAAGCTCATTCAGAGGTACAACTTGCAAGACGACGAAGTGATGAATTCACTGTGGGATGACAGGCACGAGTGGATCTTAGCTTACTACAAGGAAATTTTCTGTGCTCGGATGACTCCCACACAGAAAAGCGAGAGCATAAACCGCATACTGAAGAAAAATTTTGTCAGGGAGAAGCATGATCTCCATCTGTTTGCTCAGCAGGTGGACAAGTGCATTCAGGCCAGGAAGGCCGTCGAGCACGCAGAGACAGTAGCAAATGAGGTAAACAAAATGTCAATCAAAAACTGCTTAAAAAATATGACTACAAAAACAAACATTTTTTTCATTTCTCTGGATCGTAACAGTGCATTTGTGATCATGCAGTCAGAGGTAAAAACAACAGCAAAGTTTGGCTTCGAAGTTCAGCTATCAAAAGTGTATACAAGGGCAGTGTTTGCAGATTTCAAAGAAACACTCTACCGTAGCACTGCATTCAGAGCAGAACGGTGCCCTGAGAACCTGACAAAGTATCTCGTACACCACTACAACAGATCGGATGCATTTGACTGGGCAAGGCATAATTTCTAAGTGGTCGCCGATGAAGAGAAAGGTGTCTACGAATGTGAGTGCAAACTCTGGACACACACAGGTGAGACTCCTAGCAAAAAAAATCTAGATTCTCATAGTCATGCACGAAAGCTAACTTACTAAACTTTAAAAGTACATATGCATGTGTAATTCACGAAACCAAATGAAGTTCACTTCTTTAAAAAATGAACAAATAATGAAAAAAAATATGTTTACTAATTTCATGCAGTTCACTTATAAAACAAAAAAAATGTGTTTGTCTGCAGGCCTCTTCTGTGTCCATGTCTTATGCATGCTTTCTCATTTCAGAGTACTCAACATTCCTGAGGTGTACATCATGACGAGATACACCCGTAATGCAAGATCAGATGCAACATTTGACAGAAGAGACTACGAACAAACAGCACCACAAGGAACCTCGCTTTTTTGCCGTAGAAAATTGCTGACAGAAACAGCAATGGACCTTGCAAACAGAGCGACAAGGTCAGACGCTGGGTGCCACAGAGCGTTGTCTGGTATGAGGGCACTGATAGAGGAAGTTGGCGTGCTCAACAAAGAAGAAGAAGAAGAAGAAGAAGCAGCAAAACTAAAGCAAGTAGAGAAATACCAACATGAGAATAAAGCCGAGCAAGAAGAAAAAACTGAACACATTAGAACTGGTGCTATAAAAAAAGAAACAATTCTTCCACCTCCTGTTTCAAACACAAGAGGAAGAAAGAAAGGGGGAGACGCAAACCAGAAAAAGGTGGCATGCAAGGAGAAAAATGATGACAAAAACAGTAAGCCACAGCCTGAGCTGGACAGTGATGGTCGCCCACTGGGAGTAAGAATGTGCAGAACATGTAATGAAGTCAGCGGCCAGAATTCCAGGACGTGTACAAAAAGAAATGAACAAGAAAAACGAGGACATGGAGATGCACAACAAAACAGAAATTCCACTCACAACACTAAGAAATGGACGAAACCGAGACGTTGTAGCATCTGCAAAAAGAGGAATAGACACAATTCAAGAACCTGCCTCAAAAGAAAAAGAAAAAGATCAGAAAATGAGGAAGACGAAGAAGGTGACATCAAAGAAGAATATGATGACACAACTGAAGAAGAAATGGCTTATGAAGAAGCGGATGGAGAAGAGGAGGAAGAAGAAGAGAGTGAAGAGGACGAAGAACGTGAAGAAACTGAAGAAACAATGGCTTATGAAGAAACAGATGATGAAGATGATGAAGAGGAAGAAGAGAGTGAAGAGAGTGAAGAGAGTGGAGAGGACGAAGAACATGAAGAAACAATATCAACAAGACCACCACGAGGAAATGCTTCAACCAGTGCGCGGGGATCAAAGAAGGATGCAGTTTACAGCACTGGAAAACGAAAACCACCATCAACCAGCACGCGGAGATCAATGAAGGATGCAGTTCTCACCACTGGAAAATGAAAGCAGCCAACAACCAGCACGCGGGGAGCAAAGAAGGATGCAGTTCACAGCACTGGAAAATGAAAGCAGCCAACAATCAGCGCGCGGGGAGCAAAGAAGGATGCAGTTCACAGCACTAGAAAACCAAAGCAGCCATCAAACAACACGCGGGGAGCAAAGAAGGATGCAGTCCACATCGCTGAAAAACAAAAGCAGCCATCAACCAGCGCGCGGGGAGCAAAGAAGGATGCAGTTCACAACGCTGAAAAATAAAAGCAGCCATCAACCAGCACGCGAGGGGCTACAAACACGAAGGTGCAGAGACAAGAACCAGCAACACCGCCATGGAAAACAAAAGAAAGTGCAACATTAGACATGCTCCAGTCACAGCGCAGAAACAGCAGGCTAGCGAGCAAATAGATGAACAAACAATAAATTTATCGTATGCATAGCAATTTGCTTAACTCTATGACTTATGTATCAGTTTAAATTTTGTGTAAACCATGCAAGAAGAAAATGGTATATAGAGTATACCATATATATATAGCAGTCTTGAGTAAAACATTGACACATTTTGATTCAAAAACCATGTAAAAAATGTTGTTAGTTCGCTGCAATCCAACAAGTAGTACATATAAAAAGCATTTCAATATGCAGTATGGAACTTGCAAAAATGCAGTACGCTTTGAACTATCATGCAGTACTATAGACTAACTACATGTAGTACACACCATGCAAATTGGGAAAAAATGTGGAAAGATGTAATGCTCAGCTGACATATAAGCAGTTCACATATTGTAACCATGCAAACACAAATTTACCGTTGAATAATAATTGAAGTGGTTTAGATCACAAGAGTGCTTATTACAAAACACATCACAAAGATGAAAGCGTTCAACACGCAGAAGTACTTATTACAAATCAACCTCATAACCTTAGCCAATCACGTCAAATGTGATTCTAACAGTTCGATCCTCGAGTTCAAAGAAGTTGAGGACAACAACTTGCTCAGACTTCATGCCGCTATCAATGACAAATTCCTTCCACCCTTTGTGCAGACACAGCCGCCCGTCAACGCCTACACTGTACTTGGCTGGTTTAAGGTATCCATTACCAAGAACAACTTCAAGAATTCCTTTCTTCTTGAGCCGCACATACCTAACAGCTCGCTGAGGAATTTTCTGTAAAAAATAATAAAACTGTTTGAGAACAAAACTAGCAATACAATTCTCATGTTTTGAACAGAGATAGATGTAGTGCACAACAGTCCAAAAAGTAGTACATATAAAACGTTTTCAATATGCAGTATGGAACTTACAAATATGAAGTTCTCTTTGAACAATCATGCAGTGCTATAGACTAGCTACATGTAGTACACACCATACAAAATTGGAAAAAATGTAGAAATATGAAGTGCTCAGCTAATATATAAGCAGTTCACATATTCTAACCTGTGAACTAAAACATAAGCTACATGCACACGAGAAAAAAAAACAAGAAAATAAGAACACATTGTAGTACACTTCAAAAAACACAAAGAAAAAAGTGCGTTCCTAAAATACTACAAGTTCAGGATACAATGGAATTATACAAAAAAATACTAAGAAAAAAAATCATATCTAACAAAACATACCATCTTGTAGTGAGTCTCCACATCTGTTGGCGTAAGCTGATGGACAAAAGGACTCGCGCAGCCAAGGCCACGGCGAAGCAGTGCAGAATAGAACGCAGATACGTTGATCTGGCCCATATACAATCCTTCTGTGAATACTGTACCATATGCAAGCTGCTCGGCTCGCCCAGTTCGGCACAATACCTTCCCACCACGACGAGCACGACGGGCCTACGAGCAAGCTAAACAATTGCAGTACGTCGGCACACGACAACCATGGCCACAGCAGAAGAGATACGCACAGGGGCCTGGAGCCATCGCAACAAAAACCTAGAGAAGCAAAAAAATAATAATAGGCTGGACAAAGGAGAGAACTTGCGGCTAGAGGAGAAAAATGAAATGCAAACGAAGGGTATAAGTTAGCCTTCATTTATATAAGAGGAATGCAAAAAGGTCAAAACTGAAAATTAAAGGGGACTTAATGGAAATTATGTTCCCAAGAATAAAGGACAATCAATGAAAGCTTATGTTACCAAAGAAAGAGGAACGGAAAAAGAAGGTGTACTTTGACTGCAGAAATTCCCACGAACAAAACCGCAGATCATTAACAAATAATACTCTGAAAAATTATAATCCACGGACCATTTTATGTGTGCAGTTCTCCAAATTCGTACCAGGTAGTTCACTATATGTGTGCATGAAGTGCAGTACGTGCTTTTTGGCACAAAGAAGGATGCACGCAGTGCAAGATGTGTACACCTGCAGCACAGAACTATGACGAATGCAGTGCACACCCGTACACTAAGAAAAAAGGATACGAAAGAGGAAATACAATAAAGAAAAATGATACCAATGAAGTGCACAAAAATGTAGCCCAGAAAATGTGCAGTACGGTATGCGTGCACATGCAGTACTGAAACTAAATCAATGCAGTGCACGCATGATTTACTAAAAAAAATTGACCACCCAGGTGCTACCGGCCCCAGCCAGTCTCGTAATAGTTCTGCACCCACAGAAGGGGAGTCGTTCCGAGCCACAGTGCATGGGGCCGGTTGCACGTGGGCCCACAGGTCATAGAGCATATAGCTACAAGCGCCGTGTATAAGCGCCCAGATAAGTATACGGAGGAGTTCGACCAATATGCCTCGCCAGCGCTTATAAATAGGTCAGGCGCGCCTTCCACGGGCGAGGTGGGACTAAACATTAGGACGCACACACAGCGAAACGGGAACCAAGCCGTGCTCACAGGCCGACTTGGACCCAAGTATGTCTCTAAACTAGCCGAACAAAGGCCCAACAAGGCCGACTAAGAAAAAAAAATAAGTTAAAAAAATGGGGAGGGCACCCCCCCTTTCCCTACCCCTCCCGTACCAGCGATTGCAGTAGGTACAAGCAAAAACAAGATGCAGTACGTAGCTGTAAACAATACAGTGCACTATGTTACACGATGCAGTGCGGTATGGCAATCTAGTTCCCGATTACCCCTACACGAATAAATAAACTCAAAAAACAGTGAAGTACGCACATGTATACACAAGTGCAGTACTGAATTCTAGAAGATGCAGTGCAGGACTATATACTAATGCAGTTCATTATCGCACAGGATGCATCTACAAAACGTAACAAAATGCCCATTCGCATAGAAAAAAATGGTGGTTAAAAAAATGTGTTGATCAAAAATAAAACAAACACACTTTAAAAAAACCACGTTCGCATACAACCACCCGATCGGAGCAGTTCCATCGCCACAAGCCCACGATCACAGATGCAAAATAAACCCACAATCTGCACAACCGCATCATCAGCGCGATCGTGCAGTTCATCCGACGAGGCCATCCCACCCTGCGCCCTCCCCTTAAATTCAGAACCCTGCCAAAGGCCTTCTCATCCACAACAACACAAGTATCCATTGCGCTCCCACCAAAAGCACCAAGCCCTGCCACCGGCGATGACGTTCACCGACGAGTACAAGGGCGACAACGCCGTGGAGGCGCACGGCAACACCAAGTTGCACGTCATCCACACCAATGACAGGAAGCAGATGGCGATCACCCTCGCGCAGTACGAGCGCCACCTCAGCCTCCAGCGCCATAAGATCGTCGGCATTGATCTCGAGTACGACAACGACCCTGAAGCGACGCAGAAACCCGCCCTCTGCCAGCTCTCCATTGGCAAGAATCACCCGGTGCTGCTCTTCCAAATGAGCGACACTGAAAGGTGCACCGTCTTCGACAACTTCCTCGCCGACCCCAGGTACACCTTTGCAGGCTTCTCCATCGACGACGACAAAACCAGGCTGGAGCGCGTCAAACTGGAGGTCGCCAACTTCGTCTACATCCAGAAGGAGTGGAGGGTGCCGGAGGCAACCAAGCCGTTGGACTCCCTGGGAGACGTCTCCGGCGTGCTCATCGACGACTACTACAACAACATGAAGAAGAAGATCACTGACGCCGAGCACCAGTGCTGGGCCATCCTGCCTCTGTCCAGGAGGCACATCGAGTACGCGACAAAGGACGCCTATGCAGCGTACGAGATATGGAACCGCATCACCCTCACCCAGGACGGCCTTCGTCGTGCAAAGCTGGAGAAGGAGGAGCCCGCCAAGAAGCGCGCCAGGAGCAGTTGGGGATGGGGAGAGCCTAACTGGTGAAGAAGAAGATGGTGCCGGCCGGGAGCCAAGAATGCCAGCGTTCTTTTAGAATTATCTTCAAATTTGCTATGTGTTGTTTGCTTATGTATCGTTAGTTTGCTTGTGTGCTGAACCTAGTTTGCTTGCCATGCACAATCGCGTGTAATGATGAACTCAGATTATGTTAGTTTGCTTTCTGTTCAACTTAGCATGCTAGTGATGAAATTGTCGTACAGAATGCAAACAGGACGCATGCAGTGCAAGTTGCTCACGAATGCAGTACACTGAATTTGTCGAATGAAGTCTTAACATACCCAACAAAGCAGTGCACAAACATAAATTTGAAAAAAAGGAATACATAAGAGCAAAAACACAAATAGAAAAACGCAAAACACGTAAAATAATTCAATACAGTCCGGAAGTACACGAAAGTACAGCACAGAACCATAATGAGTGAAGTACATGTATGATTTACAAAGCAGTGCACTCCCATACATTGGGAAAAAAGATTACATAATAGCAAAAAAAAGGAAGCAAAAAAATGAGTGAAGTACAGGTATGATTTACAAAGCAGTGCACTCCCATACATTGGGAAAGAACACACAGGGTAGAAATATAAAAAGAAAAAAAAATTGACCACCCAGGTGGCACCGGCCCCAGCCAGTCTCGTAATAGGTCTACGCCCACAGAAGGCGAGTCGTTCTGAGTCACAGTGCACGGGGCCGGTTGCACATGGGCCCACAGGTCATAGAGCATATAGCTGCGAGCGCCGTGTATAAGCGCCCAGATAAGTATACGGAGGAGTTCGACCAGTATGCCTCGCCAGCGCTTATAAACATGTCGGGCGCGCCTTCCGCGGGCGAGGTGGGACTAAACATTAGGACACACACACACACAGCGAAATAGGAACCAAGCCGTGCTCACAGGCCGACTTGGGCCCAATTACATCTTCACTACCCGAACACACGGCCAACAAAGCCCACTAAGAAAAAACAATACATTCAAAAATAAAACATTAAAAAGAAAAATGACAAACGGTTTTTAAATGAATAACAACAAACAAAATAAAATGTGCGTCGGCACTGTAAGAATATTAATAAATAAAACGCAGGAAGCCCAATGTCAACGTACAGATGCAGTCAGCGACGTACAACAACGCAGTTCTCCACGTGAAAGCACAAACTATTTTTTTCTAAATTGCAGTTATCTTCGCTCTGCAATGCGGTATGGCTGAAATAAGAATGCAGCCCTGTTACTTAACCAAAGCACTCCAACAACCCCTTGCCACATTACCCTCCATCCACACAAACACTGTATTACCACAAAGATCAAGAAAAGAAAAGAAAGAACACTGAGGGAGTCCTGGACTAGGGGGTGTCCGGACAGCTAGACTATCATCGTCCGCCGGACTCCAAGACCACGAAGATACAAGATTGAAGACTCCGTCCCGTGTCCGGATGGGACTTTCCTTGGCGTGGAAGGCAAGCTTGGCGATACGGATATGTAGATCTCCTACCATTGTAACCGACTTTGTGTAACCCTAGCCCTCTCCGGTGTCTATATAAACCAGAGGGCTTTAGTCCGTAGGACATAACCTCCATTACAACAATCATACCATAGGCTAGCTTTTAGGGTTTAGCCTCCTTGATCTCGTGGTAGATCCACTCTTGTACAACCCATATCATCAATATTAATCAAGCAGGACGTAGGGTTTTACCTCCATCAAGAGGGCCCGAACCTGGGTAAAACATCGTGTCCCTTGTCTCCTGTTACCATCCGCCTAGGCGCACAGTTCGGGCCCCCCTACCCGAGATCCGCCGGTTTTGACACCGACATTGGTGCTTTCATTGAGAGTTCCTCTGTGTCGTCACCGATAGGCTTGATGGCTCCTTCAATCAACAACAACGCCGTCCAGGGTGAGACTTTTCTCCCCGGACAGA
This sequence comes from Triticum timopheevii, assembly GCA_963921465.1. Taxonomy (NCBI): domain Eukaryota; kingdom Viridiplantae; phylum Streptophyta; class Magnoliopsida; order Poales; family Poaceae; genus Triticum; species Triticum timopheevii. Next base: position 179,911,139 of record OY997266.1, read on the forward strand.
TCTTCGTATTCGGCGGCTTCGCACTGCGGGCCATTTCGCTTGGCCATCTGGAGCAGATCGAAAGCTACGCCCCTGGCCATCAGGTCGGGTTCGGAAGCCTAAACTTCACGGCCGACATCCGCGGGGACTTGATCTTCGACGGACTCGAGCCACAGCCGAGCGCGCCGCGCTGTCAGGATGGGCATGATTTAGCTCTGCCGCCGGACAGTGCCTTGGTGGCCGCACATGAATCCGCCCCGGCCCTTAGTCCGGAGCCGATAGCGCAGATCGAGGACCGGTGGCTGGACACAGCCTCGGGGGCTGCACCTTCCACGGCGATGGAGCCGAACACTAACCATGTCCCTTGTAAAGCTCGTGACTCCGAGGCACTGGACTCCCTGCCGGACTCCGAACCTCCTGCGCCCCTGCCAATCGAATCTGATTGGGCGCCGATCATGGAGTTCACTGCCGCGGACATCTTCCAACACTCACCCTTTGGCGACATCCTAAATTCGCTAAAACATCTCTCGCTATCCGGAGAGCCCTGGCCGGATTATGGCCAGGATGGTTGGGATGCAGACGACGAAGAAATTCAAAGCCCTCCCACCACCCACTTTGTAGCCACTGTCGACGATCTAACAGACATGCTAGACTATGACTCCGAAGACATCGACGGTATGGACAACGATGCCGGAGACGATCAAGAACCAGCGCCTACAGGGCACTGCAAGACCACCCCAACACATGACGTATATATGGTGGATACCCCAAAAGGAAGCGACGACGAGGAACAACGGGGCGCGGCAAAGGATAATCCCGCCAATAAACAACTAAAGCGGCGACGCAAGCGCCGCCCGAAGCCCCGCCTCGACAAAGACAGCATTCCTAATGACCCAGCGTTAGAGCAGAGCAAACCAGTGGACGACGAACATGCAACCAAGTAACCGTCCAAACAGGACGAATCGGATAATCAATCCAATACCGGCGAAACCAACAGTCCGGACGACCTCACACCGGACATACTACCGGAGCACAAAAACCTTCACGGAAGACTTGTCGCCACCGCAAGAAGCTTGACGAAGGAAAAACGGAAGCTCAAAACAGCGGAAGACATACTCAGAATGAGGTGGAGCAAAGTGCTCAAAACCGCAGACAAATACGGCAATGGCCATCAATCAAAGAGCTACCCGAAGCGCAAGCTGCTGCCAGAATTTGACGAGGAGGCCATAGAGCCCCCACAGTCAAAAAACAAAGAGGCCGCCTGGCCGGATAGACGGCCAGATGATAGGCCAAAATCTACAAGCGGCGCCGCACACAAGCCGACTCACGACCCTGGGAAAACGGATGGCCCAGCCAGGTCCATTTACGGGCCAAAAAAGAGGGCCCCAGGAAGTAACACAACACGCCAAGTGTCCGAAGACAGCGGTACACCCAAATACAAGGGCGCCGCACACCCACTATGTTTCACAAATGACGTGCTGGATCATGAATTCCCAGCAGGGTTTAAACCCATAAATATAGAGGCCTACGACGGAACAACAGACCCTGGAGTCTGGATAGAGGATTACATACTACACATACATATGGCTAGACGAGATGATCTCCATGCCATAAAATATCTACCCCTCAAGCTCAAAGGGCCAGCTCGGCACTGGCTCAAAAGCCTCCCAGAAAACACTGTTGGAAGTTGGGAAGAGCTCGAGGACGCATTTAGAGCAAATTTTCTAGGGACTTATGTCCGCCCTCCGGATGCAGACGATCTAAGTCATATAACTCAACAGCCCGGAGAGTCAGCGCGCAAATTCTGGAACAGGTTCCTTACTAAAAAGAACCAAAGAGTCGACTGTCTGGACGCCGAAGCCTTAGCAGCTTTTAAACACAACGTCCGAGACGAATTGCTTGCCAGACACCTCGGCCAAGAGAAGCCGAGGACAATGTCTGCGCTAACGAGCCTCATGACCCGCTTTTGCGCGGGGGAAGATAGCTGGCTAGCAAGATGCAGCACCAGCGACCCGAGTACATCCGAGAGTAGAGATGGAAACGGAAACCACGGCGTAGAAAGGATCAGCGCCGGAATAAAGAAAAAAGCCCAAAGAATACGGCGGTCAACGCCAGATTCAAAAGCTCGCGGCCAAACAACAAAACACTGCCTCTTAAGGATAACAGTGATGAGCTATCCAACTTAAACAAAATTTTGGACCGGATATGTCAAATCCACAGTACCCCCGGAAGGCCTGCAAACCACACCCACCGAGATTGTTGGGTTTTTAAACAGTCCGGCCGACTAAACGCCGAACACAAGGGGCTCGACGCATCAAGCGAGGATGATGATAAACCCCACAAGCAGAGCACCGGAAAACAAAAGACTTTCCCACAAGAAGTCAAAGCAGTAAACTCACTTCATGTGATAATACGGAAAAACAATGCGGCACCCACTAAGACGGGTCTCGCACGGTCCACCCCAGCGGAACCTCGAGATTCGATGTCATAACCAATCACTTTTGACCACCTGGATTAATCCAGAAGTATTCAGAATGCAGGATGGACTGCTCTGATATTGGATCCTATAATCAACGGACTACAACTTACACAAGTCCTGATGGACGGAGGCAGCGATCTAAACCTGCTATATCCAAACACAATCCGCAAGTTGGGGATAGACCTTACTAAAATTCGACATAGCCGCACTTCCTTTAAAGGAGTGACGCCAGGCCCTTACGCCAAGTGCACAGGCTCCTTATTACTAGAAGTTGTGCTCGGGTCACCGAACAACTTCCGACGCGAAAAACTAATCTTTCATGTCGCCCTGTTCAAAAGTAGCTATCAAGCACTATTGGGACATGAAGCTTTTTCCGCTTCAACGCCATACCACATTACGCGTCTCTTACACTTAAAATGCCCGGTCCACGCGGCATCATTTCATTGCGAGGGTCATTTAAAGACCCCGGACACGGTTAGACAAGTTCGGCATAAATAAGCTAGGGGCTCCCTAGCCGCACACCCCTTCACAAGGGGCTGTGCATACAAGCAACAACGAGCTAATATAGACTCCGCTTTACTTGTTAATATTTTTCATATACTTTTTTCGCACGATTTCCTTTCAAACTATGTTCCTCTCTTTTTACAGATGAACAACGTGCACACCCGTCCAGGATAACGGCACAACGGAGACACAGGCGCAGACGTGCAGTAGGGACCCGTCGCAAGGATTCTTTTCAGATTAAGACCCTGCGTAAACCTTTTTTACTGTCTCTTGTTGCTATAATCCCCTGGTTTCTCATTATAACTAGAGTGGAGCCTGACGTTTTGGCATCGGCCGCGTCAGAAGACCTTGCCCGTACCTGGACACTAGGGGCTTAGGGCATTGTTTTGCCCATTATTATAAAGACCGAACACCTTAGGGAGTGTTCGGCGTCTCGAGTTAGGCCTTATATGCATCAGCTCTGAATCATGTCTTTGGTCAAATGTTGGGTTTGCCCGGCTCCTGTGTTTTGCTGCCTTACGTTCCGTATCATCGGCTAACGCGGCACCAGGAGAACTACTGCGATTGTGCCCCGGTTCGGCTGGGCGAGCACCTCAGTAGAGAAAGCCGAAAACTGACTGTCATGATACCGCGAGAGACTGGTCAACCACTCGATCGACCACCGGAATGTTTGGAATTCCTCCGCTTCGACGAAGGACCGTTTCCCGGTCAGTCACACACGCGCCCCAAATTCAGAGAGCGTGGTGCCCCAAGGGGCTATATCGTAGCCCCACCCTCGAACTCCAATGGCTAAGTGAGAGTGATAAAGCATCATAGTCCGGTTGCCTCGTTTGCTACGCTACCACCTCCTCAACAGGACCGAGACGTCGGATTAAGTGTGAAAATGCGCTATTTTTGCAAACACCCCTGCACCTTGTGCGTGGGGGCTGAAGCCGAAGACTGCCATCTTTCAGGTTATACACACGTATACATAAACGGCCGCATAGGAGATATTTCAATACTTGGAACGCACAAGTATAAAAAGCGATTACATCATAACCATTGTTTTACAAAATAAAACGTTCATTTGAACGTAACATTTTTCGAGCACTGCGACTCTATTACACGAGCACCACGCATAACTTCGCCAAAATAGTGCTCGGCGGGTAACCGGCTTTCGTCCGAACCCTGGGTTGCAACAGCGGTAGCATCCATCTCTGTCCAATGTGTCTTCACACGGGCAAGGGCCATCCGCGCACCCTCTATGCAGGCCGACCGCTTCATCTCCTTGATATGCGGCACTGCCCCAAGGAATTCCTGCAATAAGCCAAAATAGCTCGTCGGCTTGGGCCTCTCCGGCCAGACATGGGTCACGATATCCGTCATGGCAAGTCCGGACAACCTATTCAGCTCAGCCATTCGGCCAACCGATTGGTCAGCGGAAGTGAATGATCCGGACTATGGAATTGAGACCAAAATAGCTCTTCCGTCTTGTGATCCTTCTGATTTCGGAAGTGCTCAACGGCATCCGCCGCACTTGCCGCTAAATCCATATATGGATCCTCCGGACCCCACAGCTGGCCAAGCTGGGTATACTTTGGATCCGTAAACCTACGGCGTAGCAAAAAAGGCTTGCCAGCCACAATGTCTCCGGCCTGACGCAGCTCCTCCTTCATAGCCCGCATTGCAGAACGGGCATCCTTGGCTTCGGCGGTGGCCTTCCCCAGGTCTTCTCGCACCGATAGGCGCTCCTTTTCAAGAGCCTCATTGCGGTCGGTAGCACCTTTCAATTTAACGGCCAATTCGGTCAGCTCTTCCCTGCTTCGGCAGTGGGCAGCCCTTTCGGCTTCTAACTCCTCGGCCACCCTCGAGGCAACTGCATCACTCCTTCTGGCTTGCTCCTTGGCTTGAGCAAGTTCTACCCGAAGGCTCTCCACAGCAGCAGCACCATCTGCGTCAAGAATAAATATTGTAAGAGGTGAGCTTTAGCTCCCTTAATAGGTGACTGCGGAGAATCAATTTACCTTGCGACTCGTCAAGTCGCTTGTTGACTAGCGCGATGTCTGCATCCGCTACATCGAGTTGCCGCATTAATTCAGCAACTCCATCAGTCCGGCTAGCCCCCGGACTATCCGCCACCTGCATAGGAAAGGCGACACTCAATACCTGCGATTTTGATCCTCGGCACGCTGTCGTTTTCGACAACCTACCGAGTCTCAGGGGCTACTATCTATACAGGGCGCACTTTTATGTGCAAAACTGTCAAAAAGGCGCGTCGTTTTTACGTACCTCAAACCCCGCCAGCAAACTCCTGACGGCATTATGCAATCCGCTTTCGGCGGACGAAATCCTTCCAATCACCATGCTCATCAATGCACGGTGATCTTCTGAGACAAACGCCCTCTCAAGCAGATCCTTCAGCTCCCCCGGCCGAATATTAGTCGGCGCCGAACTCTCCGGCCCTGCCGGGCTCGGGTATACCCTCCGTGACGACACTTCAGGCTCGTCCGCCCTATCCGACGGCACAGCAGACGGAGGCGTCTCGCTCTCCATCATCTCCGGACGAAGATCCCCCGAAGGCGAGCTCATCTGAGAAGGTCGCAGATCCGAACTACAAGGTAAAAATTTCAGTTATCCTCAGAAGCACAAATAGGGATGTTTTTTATTAATGAACTCCCCTTTTCCTACTCACGGCTCGCTGGAGGGCTGATTCTTTAGAGAGGATTGTACGACCGGGGCCTCCCCGGACGCAGGACCCTCTGGTGAAGATTTCTTCCCCCGCTTAGAGGCTTTGGCCTCCGGGTCTTCGGAGGCGGTCCTCTTCTCCCCCTGGAGGGAGGGATTCTCGATCCCCCCTTCTTCAAGTGCCCTCTTGGGCAAGACGGTAGCTCCTCTATTTTCCCCTTCGCCTCCTTCTAAAGGCGCAACCTCCAACATTCTGACCAGCACGGGCTCCGCTGCGGTCTCTGGGAGGGGGGCCGGACACCTTATCAGCTTTGCTTGCGCTATCCACTCATGTTGGAGGATAACGGGTTAAAAAGCGAATTATAAGAAGCAAACAAACGGTATGTCCGAGCACTGAGCTACTTACTCGAGTATCCGGGCGATTGCAGCTTAGGCCGGCATCCTCGGTTAATTCCGGACACACCGCCTGTGATCCGAAGAACAACTTGTACATCTCCACGGGTGTCGTACCCATGAAGTGTTGGAGAATCCTTGGTCCCTCCGGATCGAACTCCCATAGCCGAAGAGGACGGCGTTTGCAGGGCAGGAGACGCCTAATTAGCATAACCTGCATCACCACGACCAGATCGATCTCCCTCGCCTGGAGGTCTCGAATCCGGCCCTGAAATAGGGGCACGTCTTTTGACGGCCCCCAATTGAGCCCTTGGTTGACCCACGACATCAGCCGTCGTGGAGGTCCTGAGCGGAATAAGGGCGGCGGCTTCTGCCTGCTGCCCTTCGGAGCGGTGATATAGAACCACTCCTATTGCCACAAGCCGAGCTCCTCTTGGAAGGAGCCCTCGGGCCACGGGGCATCGGCCCTCCTGCTTATGGCCGCCCCGCCGCACTCTGCTTGACGCCCCCTAATCATCTTCGGCTCCACATTGAAGGTCGTGGACTCCGGAGCCAAGTCGTGGAATTCCAACCCATAGTAAAACATGAGCCCTCTCACAAAAGGATCCGTCGGGAAGCCTAAACCCTGACGGAGGTGGGATACAAAGATGACATACTCGCCGGGCTCGGGGTGGGGATGGCCTGCCCTTCGGTAGGCAGCCTGTGCGAAACCTCGTAAGACAGGTACTTGGCCTCACGCAGCTTTAGCACGTCCTCCTCCGTGACGGAGGAGGGCATCCACCGGCCCTGAAGGTCGGAGCCGGACATTGTTGAAGGTCCGAAGCGCTCGAATCTTGGGCTCTGAGTGTTTGGAACTTGGAGCAAGGAGAGGATTCGATGGAAGATTGAAGAGAAGAAACTAGCCTTGGTCCTATTATAAAGAGGGGGAGTACCAAGGGCCGTCTCCGTGACCGTTCGGGATTCGCCTTCGATAGAGGAGGCGTGGTGACGGGCGCGGTTGGGTTACCCACGCCCGTATTGATGAGAATCCCGGAATAAGGGGAACACGATCTCTGCTTCGACAAGACGTGCCAAGGAAACCGCTTCGCTAAACGCGCTGAGGCGGTATAATAAAAAAATGATTCAAGTAAAGGCTTGGTAGCGGTGTGACGTCACGCCGGAAAATACGTCAGCAGATTGAACTTGTGTACATTTTATTCTCTCTACGGTGGAATGTGGAATTTATTTTGCAGAGCTGGACACTATCCTGGTGCTCACAATCTTTTCTGGATTATTCAAAGGAGGAACCCGCCTTGCAATGCCGAACATTATGCGCGCTGGACTCATCGTCATTGAAGCCAGGTTCAGGGGCTACTGAGGGAGTCCTGGACTAGGGGGTGTCCGGATAGCCGGACTATCATCGTCCGCCGGACTCCAAGACCACGAAGATACAAGATTGAAGACTCCGTCCCGTGTCCGGATGGGACTTTGCTTGGCGTGGAAGGCAAGCTTGGCGATACGGATATGTAGATCTCCTACCATTGTAACCGACTCTTTGTAACCCTAGCCCTCTCCGGTGTCTATATAAACCGGAGGGCTTTAGTCCGTAGGACATAACCTCCATTACAACAATCATACCATAGGCTAGCTTTTAGGGTTTAGCCTCCTTGATCTCGTGGTAGATCCACTCTTGTACTACCCATATCATCAATATTAATCAAGCAGGACGTAGGGTTGTACCTCCATCAAGAGGGCCCGAACCTGGGTAAAACATCGTGTCCCTTGTCTCCTGTTACCATCCGCCTAGACGCATAGTTCGGGACCCCCTACCCGAGATCCGCCGGTTTTGACACCGACAAACACCATCAAGAGAAGAAAAAAAAAGTACATCTGTGTGAATCAAACTGCAGTATACTACGTGGACCTGAGCAGTTTGTTTCTGATAGAAAAGAAGTGCACTAACTTGGACAATTGACTGAAAACACAATGATCACATTTTTTGACAGTTGCGTCAATACATTGATCTAATCACGAAAAAAGAGGCGACGACGTTCCGGATTTCCAACACACTAACAAGAGCCTCCTCATAGCAGGACCTCTCGGCAGTTGCCACGTAAACTTAAAACAGAGCCCCACCACGCTACCGCCCCACTCCATCTCTCACATGTCCTGTCAAGGAGAGCAGAGGAGAAAACACAACTGCTTCGTCCCCCCAAAACACCCAATTGCATCTTCTTCTCCGCTCTTCCTTTCACTAACCTCTCTCTCTATAACAAACACCAGAGAACACACGAGAATCATGGAGGATGCACCTTTGTACAAGCAGCGCCGCAAGTACACCAGGGAGCTCCACGACGTCGACCTCCACGGTAATCACAAGCTCCACGTCCTTTGCACAAGCAAGGGCAAAGACGTGGACAAGATGCTGTCCACGTTCAGGAGGAAGCTCGGAGGAATGCCCGTCAAACTAGTCGGCGTTGATGTCGAGTACACACACTACGAGAAGCCACAACGTGCAGCGGTACTATAGCTATGCGTAGAAAAAGAATGCCTTGTCTACCACATATCTGCAGCTAAAGACATGTAAGAATAATTGTTGCTTGTCAATATTGATTTTAAATTTTCTTCACTGCAATTTCCATAATATTTAACCTTTGGTTCTCATTCTTGAAAAAGCGTGGCATATGAATTTATTGACAGTTTTGATTTGGCTCCATGTATGTCACTCATGTGTTCAATTCTTGAATTATATTATCTAGCAATACACGCAGTTTAATTATAGTTTCTTCACTGCAACGTTACCATACAAAACATGTATGAAATTAGGTTCAGGAATACAAGCATACACAAAACATGCATTGTTTATGCAATCTATTATCAGATTTAATAGTTATGCTGAACAAAGTATTAGCAACTGCCCAATGCAACAGATTCAGATATCCATATTGCAGTTTAGTTTCAGAAAAACACAAAAAAAAACATTGCTAGTTATAAAGAAATGAAATATATTCACTCTATACAAATATATTGCAGGCCAATGGAACTAGACAAATTCCTGATGAATGATGAGTACACCTTTGTCGGATTCGCTATTGAAGGAGACAAAAGCAAGCTGAAGGTATCTGGTTTGGAGATCAACTCCAACAACTACATTGATATTCAGGTGGAATGGAGAGACCCATACAATAAAAAGAAGTTTGACTCTTTGGCTGATGTTGCTGGCAGGATGATAGACATTCACTACAATGACATGAAGAAAAAAATTAACCGCAAGGAGGACCATACTCTGTGGGGATTTTGCCCGCTGCCAAACAAGCTTATCAAGTATGCAGCAATAGATGCATTTGCAACATATGAGTCATGGAGAATCATCTACGATGTCATAATGGGACTAGACAGGGCAAAAAGAAGAAAAGAAGAAGAACAACAAGGCTGTAATCCAATACAGCAACTAGAAAAAATCAGGGCTATGTTTAGTCTCACTTTACTTTAAGCGTTGTGTTGTTCTTTGTTTCATGTATGCAAGATTTTGATAATGTCCGTTGCTTCATATCGGACATTTCTTTTATAAAAACAATGTAAGTTTGCTTGTGATCAATTGCTTTCGCAGAAATTAGTTTGCATTAGAACAAGTATATACACAACTTTGAAAAATTTAATGAGTGACACCAAAACAAAGTATGCACATACAAAACATAACAGTCCACAAAAAATAGTAATTATATAAAAATAAAAATTAATATTGATATATCTACAAAAATATAATCCGTATACATTTCTAAACAAACGTCAATACAGTTCACAGAACGAACATAAGGAAGTTCAACAAGTGTATCCGTGAAGTGTAGTACATGCATAAATGAAGAATGACAAGGGCCCCAACACACACACTTGCTACACGAAGTGCAGTACTCAACGTTGGTGAAAGCAGTACAAATGACAAAGGGCCCCAACACATAAATGAAGAACGACAAGGGCCCCACCCCCTGCTCGCCTCGCGCTAACGCACGCAGTGCGCTTGGTTGACAGGTGCAGTGCAGACATTCTGTTTTTTCCATCAAAGGGGACGCGCGCAAAACCACCCCCCCACACACACACCCTAAGATAGACAGGGGGCGACGGGGTAAGACAGACTCGCCTACGCATGCGGCGCCACGGCAAGCCACGTCGCCGCCTGCTCTGGCTCGTTCCAGGCTCGGCCTCGCAGGGGGATGTGGAGGGGGGTCACGACCCCCCCCCCCTCCCCACCCCCTGCTCGGCCTCGCGCTAACGCACGCAGTGCGCTTGGTTGACAGGCGCAGTGGGGACATTCTGTTTTTTCCATCAAAGGGGACGCGCGCAAAACCACCCCCCCCCACACCCTAAGATAGACAGGGGGGCGACGGGGTATGACGGACTCGCCTACGCATGCGGCACCGCGGCAGGCCGCGTCGCCGCCTGCTCCGGCTCGTTCCAGGCTCGGCCTCGCAGGGGGATGTGGAGGGGGGGTCACGACCCCCCCTCCCCACCCCCTGCTCGGCCTCGCGCTAACGCATGCAGTGCGCTTGGTTGACAGGCGCAGTGCGGACATTCTGTTTTTTTCATCAAAGGGGACGCGCGCGAAACCACCCCCCCCCCCCGACACACACACCCTAAGATAGACAGGGGGCGACGTGGTATGATGGACTCTCATACGCATGCGGCGCCGCGGCAAGCCGCATCGCCGCCTGCTCCGGCTCGTTCCAGGCTTGGCCTCGCAGGGGGATGTGGAGGGGGGGGGGTCACGACCCCCCTCCCCACCCCCTGCTCGGCCTCGCGCTAACGCATGCAGTGCACTTGGTTGACAGGCGCAGTGCGGACATTCTATTTTTTCCATTAAAGGGGACGCACGCAAAACCACCCCACACCCTAAGATAGACAGGGGCGACGGGGTATGACGGACTCGCCTACGCATGCGGCACGGCGGCAAGCCGCGTCGCCACCTGCTCCGGCTCGTTCCAGGATCGGCCTCGCAGGGAATGTGGAGGGGGGGTCACGACCCCCCTCCCCACCCCCTGCTCGGCCTCGCGCTAACGCACGCAGTGCTTACAAGAACAATACAAAAAAATATATAGACAACTATAAAAATTGGGGGGGCCCCCAAACCCCCCACCCCACCATGTACCTTAACGTACAAACAAATAAAAAAACCAACTACAAAACGCAACTATAGGCAAAAAGTAATGCGTTTTTTGTTCTGGCACAAAAAGCAGTTCGGTGTCATAAAGCAATGCAGTTTCGGCATGCACACACGTGCAGCACTTTGCTTGAATGCCCAAAAAAATGCAGTTCTCTTATATTGGACAAAGAAGTTCGGCATCAAATGCGATACAGTTCATCGAACACATATCATACATATAAGCGTGACAAAATGCCAGTTCGCATAAACCGTGGTCGTCAACAAAAAATAAAATTATACACTTATATATATTGTATCAGTTATTGATATAAAATACACATACATATACAAATTCATCCACATGCACTGCCGCATAAACGAACAAGGAGAAACACAACGACAAAAAAAGTCTTTTTCATACATAGCCAGCACACACAAACACAACATCAAAACCTAGCTATTGTCCACGCACAGCCTTTTGCACCCAGTAGAAAAACAGTGCCCCAAATGACTGTTACTGCGTCTGCGACTGCATCCGCGATTACGACAGAGAAGTGAGCCCGAGGTCCTTAATCACTTCATGTAACTCAAGAGGCATGTCTTCATAACACAACATGTTCAAAGGATTGAACAGCAGCTGGAACATGTACTCCGCCTTCCAATCTTCAGCAGCAGGCTGAAAAAAAGAAAACAAATGCAAACAAGTGATTAAAAAAAGGTTGTCATAAAGAACAAAAAAGTAAAAAGAAAACAGGGAAGCTGTTACGTCGGATTTCAAAAAAAATTCATCCAGACATTGGCCGTCATACAACTGCGTCATCCTCAGAACATAGATTCCACACTCATTTGCTCCCTGCGCTGGCACGACCGGGTAAGATGGTTTCTCTGCCAATTTAACCCAGTCAGGAAGGTTCCTCGACTTATACATTTTTTCACCATAAATCGCCTTCAGCAGCTGAGTCATCCTCCTCATCTGGCAAAAAAAAGAAGCACAAGGTAAGAATAACACACATCACGGATCAAAAAGTTGATATTCAAACGAACCCAAAAAAAAGTTGTTCTCAAACATCTAAACAATCCCTCTTTTAAGTACACGTGAGAAAAATGCAGTTCTGTTGCGCATATGTTGAAGTTCACTACATAAACAATTGCAGTTTATAAAAAAATACAATGGGAGAAACACAAAGAAAGCTTTACGGTTGGCAAAGAAAAAATAACATACCACTTCAGTGCAATCTACGTGGTAGTCAGTCTTGCGCCACCTTGTCGTGACATCAGGATGGCCAATGTACTTCCTACTGTCATGGATATCAAGGGTCTGGCGATGCTGGTTCATCGTGTATAAGGAATAATGACCATCCTTGAATCGCGGCATCACAATCTGTTCGCATAAAAAAATGAAATGAGAAGTTCTTTCGACACGTACCACCAGGACCACTATTCCAAAAATAACTATAAAAAAGAAATGCAACAAACCAGGAAAAATAAATGACAAAAAACAATGAATTTACCAGTTTTGCATCCAACAGGTTTGCGCCGTCGTTCACAAAAAATTTGAACTGGTTAACTGCATCTTCTAAAACAAACGAGCTATGCACAACTGGCAACACAGGATTTCCGTCATTATCTCTCGCCACAGAGGTTTCCATTTGAAGAATGTACTGTACACAAAAAAGAACAAAAAAAGGACATGAAAAAAAGAATAAACAATGCAAGGAGGCATGGACATGAAAAAGCCAGTGCGGTAGGAAAGAATGACAGCAAACGTTTACCATGATAAATAAAGGTGAAAGTAGCAAACTTTCACCGGATTGATAAGCTAAACCCAGTTCAGGGTCTTGCTTCCAGTACTTGATGACAAAATCCATGATATACGAATCCATTAAAGCTCCTTTGCCAAATGTATCATAGATATAGTCGAAATTGTAAGTATCGACAACATCACCAAAAGGACCATGCACCATAAAGAACGCGTTCCTGCAGTAAACATACACAGATGGGATCAATAAAATTAGAACTAAAATCAAAACACACAAAAAGCATGAAAGGGCACAAGCATCACATAAAAAACTTACTCGGGGTGTTTGGTTACAAAATCTTTGCTGAGAACAAGATCCTTTATTTTAATCGCCTCATCCATATATCTGAACCTCGGAGGCTTCAATTTCTCTATAGAGCATCTCAACTTAAAAGCCCTCTCACCTGCCCTCTTGTTCGAAAATACTTCAACCTCATCCAAATGAGGACGATTAATTGTTGCACACCTAGTCCTAGTTACACGTGCACACGGTGTAACAAAATCATCATCATCAACATCATATACATCATGTGGAGAGCTAGGTCGAGAGACACTTCCACCATCAGGTCCAGACGCCACATTTGTGTTCAAACCAGAATTATCTGGAGAGATTTCAATGACACAATCCTCCATAACCACATCAGAACCCTGGGACTCAAACAGTGACGTACAGCCTTCATGAAGCCCCCAATCAAAACCTAAAAATGTGCGGAAAAAACATGGAAGCACTCAGTACAAAATACAAGAACCTAAAAACATGTATAGGGAAAAAATAGAATGCAGCCCACTGTTGTATACATGAATGCAGCCCACATATCTATAGCAATGCAGCCCACATATAAAATAACAATGCAGCCCACCTCTCTACATCAATGCAGCCCACACTTGTATAAAGCAATGCAGCCCACATATAAATAACAATGCAGCCCACTGTTGTATACATCAATGCAGCCCACATCTCTACAGCAATGCAGCCCACATATAAAATAACAATGCAGCCCACTTATCTACAGCAATGCAGCCCGCACTTGTATACAGCAATGCAGCCCACATATAAAATAACAATGCATCCCACTTCTCTACAGCAATGCAGCCCGCACTAGTATACAGCAATGCAGCCCACATATAAAATAACAATGCAACCCACTTCTCTACATCAATGCAGCCCACACTTGTATAAAGCAATGCAGCCCACATATAAAAGAACAATGCAGCCCACTGTTGTATACATCAATGCAGCCCACATCTCTACAGCAATGCAGCCCACATATAAAATAACAATGCAGCCCACTTCTCTACAGCAATGCAGCCCGCACTTGTATACAACAATGCAGCCCACATATAAAATAACAATGTAGCCCACTTCTCTACAGCAATGCAGCCCACACTTGTATACAGCAATGCAGCCCACATATAAAATAACAATGCAGCCCACTTCTCTACAGCAATGCAGCCCGCACTTGTATACAGCAATGCAGCCCACATATAAAATAACAATGCAGCCCACTTGCCCATGAAGAAGCGGAACCAAGTAGTAGTCAAAAATAAAATAAAGCAAGGATAAAGAAGTTCAATAAAACAACCTTTATTTGCAAAAATTAGAAGTGATGTTAAATCAAGGCAACACTTCCTCGATGTTAGCCAGCTATAGAACATGGCCTTTCTGATGTAGCCAATGTGCTCCACCCCAAACTTAGCAACTCAAACACCATCCCATGTCTGCAAGAATTGAAACATATAGAATCCACAATCATGCCTGCAATAAAAAGAATAAAAAACATTAGTTTCACAAAAATTAAGTGAAAAAAAAACTTGAACGGTATGACATAGAAGGGCTGTAAAGAATGCACCCATTTGGCTGCAATGGGACAATGACATGTTTCAACACAAATCCATCAAGTGTGGGAGGATTTAGCGGCTCATCAGAACTCAAGCTACCTTCTTTCCATGCACGCTTGATATTTTTAACCATCCTCCTAAAAACCCTGACCACATCAGGGCTGCCAGGTTTGTTGAGCGAGTCAAGAAATTCAAACCGCCTTTCTTTCACATTTAACGCAACTACATAATAATGACCAACACCATCCCTCGTATCTGGCAGATCAAAAGTTGCAAAAAGGACGAAGCATGAAAAAATAAATAAAATTATTATAACAAGAAAAAACAGAACGCTATAAAAACAAAACAGGCAAAATACACATAAAAAAGTCTCTCACCATATCCTTTTTATCAACACACTCCTCGGCTTTTGAAGAGAACATCATTTTAACACTCCTGCCTACAGTACCACCATTCCAAATATTTGTCTGCCAAATCAAAACCAAAAATCAAATAAGCAAAACAAGTCATCGCACGAAATCAGAAAAGAAAATGAAAAAAATAAAACAAAAATTTCTGCATTCTTACACAAATATGGTACGGGACAACCATTGTCGGAGATCTCTTAAACTTATCTACCAGCAAAGAAACCCCAAGATCTACAAGCCTTGTAGTGAGCATCCCTTTATCCCAAAAGGATTAACCAACTTCGCCAATGCTAATATCACCCATCTCAGTTTTAAAAGCAATCATGTCCCTGAATATTTCATGAAAAACTCAAACATAAGATACTAAAAAAATAAAAACAAATAAAACCGGGTAAATACAAAAATTAGATAATACATATGAACAAAACAATTTCTAAAAAACCATACTTCTTCTTCTTGTCCTTCCAAGCCCTTGTAACAGCAGCGTACAACTCATTCTATCTTTTCAGAAGAGCTGGATCAATGCTCGACGGTGTCACAACAGGGAGTTCATCATCTGCAATAAAAAAGATGAAGTTCACTTATCCAAATAATGAATTTTAAATATTAAGATAAGGGAATTCTGCTAGCTAGTTTGAAAATCATAGACAAAAGATCAAAGTTTCACTTATCATTTAACATCTAATACAGATACCATAGTAATTAAACAACATGAATGAGAAAAACATCAAACTACACCGTTAAAAAAATCTCTTGCCTTCAGTGTCAGAGTCTTCAGGCTGCTGTTCTTCAGAACTGAGCAAAATATTTTCTTGCATAGGTTGCGACAAATCCACCACAACCTCACTGGACTTTCCTTCTGCAGCAACATCAGCATTCTCTTGATTTACAACAGTCTGGTCAACAGCAGCTTCCTTTGATACTTCAACTACATGAGGCTCCACTATCAATACTTCCGGAACATCATTGGACACCAGAGACACAGGGGAAGAAACAACACTAGCAGCAGGGGCAACATTCTCTAGTGGCTTTTCAATGCCAACATCAGAATCTTCATGCCGACTGGTGGGAACAGCATCATGGGATCCTTGAGCTACAGAAGCATCAACACTGCCACGGCCATCAACAGCACAACTGCCCTGATTCAGATCAACGTGGACTTCCACGTTTTGTTCTCCAACCTGTGGAAAGTTTAAAAAACACCCAGTAACACAAAAATAAGCATGGGGATAACTAACACAACAACACACAGCACACTTATGTCAAAAGACTGCTGGCAAGATACACATAACAACTACAGTCCACATATACAAAACAACACCAACACACGTGTGTGAAACACAACTACAACTGCAACCCACGTATACATAAAAAAAAGAAATGCAGTTCGATTTGACAAACGCTGCAGTTCAGTTATGTTAAATACTGAAGCTCACTTATGTAAATAAGTATGGATCGCGCATACCAAAAAGAACTGCAGTTCACTTCTGTCAAACAGTGAAGATCACACATGTAAAACTATTGCAGCTAACATACGCAAATGAAAATGCATATGGATGAACATAATAGCGTACGTCAAGTTTATAACAGACAACAAAAAATTAGATTACAACCCACTAACAAAACAAGTAATACAAACTATACCTTATCAGCTACAACATCCAGAGGGGACGCTGCATCACCCAAGACCTCATCCTTCCCAGAGCCATCGTAAGTCCCTTTGTGCACATCACGAGCAGCGACACCAGTCTACGGGCATAGAACAAACCGAAAAAGAGAAATAAGATGGTACCAACCGAAAAAGAAAAAACTCCAACCATGCACAAGCAATACACACTTCACAACAGAGAAGTACACAAAAAAAATATGGGAACCAAACAAATTTAAGTTCAAATAAAAAGGGAAGCATGGCAGAACAGACATGGCAGGAGTATTTATACCTGACGAACTCCATCGTCTCTAGTTCCATCGACACCAGAAGATTCCACTCCGGCCTATAACAAAAAAAATAGTGAGGAGCAGTCAACATAATACACAAAAAAGAGGTCCAAAGCCACAAAAAACATAGAACATACATTATCAGCGCCAACGCCAGCTTCCTAACGGATCATTTCATCCACAATATGCCCAGCATCCTTCTCATACCAACCGCATTTTTCTTCTTGTGAATGTCTCAATTGAGCATACGAAGAACGAACATTTGTCACTGCAATCTTCAGGCTTTCAATCACACCACAATCAAAATTGTGAGCAGCAACAATATCTTCATGTCATGGGCCATGGCCAACAGGGAAAAAAATAGCAACTGTCCTCAACCTGTCACCAGAGGTTGGCAAATCTTCAGTCAGCTTCAAAACCTTCAAAAGAAGCTCAACAATTTCCTCATGCTTTTTGCCGCCAACAAATGTCTGTTTATAAGAGCTTGTATTATCAAACATCTGTCGAGGCATGAAACCACGAGTATGCGGCACCTCATCATCACAGCCAGGAAGCTGACTACAGATAGGCTCATAAAACCTATCATGAGTGCTAGGCCCCGCATCAGAGCTACCGTGTACAACTGCAACAGGACGGTTGTACACAATATCACCTGACGCCTTCCACTGCAAAAAAAGAGAACACGCAAAGAGAAGTACACATGTGAGTACTAGAATAGTTCACATTTATAATGACTGCACATTTTTTTTTAAAATCTGATATTAAAAAATCAGGTGCACTAACCGGCAGCTTCCCAAATTTGTAACTTTCCAAGTAAATCTTTCCCTTCACAAGCACATCCTCATTGTACAACTTCATCAGGTCCTTGGTCATCAGGTATGACGCGCGTGGCGTCAACGTGTGCATGACTGAAAATTTGCGAAGCTTCAAGCAGTCAAGATACATAATCAGGGGGACAATGGCACAACCCTCTGCGAAATTCTGCTTGTTGCCTTCTGATTGCCACCTAACCACAGCTGCCTGCAACTCATCAACAACAAGCTGACAAAAGTCCATCTGAGCCATAGCCGCATAGTCCATGTTCTCTACCATCGCAGCAACTCTACCCAAACGAACTGCAGGCCCCGGGCACAGCAAATTCTGGTAAAGTATAAGGAAGAACACCTTCACAGCAAGGTCAACACTCACATAATCATCTTCCTCCACCAACACCTTCAACTTCTCAAGCAAGTCCTTGACACCTATACTTTTTGAACGGTCAAAGCCAAGCTCATCCTTGAGGGCAGTCAACGATTCATCATGACCGCTGGAAGCAGGCATGGGTGCAGTGTGACTTCCCATAGGTAAATCAAAAATGTGATGAACTGCATCATGATTGATTCGAAGAACCCTGCCATTCCCAAAGTCCATTAACATAGTGGCAGGGTCAATCACTCCCATCAAATAGCACATAAGAATGCGTGACACATTTTTCTTTACTGTCAGATCAAAGACAACACCAAATCCAGCATCCCTAACACGGCTGCAATGCGCCTCTTTCAACAAAGAAGCAGCCTTGCAAACAGTGGGAAGCGACAAACGCACAGTCTTGTTAAATCGAGAATCATCTCCCTCACCATCATCTTCAGTTGCATTGCTCTTACTAGACTTCTTCCTCTGTGTAAAGGGAAATGCAGTCCACATTAGAAGATTCCACATCCTCGCCAGAATCACCACCAACATCTTCGTCGACATCATCATGGGCACGCTTGGGTACACTCTTAGAGGAACCACAGTCTTTGTGTCTACAAGGATGAACACCTTTCACATAATCAGCAAGCACAAAGTCGTCGTCATCAGAATTGGGACCTTCAGTGACATGTAGTCGTTTGCACTGAGGATCATCACTTCCACCAACTTCAGCGGTTCTCTTGCCAAGATTCTTCTTCATTCCAGCAACACGTGGACTCCGCCAAGGTGTACCACCTTCCTCAGCAACAGTACTCAACCTCTTCTTCACCTTGCCAAATTTACCACCCTTGGCACCATCTGCAGATCTCCTCTGCTTCTCCTTTTCAGCAAACTCTTTTGACTCGATTTCAAACCTCAACTTCTTCTTGCTTTGCTTCAACTCATATTGACGAAGCTGTTCCGGGACCATCCTATCCTGTGTAACTTCCTCTGTACCATCAACAGACTGTGACTGTGTTTCAGACAAGACAGAACGTCTCTGATCAAAGCTCACACCAACATTACCCTCTGCAAAATAATGGTCAATCAATTGAGTAACCTCCTCAAACCCAGGCACCCTAGCCTAAGGAATAAGCACTCCACATACCCTGAACTCCTTCTCCCGGCCTGCTCGGCGAAGACATAGCGTGTACCTACAACACAAAGGACGAAGTGACAAACATAAGCAACAAAATCATCGAAAATCTCACGAAACCCTAGATCCGCATTGCTACACACAACTATCGACTTCAAAACGACATAAAATCGACTGCCTACAAAAAATTACACAAGCAAAAAGAGCTACAACAACTACAAGAATCACAAAAACAAGGTGAGGGGACAATCAACACCGAGCCAAGCCGAATGTACCGAAGAAAAGTGTGCGGCGACGGCGGCGGGAAGGGGGAGGGGGGCGGCGACGGGAAAGGGCTGCGGGAGCGCAACACCAAGGGCTCACGGAGCGGGCAGCGACGCCGAATGCAGGAATAAGGACCTCTTGAGGGCGGCGGTTCTCTGGGAGATGGCGGTTGCTGCGCGCGATGGCGGTTTTGCTCGAGGGAGAGATGCCTCGGGAGAAACTGCAAGAGAGGAGAGGAGATTGTTCTCGGTCTCTTTCTCTGACAGCGGAGCGGTGGAATAGAGTGGAAACGACACGCAGGAGGCCCGCGTTTCGCAAAAAGGGTCACAAATAACGGGCCGGCCCAAAAACAGCCCGGACAAAATAAGCTAGTCTACATCAAAACGCACATATTACTAAAAAACAACAACAACAAAAAACACATGATGCAATTCTCTGTAAAGAATCATGAAAGTTCAAAACGGTAAAACAACAAATAAAATACATACAGTTCGTAAAAAAATTTAAAATCAAAAACAAAACGCATGTTAAGAAAACACATCCAGAAAAAAAAGTCTACCTTCAATTAAGTGCCACACAAAAAAATGTGCCCCCCCCCCTCCGCTCTCCCCTTAAACCTCCCGTACAGTGAAGTAAGCACAGGCAAAAAAGCAAATGCAGTACGCACTGCTGAAAAAATGCAGTGCATTTCTATACGGGATGCAGTACGCCATTATGCATTTCTTTTCGGGATGAAGAAAAACGCAAACGCAGAATATGTTAACACAGTGCGGAAGTACACGAACTTGCAGTACAGTATCATAAACAATGTAGTACAGTCGTAATTTGCTAAGCAGTGCAGTCCCATACATTTGAAAAAAAAGATTACAAAAAAAGTAAAAACACGGGATCAAAAATGAGAAATGTACATGTAGTAAGGAATGAAGTTCACATCTAGTACATAACCATGATCAATGCAGTGCACCGATGATTTACCAAAAAGCAGTGCACTCCACGTCATTAAAAAGCATACAAAGAATAAAAACTGATCACCCAAATGATACCGGCACCAGCCACCCAAAAATTGACAACCTACATGCGTCTCTGAAATACCCGAACACAGGCCCAACAAAACCGACCAAGAAAAAACAATAAGTTCAAAAAAAAAGTGGCCCCCCCACCCCCCTCCCATTTCCTATCCGTCCTGTGCCAGGGACTGCAATAAGTACCGGCAAAAAGAAGATGCAATACGGGTCGGTAGAAGTATGCAGTGCATTCCGGTGCGCAATGCAGACCGCCGAAGCATATAGCAAAGACACGCAAAAAACGATGAAGTACACACATGTATACAATGTTGCAGTTCTGATTTGTACGCGACGCAGTGCGTAACTGTAAGCAATGCAGTTATGTTGTCACGCAGTATACATCTATAAAACATGACAAAATGCCCGTTCGAATAGAAAAAGGTGGTGGTTAAAAAAATGTGCTGATCAAAAATAAAACAAACCCACCTTAAAAAAAACCCACGTTCGCATACATACACCCGATCGGAGCAGTTCCATCGCCACAAGCCCACGATCACAGATGCAAAACCAACCCACGATCTGCACAACCGCATCATCAGCACGATCGTGCAGTTCATCCGACGAGGCCATCCCACCCCGCGCCCTCCCCTTAAATTCAGACCCCTGCCAAAGGCCTTCTCATCCACAACAACACAAGTATCCATTGCGCTCTCACCACCGGCGATGACGTTCACCGACGAGTACAAGGGCGACAACGCCATGGAGGCGCACGGCAACACCAAGTTGCACGTCATCCACACCAACGACAGGAAGCAGATGGCGATCACCCTCGCGCAGTACGAGCGCCACCTCAACCTCCAGCGCCACAAGATCGTCGGCATTGATCTCGAGTACGACAACGACCCTGAAGCAACACAGAAACCCGCCTTCTGCCAGCTCTCCATCGACAAGAATCACCCAGTGCTGCTCTTCCAAATGAGCGACACTGAAAGGTGCACCGTCTTCGACAACTTCCTCGCCGACCCCAGGTACACCTTTGTAGGCTTCTCCATCGACGGCGACAAAACCAAGCTGGAGCGCGTCAAACTGGAGGTCGCCAACTTCGTCGACATCCAGAAGGAGTGGAGGGTGCCGGAGGCAACCAAGCCGTTGGACTCCCTGGGAGACGTCTCCGGCGTGCTCATCGATGACTACTACAACAACATGAAGAAGAAGATCACCGACGCCGAGCAGCAGCGCTGGGCCATCCTGCCTCTGTCCAGGAGGCACATCGAGTACGCGACAAAGGACGCCTATGCAGTGTATGAGATATGGAACCGCGTCACCCTCACCCAGGACGGCCTTCGCCGTGCAAAGCTGGAGAAGGAGGAGCCCCCCAAGAAGCGCGCCAGGAGCAGCTGGGGATGGGGAGAGCCTGACTGGTGAAGAAGAAGATGGTGCCGGTCGGGAGCCAAGAATGCCAGCGTTCTTTTAGAATTATCATCAAATTTGCTTTGTGTTGTTTGCTTATTTATCGTTAGTTTGCTTGTGTGTTGAACCTAATTTGCTTGCCATGCAGAATCGCTTTGTAATGATGAACTCTGATTATGTTAGTTTGCTTTCTGTTCAACTTAGTTTGCTGGTGATGAAATTGTCGTACAGAATATCTGTGATAATTTGTTTTCTATTGTCTGCTAATGTATCATTAGATTCGAGTAGTGCAGAAAAGGAAAAATGAGTTGCAGTCTGCAAACAGGACGCATGCAGTGCAAGTTGTGTACGAATGCAGTATAGAATCTGTCCAACGAAGCATTAACATACCCAACAAAGCGGTGCACGAACCTAAATTTGAAAAAAGAATACATAAGAGCAAAACCAGAAAATGAAAAACGCAAACACGTAAATAATCAATGAAGTACAGAAATATATGAACGTGCAGTACAGAACCATAATCAACGCATTACGCATATGATTTACTAAGCAGTGCACTCCCATACATTGGGAAAAAAGATTAAATGATAGCAAAAAGACGGAAACAAAAAAATGACAACTGTACATGTAGTACGCAATGCGTATACAATGCAGTACAGAACCCTGATCAATGCAGTGCACACTCCAACATTGAAAAAAATACACAGGGCAGAAATATAAAAAGAAGAAAAATTGACCACCCAGGTGGCACCGGCCCCAGCCAGTCTCGTAATAGGTCTACGCCCACAGAAGGCGAGTCGTTCTGAGTCACAGTGCATGGGGCCGGTTGCACATGGGCCCACAGGTCATAGAGCATATAGCTGTGAGCGCCGTGTATAAGCGCCCAGAAAAGTATACAGAGGAGTTCGACCCGTATGCCTCGCCAGCACTTATAAACAGGTCGGGCGCGCCTTCCGCGGGCGAGGTGGGACTAAACATTAGACCGCACACAGCGCACCGGGAACCAGCCGTGTGCTCACAGGCCGACCTAGGCCCAATTGCGTCTTCACTACCAGAACATAGGGCCAACAAAATAAGAGGCCACTGAAAATTAAAAAAATGCTACATACCATACACAAACACAGGCCCAACCATGCGTTCGCAGTTCGTCGTGATATGACAATGCAGTTCGCTATTCTCAAGTAAGCAGTATGGTTCCTTCTTGAATGCATTCGTGTTCACTGAATCCACCACCTAATGCCAACCACAACATTTATTACTTCCATTGCTCGATTGGTTGCATAAAAACTTATCCATTCGTGCTACAGACTAATACAACTCCTCCCCCCGTTCCTCATTTTCCTCAAAACATAGATCTAGGGTTCATCACATCCACAGCTCTTCTCTGGAATTCCACTGAACCCGCCATGGACTGCAAGTGCGGGTGCTTGGCAAGGATGGCGCCGGTAGCGGACACATGCGTCTACGCAGAAGGCCTACAGCTCACCAACACCGAGTGGCGCAGCATGCTCGGCTGCCTGATGATACCCAACAGGGGGTTTCGTGCGCCATTTCTTCATCGCCTCACAACCACAGATCTACAGGAAAGTTGGGTATGTTTTCCACTCACAATTTTTGGACATAATATAGACTGCAAATACACATCTGAATATATAGTTCAATCAATTTGTTCAATAATATCAACAAAAATACAAAACAGAATTTGTATTGTTGTTCAGATTTGTTAGCTATTAAGACTAGATGCTTCCACCTATCTTTCTTCAGTACCACACCATGTATCGACATATGTACAAAAAAGCGTCAGTAGATAAGCCTCGCAGTTATATTAACATGCTGGAGAAGTACATTGTTACTGACATTGCAGTGCACACATGTTGCAATATAATATATATCCCAGTAAAACTAGGAGTCAATTGCGTATATAAGTTTGTTCATACATTGCAACTACTTTACAAAATACAATCATATGTATGTAACTATTTAAGTAAACATAAACAAATCATACTAAGTATAAAAAAACATTTGTTGTTTACTTATAAATTCTTTTTCCACCCATTACAATATGCAGAAAATGCCATCCGCAATAAAAATTCATGCTCCGAGTTCGGGGAAGCTTACTTTGGAGATAGAACACAAGAATGGCTATGGAGACATGGAAGCTGACTACCACATCGACTCTGAAGACTGCATCAACATAACTACTGGTTGGAAAGATTTTGTCTCCCACAATGGCTTTGAGGCCGGAGAAGTGGCCATGGTCTTTTTCTACAAAGAAGAAGACTCCATCAAGTTTACAATATTTACACTCTAGGCTGTCTAATATGAAGCAACCAATATTTCTAATGCTTTTCTTATGCTGTATGCTTTTAAAATTATGTCCATCAGACAATTTGAACAATGCCTATTTAAAGTATGCAACCTCAACTACGTCATTTTATCATCCTTTTTAGACAAAGTTGCTGTTGGCAGTAATGCAGTTCTCTCGAACACATAGTGTGGTACTAATAATAACAAAAGGCAGCCCTCCGAACAGTAACAAGGAAATGCAAATGGTCGAAACTTTGCAGTTAACATATGATGTTCAAAAACAATTCTCATAGTATGCAGTTCAAAAAAATTCTTATAATAACTATTCAGCTAACACAAGCGTATCATGGACCATCCCTTCTAATAGCAGAATAGAACATTAACAACACTGCTAATGCAGTACAGAAATGCATATTATGCAGTCATCTAGAACACAGATTGTAGTAACACAGAATGTAGTTTACGAAAAGGAGAAATCTCATAAACAGCCATAACCACTGTAATAAAGCTACAACGAAGTACGCTACCAAAGAAAATGCAGTGCACTACAACGTATGTCACGACAACAACAAATAAAATTAAAGCAGTAAAACTACAGACAATGTGATAGACTGATAGAGGTGTCAGATTCACTCGCACTTCCATAACTCGCCTAAAAATTCTACAGCCACTAAACCATCGAAAAATACACCCACAAAAATTTACATGGAAGATATGGCAACTTGACGAACAGCATCACCTTTCATTTAAAAAACGCGATTCAAAAAATGACAATTATACCCGCAATACAATGAATTAAAACCTACAGCAATAGTAATTACAATATTCAAACACGTGTGGACGGGCAAAAATCAAAAAAATCAACAAAGAACAGAGGAGCGGACGAAGCTCACCCGCCCGCACAACCAAAATAACAAGAATTGAAAACTAACTCCTAAAAATTAACAAATTATAGAGTGAATGGACCGATTAAAATGAACGCAATCAAAGAATTCCTACTAAATAACAACATCCGAGCACAAAAAAAATCGCATCTGACGCGAACACGAACGAAGAGAGAAAGCTCGTCCGCCAAATCCCTCGATTTGCAAGCACTCTAGTATATTTTCCTGTAAATCAGAAAGAATAAAGCTAAAATGAGATGCAGACACAAACTGAATCATCTCGCGACACCCGATTCCACATAGAACGCGCGGGCGGAACACCGGAAAATGAAGCAATTCTCCCGTGAAGCATTGCCGTGCCCAACGTAAAGAAGATGCAGTGCACTTGCGCTCAGCATGCAGTGCGGAAGTGGTGTGCAGAATAGTTATTCTGCTAATATTAGCAGAATAGACCGTCTGTATATATATTGTTCTGTATGCAATCCCAATGCACAACACACACGTCTTATTAGCAGCAATCGTCTTTGCTATTATCGGTCTTCGCACACATTTCTGATTACAGACATGTTTGCCGCGTATCACAGACATCTTGTTAAACTGAACTGTTTCTATTATCTTGGCTCAACGCAACCAGTTCATCCGAGTGAACTGTTTGCGCTCTATCACACATACCTTGATCTGGTTGACCGTTTCTTTTGTTCCACCTAATCACAAAAAGTTCATCCGAGTGAACCGTATGCCGTACATCGCACACACCTTCATCTGGCTGCCCTTTTCTGTTCTATTGCCTCATCGCAAACAGTTCACTGAACTGAACCGTATGCCCCGTAGCGCACATGCAACTAAATTCTGAACCGTGTTTGATGTATCTGCCATCGCAAACGTTTTGCATCTTTTTTGACGGTTTCTTATATCACCGTTTGCGATTAATGCAACGCACACAGTTTTGTCGAAGGTTCTTCGATCATAGTGTCGCGTTAGCAGCATCCTGTAGTAGTGCCGGTTCCAGATGCAGATAGTCTATCACGAATTGTAATGCTAGTATATGAATGGAACAGAACCATATGGGCTTGGCCACAAGGGAGGTGAGAGCCAACCCAGGGTCTGTCGAGGCCAGTCCTTTGAAGCCACGGTCGACACAGGCGCAATACTCTCCTAAATCTATCAAGATCAGTAATTCCTAGGTCCCAAGCATCTTTCACTGACACATGGTTTTTTAGTTTACCAAAACATGACTAGAAGCATTTTCTTGGTCGCCGGCATGCCAGACAATATTGCACCAAATTTTGTTGAGCTTCGAGAGGAACCATTTAAGGAGGGCAAGAGCCGTGAGGTGGTAAGTTGGGTGGTAGTGAGGATTGGTTTTGCCAGCGTGACCCTTCCAGGCTTGGCCATGTTCTTCCCCTTCCAAATTGGTGTATGACCAACAATCTTGTTGATGAGGGGTTGAAGGCCAGTCTTCTGATGCAGATGGAAGTGGAGGGGAAGAGCAAAGTACGTGTCGAGAAGGATGCAATCTTTGTTAGGAATTCGATGAGGGGGCAAGGGATATCAATTCCGTCCCAACAAATCGGTAAAGCCTCTGTCTCGGTGAGGTTTATCACCAGACCGCTGGCATCCCCAAAGGTCTCTAAGATTGAGTAGATTGCATGCAGCTCCTACCTGTATTGGTTTACAAATATGCTAGCATCATCTGCAAAAAAGGAATCTGGCACCTTGTTGCGGGTGCCTGGATGGGCTTGATGACCCCCCCACTGAGAAGCTACCCCATGGATCTTCTCTAGCAAGTCAATGGCTAGGATGAAGAGCATGGGCGATAGGGGATCACCTTGGCACAAGCCACCAATATGGCTAAAGGGAGTCTTAGGGTTGCCATATAGGAGGACCCGCGATGAAGATGATGCCAGTGTCAAGCAAATCTAATCCTGCCAACGCTAGCGATGTAAAGCTTTAATAAGACTTTTTGACAAAGGGTGGATTTTATTGCCTCATAATGGAGCATGAAGAGGATATAAACATAATGAGCACACTCGGCCCTTGTATAGCTAGTATGCACACAACAAACACAAACAAACACACACATACACACACACACACACAAACATGTCGGCAAATAGCAAAGCCATATAAGACCGAAGCTATCTGTAGGCATGGACAAAATAAATAAATAAAACACAAGAAATCAGATCCACAATTGGCGAACTACAACAATGACCCTATCAGCACAAACCATCTCATGACACCACATGAACAGTGATATTCTTCAACAAGAACACCTTCAGGAAGGAAGCGACGCTCAAGCACCATTGTCACCGAATCCAACATACAAGGCAAGAGTCTAAATTTCCACCCTAAAAAACCAGTCCAAGCATATCCGAGCCATGCATTCAACAAGGTAACAATGTAAAAGAAACATCACCATCGCCAGATATGACCATCTCGGGCCAGACCCACGTTTTCACCCCGGAGCTCGAGACCGGATGCCCAAGTAGCATCACCATCAAAGTAACATGTGTTGTCGCCACCACTTCTCCATGATCCCGACAGCTACAAGCGATGTGCAATCGCCTCCGCTGCACATCCATCCATTTGCGTCAAGCCGTCATTCATAGTTTGCATCTCACCATCGAAGTTGGTCATCAGATCTGAAGGGATAAACTCCCGTAGACCTTTCAGTGACATTCGCCGTCGTGGAGCCATAGGGGTCACTACAGTAGCAAAATCTGCAATTACCACCACCGGCCTACCTCATCTTGATCACCACAACCAAACTGTCCCAACCTGAATTAGGGCAACCATTGAGTCGAATGGACGATACTGGCCACCCAACAACAGATCAGGAGTAGAGGCCAGTGGCCGCGGCGGAAGCAAGGGCAACACGTAGGGCGTGTGACCCAGGCCGTGAACCTCATGCATCGGCACCGAAGCCCTAGCAAGAGGCAGCTAGATGACCACTAGCAGCCAGTCGTGCCCCTCCCGGGCCTCAAGGCCACAGATCACGGATCACGGTTGGAACCCGTCAGATAGAGATCCGGGCGCAGGAAGCAGATGCCCATGCGCCATGGCTGAATCAGCGCCTCATCGACGCAACACACTAATGCTTGGTGATCAACTGAGCCGCTTCACAATGCCCCACCGCGGCGAGCGCTACCAACACTGCCAACCAGCTCCACTAAATGTCGTTGTCCCTTGCTCACGGAGAAGGTAGCTGGGAGCCACCACGCACCCTCCACCTTCGGTGGAAAGGGCAATGCTGTCGCCGCCAGCGGGCAGCAACAAGGACAGATCTGCGGTGGTCTGCTCTGTTGGCTAGGTATCGAGGGGGCCTCCGGAGCCGCTCGAGCGTGCAGCCCGGGAGGTAGTTCAAAGCTTCAAGAGGATATAGCCAACCCACATAACCGAAACCATTTTAGATATCAAGCTTGAGGAAGAGGCTCAGGGTGTTCTGTTGATGGAGCTCCTTTACGAGGTTTTGCACATGCATGTCACGGCTCCATCCCTGACGACATCTGAGGGAGTCCTAGATTAAGGGGTC
This sequence comes from Triticum timopheevii, assembly GCA_963921465.1. Taxonomy (NCBI): domain Eukaryota; kingdom Viridiplantae; phylum Streptophyta; class Magnoliopsida; order Poales; family Poaceae; genus Triticum; species Triticum timopheevii. The sequence continues at coordinate 179,939,965 of OY997266.1, forward strand.
CTCAGACAGTCGGATTATTAACATGGGCCAGACTGTTGGGCTATGAAGATACATGATAGAAGACTTCTTCCCGTGTCCGGATGGGACTCTCCTTTGCGTGGAAGGCAAGCTTGGCGATTCGGATATGTAGATTCCTTTCTCTATAACCGACTTTGTGTAACCCTAGCCCCCTCTGGTGTCTATATAAATCGGAGGGTTTAGTCCGTAGACGATAACAATCATTATCTCATAGGCTAGGATTCTAGGGTTTAGCCATTATGATCTCGTGGTAGATCAACTCTTGTAATACTCATATTCATCAAGATCAATCAACCAGGAAGTAGGGTATTACCTCCATAGAGGGGGCCTGAACCTGGGTAAACATTGTGTCCCCCGCCTCTTGTTACCATTAGCCTTAGACGCACAATTAGGAACCCCCTACCCAATATCCGCCGGTTTTGACACCGACATTGGTGCTTTCATTGAGAGATCTGCTGTGACATCGAAGATAGGCTTGATGGATCACCTTGTTATCAAGGACAACATAACCTCCGGGGGAGCCCTGGCCTCAGGCCCTCCGGCTGGGTGGCTTCACTATGACCGCCCGTTCGGCCGTCGGGCCGACGATGACTTCTCGGGTCATCAAAAATCGCCACCGTGTCAGCTCAGAATATTCTGAACAGATGGATCCGACGGAGTTGTCATCCTTAAATGAACTCCTGGATCGCATCGCCGCCTTGGGAGTCGCTACGGACTATGATCGGATTGGGATTAAACCCGATCAGAGAGAAATTGAATCTTCGCCGATCACCCATCAGATAGTGGTAGTGGAGGAGCAATACAACTCTTCCTCTATATTGAGGATGAAATATGTTCGGATTTTCGAGATCACAGAGCCGGATACCCGCCCGCGGGCGGACACGCCCCATATTTCGAACCTAGAGTCGGATAATGGGCCTGAAAAATTGGTTGATATTTCGGAGCCCAAGCTGTTAAGCTCGGAAGTTTCTCAAACTCCGGATCCCAGGTTGGGTCAGGGTTCAGACTTAAATCCACCCACCCACCCAGATACAAGCGATCTTACCCACATCAGATAGCAGTCCCAGGAAATGGTCCATCACTTTTGGGTCAGATTCCTCCTTGTCAAGGACAAGATCAAAGACTGCCGCGATGAAGACGCAATCTCGTTATTCTGCAAAAATTGCACGGACAAGGGAATCCTCAATGCAATCAACCACTGTCACGTATCACACTTTGTTGACTTGGCAATAATAGTATAGAAGTATCGTGCAATGGAAAGCGCCTGGAAAACTCAGGCAGCCTCTTGGGAGCCACCGGTTTCCACTAAACCCCTCGTCCGGACAAAAAGGATGCACCCTCATAGGTCTCCTGATCCAATAACCAAAAAATAAAGCCCATTGTGGGGCCTAGAACTGTCCTGGAGGGATGGCTCGATAGGCCCTGGAAAATACACACAACACCGAATATCGTACCAACCCACAGCCTTAGAGCATGTTGGATACTCCGGCAGGTGGCCAAGAGCGGCGAGGATCTCCTCACCAAAAATACCACAGAGCAACATCCCACGGAGGACAACAACCCTACAGTACTTCGAGACTTTCGCCTCAAACAATAGGCGCAAAAGGGCACTCCGGGGCCTCGCTGAAGTCTACCAAGTTGCAGCAATAAACCCCTAGAACGACACGGCCATAACTTTCAATGCCAGTGACGAACCAAAATTTAGAACAGTCCGGGCACCAGCCGCATTGGTCCTCAGTCCAATTGTGGACGGCTTTCGGCTTAGCAAAGTGCTCATGGACGGCGGCAGCGGACTAAACCTCATTTACGAGGAAAATCTCAACAAAACAGAAATAGCAAGGAGCCGCATTGAGCAAAGTAGCACAACCTTCCCAGGAATTATCCCCAGTCGAGAGGCGCAATGTGCGGGAAAAATCACACTCGATGTGGTATCGGCATGCCAGAGAATTATCGGTCCGAAGAGATAACCTTCCAAGTGGCCCCTTTCAACAGTGGATATCACGCCTTGTTAGGGTGATATGCATTTGCAAGCTTCCAAGCTATACCCCATTACGGGTACATGAAGCTCAAGATGCCCGGGCCCAATGGAATCATCACTCTTACCAGCGATCCGGACATAGCGCTCCGCGCGGAAAACAAAACTGCCGCCTTGGCCCTCGAGGCATTGTCTGAAGCCCTCGCGGCCGAAGAATTAACCGTGTTGCGCTCCATGGTGGAAGGGACGACGTGATACTCGGTAAGCGACCCAAATCCACCTCCTTTAAACCAGCAGACGAAATAGTTAAATTCCAAGTCCACCCAACGGACTCCACAAAGACAGCATCCATCGGGGCACAGCTGGACCCCACGGTCGTTGCTGCACTGTGGGCGTTCCTACGCGAAAACTGGGACATATTTGCCTCGCACCCTTCTGATATGCCAGGGATCCCACGCAGGCTGGCCGAACATAGCCTAAACATACTGAAGGGATATAAGCCGGTCAAGCAAACATTGCGGCGCTTATCCGAACCCAAACGACAAGCCATGGGGGAGGAACTAGCCAAGTTACTCGAGGCCGGATTCATCAGAGAGATAAAACATCCAGACTGGCAAGCAAACCTGGTGATGGTACCAAAGAAGGATAAATCCTGGCGCCTATGTGTCGATTTCAAAGACCTCAACAAGGCCTGCCCGAAGGATCCCTTCCCCCTCCCCCGCATCAATCAGATTATCAAGGCTACCGCGGGACACGGCTCATTGTGTTTCCTCGACGCATACTCCGGATACCATAAAATCAAGATGAAGGAGTCCGATCAGGCCACAATGGCATTCATCAACCCATACGGGCCTTTTTGCTTCAACACTATGCCTTTCGGGCTCAAAAACGCCGGTGCCACCTATCAACGCATGATTCAAACATGCCTGCAGAAACAAATCGGCAAGACAGTTGAAGCATATGTAGATGACCTAGTCATCAAAACTAGACACGTCGAGTCATTAATAGATGATCTGCGTCTCACATTCGACAACCTCCGAACATATGACATCAAGCTCAACCCAGAAAAGTGTGTTTTTGGCGTTCCTGCCGGAAAACTTCTGGCCTTCATGGTTTCCAATAGAGGAATTAGGCAAACCTAGCTAAAATCTGAGCTTTGTCATAGTTGGCTAGGCAGACAGACCTTAAACAAGTCCAAAAACTATCCAGCTGTGTGGCAGCTTTATGCCGCTTTATCTTCAGACTAGGAGAAAAGGCGTTGCCACTCTATCGCCTTCTACGATGCACCGATCACTTCGAGTGGACGGACGCAGCGACGGCCGGACTAGAAGAAATAAAGGCTCTTCTAGCAACCAACCCAATCCTGGCCGCGCCAAACGTTGGCGAACCCGTGTTATTATACATATCGGCCACACACCAAGTCGTAAGCGCGGTGCTCGTCGTTGAACAAGAGGAGGACGGACACAAATTCCCACTTTAGAAGCCGGTATACTACGTATCTACCATCCTCACACCATGCAAATCCTGATACCCTCATTGCAAAAAAATAGCATACGCGGTCTTCATGGCATCCCGGAAGATACGACACTACTTTCAAGAGTGCTCAATAACGGTGGCCTCCGAAGTACCACTCAATGACATACTAAATAACCGCGACGCTATGGGCCAGATTGGCAAGTGGGGCATTGAGCTCCTCCCATTCAACATATCATACAAACCGCATTGGGCCATTAAATCACAAGTATTGGCCGACTTCATTGTTGAACGGACAGAGGCCGAACTCCCTAAAGAGTACGGCACATATTCCAACTAGGTCATGCACTTCGACGGCTCCAAAATGTTGGCAGGCCTAGGGGCAGGCGTTGTCCTAACATCCCCTACTGGAGACACAGTCCAGTACGTCCTCCAAATATTATTCACGGACTCCAACAATGCAGTCGAATACGAGGCCTTATTGCATGGTCTTTGAATGGCCGTCTCCATGGAAATACAACGCCTGGAGGTGCGCGGGGATTCAAACCTCGCAATATCTCAAATAAATGGAGATTTCGATGCCAAGGATCCGAAGATGACGGCTTACCGTAACGTCGTTCTAAAGATGTCAGCTCGGTTCGAGGGACTCAAATTTCACCATGTGGCTCGAGAAAGCAATCAAGCGGCGGACGTCCTTGCTCGCATCGATGCCAAGCGCGACCCCGTCCCACCTAACATCTTTCTAGAAAGGCTTTTCAAGCCATCCATGGTGTGGCAAGGGGAGAGCGGCAACAACAATCGGACCCGACTACAACCCCAGATTTCGAACACACTAACATCACCGGGGGCTCAGCCACCAAAATTACACCGTTGGCCCATTTAATCTTGGCAGTCATTGCCCCATGGACCGAACCCTTCTTAGCCTACCTTAATAGGCGAGAACTCACTGAGAATCAGAATGAGGCGCATTGCATTGTGCGGCGCTCTAAAGCCTACAAAGTTCACGAGGGAGAACTCTACAAGAAAAGCTCTACCGGAGTACTTCAAAGATGTATCTCCGAGGAAGAAGGGCGGCAACTCTTGGCTGAAATTCATGTCGGTCTCGGCGGTCACCATGCCATGGCTCGGGCCCTTGTAAGCAAGGCCTTTTGTACAGGTTTCTATTGGCCAATGGCCCGAGCAGACGCACATGACCTTGTCCAACATTGCGTTGGATGCCAGCTTTTCGCCAACCAAAGCCATATGCCACCCACCGGTCTACAAACAATCCCCATCACTTGGCCTTTTATGGTCTGGGGGCTTGATATGGTTGGACCCCTTAAAGGAGGAAGCCGTAAGAAAAAATATCTATTGGTCATGGTGGATAAATTCACTAAGTGGATAGAGGACTAACCAGTTAAAACAGCCGAAGCCGGGCCAGTAATAGACTTTATATCCGGTGTTGTGCACCATTATGGTGTTCCACACAACATCATGACCGACAACGGCTCCAATTTCACAGCCGATGAGGTGAAAGCCTAGTGTGCTAATATGGGCATCAAGCTCGACAATGCCTCCGTATATCACACACAAACCAACGGTCAAATTGAACGAGCCAATGGTCTTATTATGAGCGGCACCAAACCCAAAATAGTGTAGTCTTTGAAAGAATCAGACAAGCACTGGGTGGACGAGCTCGACTCCGTACTCTGGGGGCTGCGGACCACGCCCAATCGTTCCACCGGATATACACCTTTCTTCATGGTGTACGGAGAAGAGGCTATGTTACCCTGCGACATTATTCATGACTCACCTAGAGTGTGCATGTATGAAGAGAGAGAAGCCGAGTTGGATCGGCAGGACAGCCTAGATGCCATGGAGGAGGAGCGCGACGTCGCAAAAGCCCGTTCCACATTTTGTCAACAACAGGCTCGTAGGTATCAAAGCAGAGAAGTACAGGCCAAGACTTATAATGTTGGTGAACTTGTTATACACTTGCCGAAGAAGAAAAAGGACAAACTCAAGCCCAAGTGGGAGGGTCCCTTCATCATTGATGAAGTCCTCACCGGAGGAGCGTACCGCCTACGCGATGTGTCAGACAATCGCCTAGATCCGAACCCGTGGAACGCGGCCAGACTCCGAAGATTCTATGCCTAGTGCCGGACTCTTCGTTCGTCTCCTTTACCCCCTTTCTGTATCCAGTATTTATTTTCCTCTATTTTAACATTTCTCTTTTTCTTTTTAAGCCCTAAAGCTTTTGTGCGGCTAAACCGTGCACCTTCGACGCACACATTCTAAAATATGTACGTCAATTATACCTGGGGGCTTCTCATACAGAAGCTTATTATTATTATTATTATTATTATTATTATTATTATTATTATTATTATTATTATTATTATTATTATTATTATTATTATTATATTATTATTATCAGAGCATCAAGCTCACCACATATGTGTCTTTTCCGCGTATATACCTTTTCTTCGCCATTATATGCATCGATATGACTTAAGTTTTGGCCAAGCTGGGTTGCCTGGCTCCTGTGCTTATGCCCTATGTTCCCGTTAGTTCAGCTAGGGCATAAAGGGAGCACCTCTGCGATTGTTACTGCCGGGTCATCCGGATGTGTACCTCGGACTGGGTGAAGCCGAAAGCTAGCGTTCTTAAGGGAATATTCGGTCGGCGGACTAAAGATGTTTTTTACTTGTCACATTATGAAACCCCAGATGTTATGTATGCTGTCGTTTTTTCAAACAGAATTCGGACATGCACGATTAACACATGCTGACCCAGGGAAAGGAACCCTTAACGGAACTATTCTCTCTGGAAGATGTTTCTTAAGATCAAAAATGTAATATAACATAGCTAGCCGGATACTTGTCTGTTCAAGCAACTATGACCCCTACGCATGGTTTCCATGCGTACCCCGGTATATCTTACTGAGCGGGTATTTGGAAACACTCCGCACCTTCGGGTCTAGAGGTTGACGCGAAAAGGTCTACCATGACAATCATTTTACAATCCGGCTAGGGACAAATTTGTCAATTGAAGTACATAGTCAATTGGACTCAAAAACTTCTTCCTCTATGCCATCCAACAGGCTATCTAGCCTACAATACTGTTGGGAATATTTGGCGGCTACTTGTACCTGGTCATATACCAAACTAACAGGAATTTCTTTTCCATTTGACCCTAAAGGTCCGACCCGGGCCATGTGATTCGAGTCGAGCTTGGTATACCGAGTTTTCACCATCGCCCAGGCCTCTCGCGCACCTTCCCGGCAGGCCGATATCTTCCATAATCAGAAGCGCCGCCACGCTCCCTTGAATAGTTGTACAAGCCCCTCCATACTTCCTGGAGGGGAGTCGGATGGACATGAGGCCTTGGCAATACTTTGCATCGCCTGCCGAGCTCGCTCATGCATTTGCAACAGCTCTCGTAGCAGATCGCTCGACGATCCGAACACCTCCTCTTCGGGACGGCCCGTCAATATACCTACAGACATAATTCTGTCAGTTTCTTACCTAGCCGAATTACGCAGGGGTACGTTTAAACACATACTAAATATGTCACCTCACAGCTTCTTATTCTCCTTCACGGAGTTAGCCAGCTGGGCCCGCACATCTTTTAGTTCTTCACCCAGCTTGGTGAGGGAATCTTGGAGTTTGTTTTTCTCCGCCCGAACCCGCGTCAGTATACGCTCGCTCGCAGCCAGTTGCCTTTGAGCTCCTGGACCTCCCGCCGGCGCGGCTTTCGATACCTCTCCCGGATGATCTGACGGCTCTGCCATAAGAAACGCACCCGCATTAATAATCCGGGTATATAATTACGTTTTCTCGATGGAAAGTATCATTACTAGACTCTGCCTTCTTGGATTTCTCTAGTTCGGTGGTAGCAGTGGCTAGCTGAGTCTGGCACTTCTCCAGCTCTTGAGACAACAGGTTGTTCCTCTCTTTGAGCACCTGGTATATAACGATCCTTAAATCAGTTGCTTAAACTGCTTCAAGTCTTGGGGGCTACTGGTATATAATTATCAGAATTTTGCAAGTATGAACTTACCTGCATATCCTTCAAATACTGGTTCATGGCTCTGGAAAGCCCATCTTGAGAAGCTCGGATGTATGCATCACCCGAGTTGAAGGCGTTGAAAGCCTCTTCTGAGAAACTAGGTCGTGAAGAGCGGCCCGCCGGCGCCAATGATTCATGGCACTTTCCACTTCCGAATTTGTGACGGAGACCTTATCTGAATCCTCCGCGGAAGGACAATCCGGTGTCACTTCCGCATTAGCATCAGTCCTTGAGACAGGGTCCAGAATCTGACTAGTGGAGGCATGACCTGCAGGATCCCCGGACATAGTCCGACGAATGTTTTTCCTGATAAGGCACAACGGATAGCATCATACTCCAAAGTGACAGCCATGGAGCATACTTAAAACCATACCTCTTTGATGAAGGCTCGGCCATGTTTCTATTTGCCTTGCTCTTCATAGGCCTGCCCGGCGTAGGCGCCGCTTTCTTGTGAGTCGCTTCAGGTGCAGCGTGGCACGCCGATCGCCTTCCCTTTAGAGCATAAGATAGTGCGGTGGGTAAGGCGGAAGGAGGAAATTCTTTCGAAGGATAAGTCTCCTGATTACTTACATGCGATGCAGGGAGAAGGCCGGGATAGTCAGCGATGATGGCTACTTTTTTGCCGTCATAGCTCGCCTGGTAAAACACTCCTACCCCGAGCTCCACGAATATATCCGGATCCTCTTCGAATCTGGGGTCAAGGGCCCAGTTGTGGTCCTCTTGCTGGGGTGCGGAGCTGTGGATCTCCTTGGTGATTTTCCACCATTCCTGTTACAAATGGATGGATTAATATTTATGGAAAATGACTCAGGGAGTAAATGGAGTAGATTAGTGGGATGGAAACTCACCCAGCTGGGAGGGTTGTACATGGAAAATCCATCTCTGGGCTTAATGTGGATGAACTCCTCTTTCTCCCCTTGGTATAATCCAGACAGTATTTTTGCCAAAGTAATGGGAGTGTCCGGACCCTTATGACCATAGCGGGTGGCATCATCTTCTCCATTGAAGTGCAACATAGGGTGCCATCGGTATTGGAGTGGCTGAACCCCTCGCATTATCGATATCGCCATAACCTCGACTATTAACAATCCGGATTGAGCGAGCGTCTTTATCTTGCTCATCAATTGGTGGACTTCCATGTTATCTTCCTACCTGAGGCTCCGGTTACGCCAGCAGAGGCGCTTCTTCAATGGAGCACTTGAAAATTCAAGAAGACCCCTTCGGACTGGGTCAAGAAGGGAGATGTCCTCAACATAGAACCATTTAGAAGGCCATTCTTCGGATGCCTTCTTTGGCGTGCCGGATAGGTATACGGTCCCGGTGACGCGCCATATCTCGGCTCCGCCCACTTGGAATATTGATCCCTCTTGATTATGAGGGACAAGGAAAAACAGCTTCTTCCATAACTCGAAATGGGCCTCACAACCCAAAAAAGCTCGCAAAGAGCAACGTAACCCACGATGTGCAAGATAGAGGCAGGAGTAAAATTGTGCAGTTGGAGGCCATAGTGCTCCAGAAGCCCTCAAAGGAACGGATGGATTGGAAATCCGACGCCTCTCAACAAGTAGGGGACAAAGCATATTCATTCCCCCTGGATGGGTTGGGGAACTTCTCCGTCTGCTCCCCACCATCGAAGGAAGCCAATCCGGCTCGAACGGGGACTAGATCTGCGGGGGGAAGAAATCCCTGGGTTTGCAGCCTCACCAGTTGGCTGTGGGATACGGGACACTTTTCCCAATCACCCTGTTCGGGGCCGTGAGGGCGGGAGGAAGAGCTGGCAGCGCTAGCCATGTTGGGGTGGTTTCTGCTGGCAAGCTCTAAGGATTCCGCGCTTGGTGTGGGCTGGATCTGAATATCCCCATCTCTTTAAATAGACGACTTTCTTGTATGGTCAGGGTGGTAAGTGCAAAAATGCCCCGACCTCTCGTATTCGCTTGACACGTGGAAGCTGAAATCTTGAAGGTGCAGAAGAAGATGAACGCGACATTAAATGGAAAGCTGGATACTACTCTTTAAGTCACGTACTTTGAAGTATTCGGAGAAGGAACCCGCCTTGCAATGCCGAAGACAATCTGCATGCCAGACTCATCGTCATTGAAGCCTAGTTCGGGGGCTACTAAGGGAGTCCTGGATTAAGGGGTCCTCAGACAGCCGGACTATTAACATGGGCCGGACTATTGGGCTATGAAGATACAAGACAGAAGACTTTTTCCCGTGTCCGGATGGGACTCCCCTTTGCGTGGAAGGCAAGCATGGCGATTCGGATATGTAGATTCCTTTCTCTGTAACTAACTTTGTGTAACCCTAGCCCCCTCTGGTGTCTATATAAACTAGAGGGTTTAGTCCGTAGATGACAACAATCATAATCTCATAGGTTAGGCTTCTAGGGTTTAGCCATTACGATCTCGTGGTAGATCAACTCTTGTAATACTCATATTCATCAAGATCAATCAAGCAGCAAGTAGGGTATTACCTCCATAGAGAGGGCCCGAACCTGGGTAAACATTGTGTCCCCCGCCTCCTGTTACCATTAGCCTTAGACGCACAGTTCTGGACCCCCTACACGAGATCCGCCGGTTTTGACACCGACAACGTTGCCGCACAACCGATAGGTTGACCCTGGGTCCTCTCGACATGTGGATGACAAGAATGTGTGACTGGCAGTGGGCCTAGCTGTACTGTGTGTAGGGCGTGGTGTCCGTGGGTTTATATACCACTACTGTGTAAGGAACCGGACAACTCTGAAGAATAGAAACTTCTGAATCTATCTCTCCCCTTGTGCTCTATTTCTCTCCCCTTTCTCTGGAATCTCTTCATGTTCGTCCCTTTCTCAAATTCATGTGAGATCCTCATTGGGTCCTCACAATTGGTACCTGGAGCCATGATTCGCGTCGTTTGCGCCCTCCTAATATCTTGATTGAGCCGTAAAATCCACTACGACGGGTGCGAATTTGCTTCGGCAAATTTTGTGCAAAATCCTTAGCTAGGTGGGCTTGATTCGGAGTAGGGCCACAACGGCGCCGGCAAAGATCGCTGCCCCGGCCGTGCAAACAAAGCTGTTGCTCTTAGCGATGGGGGATCACATGGATCAGCTTCAGATGTCCCTGGTGGCGTTTCTTAACAAATTTGATGCCATGGAACTGAAGATGGACAACTTGGGGACACAGCTCGTCTCCACGCAGGAGAGCATGGACGAGATTTGCGAGAGGCAAGCCACGCTCGATGCGGCACCGGCGACTTCCTCAGTGACGCAAGATCCTCCATTGTCCTCTACTACATGGCCGCCTCCACGTCTCGTCAACCAGCGGCCGCCGCTGTTGGAGGAACCCGATCTGCCAACTAGCATGGGGTTCGGCATGGCGCATGCCTCGCCGGTGGAACGAGTTGTTCCCGAGCAGGTTCAGCCACCTGAACAAGTCTTCGTTCCTGCGAGGCACCAGGAGTGCCGGCAGGAGCAACATCAGGTGCGTCTACCGAATTGGGAGAATGACCGTAAGTACCATGCCAAACCATCCAAGCATAAATTCCCGAGATTCAGTGGAGAAAATCCCCGTATGTGGCTAGACATGGCACTGACATACTTTGAGATGTACAACGTCTCACCTCATTAGTGGGTGTCAACTGAAACCTTGTACTTGGAAGGCCATGTAGTGTTGTGGTGGCAAGCATACAAGCGCCACCGTCTGATTTTTCTTTGGGAAGAATTCGATGGAGCAGTGGTACAAGATTTGGTGAGGAGGAATTTGAAACTCAAATGCATAGTTTACTGCAACTCCGTCAGACAGGTTCAGTTTCTGAGTATCATTTTGCATTTGAGGCCGCAGTGTATCACCTGATTGCTCTGGATCCCTCCTTGAACACAAAATTTTTCATCTCTTACTTTGTGTTTGGTCAGAAGGATGAGGTTCTCACTGCAGTTAGTTTACAAGCTCCCACCAGTGTGACTCGGGCAGTTGCTTTAGCCAAGATACAGGAGGAAGAGTTGGAATTACAGAAAACCAAACCTAGGTTTCAGCATTTTGTACATCACCAGCCAGGTCTTCCTATAGTTTCCCCTGTTACTACAGTGTAGAAGAAAAACACAGATGATTTTGTAAGAGATTGTCAGTTAAGAGATTATCGTCGTGCCAACGGGCTGTGTTTTCGTTGTGGAGAAAAATATAGTAAGGAACATCAGTGTAAAAAGCCTATGCAACTCCTTACAATCCAGCTGGGAGAGCACGGTGAAATTTTAACGAAAGATGTTGTCCAAGCATTGGAGCTGTTGAGTGAACTTGAAACTTTGGAATGCTATCAGATCTCGGCTCATGCAGTTTCTGGGGCTCATAATGCTGAAATGTTTCGCATCCGAGCTTTGGTGGGCAGCCAGGTCATGTTAGCACTCGTGGATTCGGGCAATAGTCACAGCTGTGTGGATGAAAACTTTGCCAAACACGCTTTATTGGACTTGGTCGCTATTCCATCAGTGGAAGTTACTGTTGCAAATGGTCAAGCTATGGAATCCAAGTTTCAGACCCCGAATCTGACTTGGTGGGCGCAGGGTCACACTTTTGAAACACCAATGCGAGTACTCCAGCTGGGAGCATATGATGCTGCCTTGGGGATGGATTGGATGAAGTGTCACAGTCCGATGAATAGTGATTGGGAGGGAAAATCGTCATAGTTTGCACATGGTGATGCTATGGTTTCCCTTCAAGGTGTTCTGCCTATTTCCCCTACGCAATTGCAACTGATGTCAATAGAGCAACAAGACAAAGCTCTGCATGTCAATGATGTTTGAGCTATGGAAGTGGTTGATCCTTCTTCCGTGATGCAGTTTCTGAGTCGGGCTCGCATCCAGGAGATCTTGTTGCAGTTTTGACAGAATTCCAAGATGTGTTCAAAACTCCAACTGACCTGCCTCCACACAGAGGGTATGATCATGCAATTACCTTGGAAGTGGGTCATAATCCTCCTAACTCTCGACCTTATCGATACTCGCCACAACAGAAAGATGAGATTGAATGACAAGTGGCAGATATGCTCAAGGCAGGGATTGTGAAACCTAGCATGAGCCCGTACGCCTCTCCAATACTTCTGGTTAAGAAAAAAACAATGTAGCTGGCGTTTCTGCGTGGATTACCGCAAACCCAACGCCATCACTGTGATGAATAAATTCCCTCTTCCTATTGTCGACGAATTACTCGATGAACTGACAGGATCAAAGTTTTTCTCCAAGCTGGACCTCAGGGCAGGTTATCACCAAATCCGTATGCATGAATCAGATGCGGAGAAGACTGCATTCAAGACACATTCAGGACACTTCCAATTTCGTGTTATGCCGTTTGGGGTGACCAGTGGACCACCAACATTTCAGTGCTTAATGAACAACATTTTAGCTCCAGCTAATCGCAAGTATGGCATCATGTTTCTCGACGACATTCTAGTTTTCAGTACCACTTGGGAGGAACATTTGGAGCATCTCCGCTGGGTACTGCAAACCTTGTGTGAGCATCAGTTGTTTGTGCAGCTTTCCAAATGCTCTTTTTCTCAGACAGAAATTCAACACTTGGGCCATGTGATTTCCTCAGAAGGTGTGGCTACAGATCTAGAAAAGGCTCGGGCTATGGAACAATGGCCCCAGCCTAACAATGCTACTGAACTACGGGGATTCCTTGGATTGACAGGTTGCTATCGAAAGTTTGTTTGGAATTATGGGATATGGCCAAACCCTTGACTCAATTGCTGACAAAGAAGGGCTTTCTATGGACTGAACAACCTACTGTAGCTTTCTCAAACCCTGAAAACAACTATGATCGGAGCTCTAGTGTTAGCCTTGCCAGATTTCAGTAAACCTTTTGCAGTGGAAACATATATTTCATCGACAGGCATTGGTGCTATTCTCTCCCAGGACAATCATCCCATTGCTTATCTTAGTAGAGCCTTGGGTGTTAAAAATCAGAAACTATCAGTTTATGAAAAGGAATTTTTAGCTGTCATAATGGCGATTGACAAGTGGCGGCCATATCTCAAGCGAGGTATCTTTACCATTGTCACTGATCATAAGAGTTTGTGCCATTTACAGGATCAACAACTGACCTCGGATCTGCAACGTAAAGCTATGGCCAAAATGGTGGGTCTCCAGTTCCAGTTCCGCTATCGCAAGGGTTCTGACAATAATGCTGCCGATGCACTGTCTCGTGTCCGTCAGGTGTATACTATTTCTGCCATCTTCGTGTGTCAACCCATTTGGATGCATGATGTGCTCAATGCTTATCAAACTGATTCTGTGGCCATGTAGTTACTTGCAAAGTTGGTTGTACACAGTCCTGATGAACATGGTCATTCCCTGGACCAAGAACTGATTCGCTACAATGGTCGCCTCTGGATACCCAACAACTTTGCCTTACAAACCAAATTAATTAGCGCTTTGCATTCTAGCACAGTTGGGGTCATTCTGGGGTCATGGCTACCTACTGGCGGGTGTTCAACCTTTTTCATTGGGTAGGCCTAAAGAAACAGGTGGCGGACTGGGTTCAACAATGCCAAGTTAGTCAGCAGGCAAAACATGAAAGAATAGTGTCTGGTGGTCTGCTTCAACCCCTCCCAGTTCCTCACCGCCCATGGAAAGACATAACCATGGATTTCATTGATGGGTTACCCAAGTCAGAGGGATTTGAGGTGATTTTGGTGGTGGTCGATCATTTTACCAAGTACGCCCATTTCCTTCCTCTAAAACATCTGTACACAACACATTCAGTGGCAACTGTGTTCATTGATGCTATTGTTCGTCTTCATGGCGTGCCAGCCTCCATTGTCTCCAATCGTGATCAAGTTTTTACTAGCAGTTTCTGAAAGAAATTGTTCACAGAAATTGGTACTTAACTGTGCTACTCTACAGCCTACCACCCACAAACGGATGGCCAATCGGAGTGTGTAAACAAATGCTTAGAGCAGTATCTGCGGTGTGTTGTTCATGACAGTCCAGCTAGATGGAAGCGTTGGTTACCAATGGATGAATTTTGGTACAATTCCTCATATCACACCTCACCGGAGAACACCCCATTCAAGGCTCTGTATGGTATGGATCCTAATTTTGGTACTATGCCAATTGATGCTGGTGATCTGCCTACATCTCTTGCGGAATTGGCAGCCGATCGTGAGGATTTTCGGGCTATGTTGCATGAGAATTTACTCGGTGCTCAATAGTGAATCAAGTCTCAGGCAGATAAACATCATCAAGATCAAGAGTTTGCAGTGGGTGAGGAAGTTTTACTCAAGTTACAGCCCTATGCACAATCATCCTTGGTCAATCTTCCTTGCCGCAAGTTAGCTCTCAAATATTTTGGGCCATTCAGAGTTACTGCTCGGCTGGGTGCTGCCGCTTATCGTCTGGATTTGCCTGATACAAGTCTGATCCATCCAATGTTTCTTGTTTCACAGCTGAAACCCTTCACTGCCAACTACTCTCCAGTCTTTCAGGAGCTACCAGACTCACCCGATTTATTGGCTGTCACTCTCCAACCAGAGGTTGTGCTGGATCAACGTATGGTGAAGAAGGGAAACAATGCTATTCCACATATCAAAGTTCAATGGCACGGTATCATCGCTGATCATGCAACCTGGGAAGATTATTATGTGTTGCGCGCTCGTTTTTTGTCAGCTGCAATTTGGGAGGAGGATCAAGCTAGGGGGGGGGGGTGTCACGGCTCCATCCCTGACGACGTCGCCGGACAACCGATAGGGGGACCCTGGGTCCACTGGACAGGTGGATGACAAGAATGTGCTGGCAGTGGGCCTAGTTGTACTGTGTGTAGGGCGTGGCGTGCGTGGGTTTATATACCACTACTGTGTAAGGAACCGGACAACTCTAAAGAATAGAAATGTCCGAATCTATCTCTCCCATTGTGCTCTGTTTCTCTCCCCTTGTGCTTTGTTTCTCTCCCCTTTCTCTACAATCTCTTCCCGTTTGCCCCTTTCTCTCTCAAATTCCTGTGAGATCCTCCTTGGGTCCTCGCTGTTGAATATAGGGTTTGTGCATGTATATTGTATAGTCTGGCCCACCTCCTAGTCTTTGTAGAGTTGAAGTTGTGGCCCACTTTGTACTCCATATATACGTGCGCTTTGCACCGATCAATACATCGGGAAGCATTGCCAAAACAATCGTTTCCAACATGGTATCATACCTACGATCCCAACCCTAACCCGTGCCGCCGCCGCCGCGATCCCATCGCCGCCGCCGCCACCCGCCGCCGCCGCCACCCGCCGCCGCCGCTGCCGCCGCGTCCCAACGCCGCCGCGCCGCCGCACTGGTCCGCCGCCACCGCCCACGCTTCTGCCAACCACCGCCGCGCCGCCCCACGCCGCACCGCCCTCTCCCCCGTCGCGCCGACCCCGCGCCGCACCTCCCACTTCCCTGCCGCGCCGCCGCTCCCCGCGCCGCCGCACCAACCCCCTTCGGCCATGGCCTCCCCCGGTTCAACTGGCACCTCCCGCAGCCGCAGCACCAACCCGTTCGACGGTCCCGACCCCGTCGTCATCCGCGACCTCAACATCGTCGCCTGGGTTCCCGTCGTCCTCGACCACCTCACCTCCATGTACTATGCCTGGAAGACGTACTTCTCCCTTGTGTTCCGTGAGTACAATCTCCGGGATCACATCGATGGCTCCATGGACTCCCGCTTCATGGAGGACGATGAGGAGTGGACGGCCATCGACGCCGCCCTCATCCGTTGGTTCTACACCACCATCTCGAAGGACCTCTTCCACACGGTGGTCTCTGCCGACGATGACGCTCATGCCGTTTGGACCAAGCTCAATGGCCTCTTCACCGACAACACGCTCCAACGCAAGGCCTTCCTGCACGGAGAGTTTTTTGGGTGCCAGCAGCTTGAGTCGTCTGTTGACGATTATTGCATGCGCCTCAAGAAGCTTGTTGATGAGCTCCGTGACCTCGGCGAGAAGGTCTCCGATGAGCTTCTCCTCAGCACCCTCATCGCCGGCCTGAACGACGACTTCGGGAACGCAGCCTCCAACATCCCCCTCATCACCAACCCAACCTTCCCCAAGATCGTCGTGTACCTGAAGCTGGAGGAGAGGCGGATGCGGATGTCACGCACCCGGGCCACGCACACGGCCCTCACCGCCGGCACCCGTGGCGGTGCGCTGCCCACCGCCCCGGCCCCACCACCGCGGCCCGCCTCGGGCCCCTTCCAGGCGCCGCCGCCGCCCGGGTTCCCCTACCCGGTGCCGCCGCAGGCCCCTCCGCCTCCCGTCGAGCAGCAGCAGCGCCGGGGCGGGTGTCGCGGCCACGGAGGCCGCAAGCAGCAGCAGCCGCAGCAGCCCGCTGCCCACAGCGGGGGCCCCCGCCAGCCGCAGCACCCGCTGCCGCCGGTGCCCTGGCAGGCTGGCCAGAACCCGTGGACGGGGGTTGTGCATGCTTACTCCATGCCTATACCGCGTGCCCCGTCCCCGGCTCCTTTGGCGCCCACCCGGCCCCTCATCAGGCCCTGTACGTGGCCCCTCAGGTGTACCAGCCTGCGCCGCTCTACGGCCCCTCAGGCTATGGGTATGTGGCGCCACCGCCTCAGCCGGCGCCGTCTGCCCCGGCCCTCCCGCCGGCGCCTTGGGATCCCGCGCTCCTAGCGACTCTCCACACTGCCCCCATGCCGCAGCAGTACACCGGTGGTGGCGACTGGTATATGGACACCGGAGCCACGGCTCACATGGCCGCCAACCCCGGTAACCTTCTTGCCGCTCACCCCGTTCACACCGCTACTCGCATTACCGTGGGTGACGGCTCTTCCATGCCCATTACTCATGTCGGCCATGCTGCTTTTCCTTCTAACTCCATGCCATTATATCTTTCTAATGTGCTTGTTTCTCCTGACATCATTAAAAATCTTGTTTCCATTCGTTCTCTTACACGTGAAAATCCTGTTACTGTTGAATTTGACATGTTTGGCTTTTCTGTCAAGGATGCCCGTACCCGGATGGTGCTCCACCGATGTGACAGCCCCGACGAGCTCTACCCGGTCCACTCACCTACCTCATCCGTTGCTGCACCCATGGCGCTTTCCGCCGAAGTGGACCTTTGGCACGCTCGTCTCGGTCATCCCAACATCGCCACCCTTCGTCACATTCTTCGGAGTTTTTCATTTACGTGTAATAAGATCGACGATCACACTTGTCATGCTTGTCGCCTCGGCAAACATGTTCGTCTTCCTTTTAGCAATTCCTCGCATGTCGCGTCATACCCGTTTGAGTTAATTCATAGTGATGTCTGGACCTCTCCTGTTGCAAGTAACACGGGCTATCTTTATTATCTTGTCATACTTGATGATTTTTCGCACTATGTGTGGACCTTCCCGTTGCGGCGAAAGTCGGACTTTGTTGCCACTCTCACCGCCTTCTACTCCTATGTCTCCACGCAGTTTGGACATCCCATCCATGTGTTGCAAACAGACAACGGGAAGGAGTTCGATAACCTTGCGATCTGCAACCTTCTCGCCACACACGGCACGATCTTTCATCTCACTTGCCCGTACACTTCGCAACAAAACGGCCGCGCTGAGCGCGTGCTACGCACTCTCAATGACTGCGTCCGCACCCTCCTCTTTCACGCCAACGTGCCACCACGTTTTTGGCCCGACGCGCTTGCCACCGCATCACTACTCATTAACTTTCGTCCCTGTCGCACTCGCGGGAACTTCACACCTCATCATCTGTTGTTTGGCACGCCACCCTCCTATGCTGAGCTCCGCATCTTCGGTTGCCTGTGCTACCCCAGCATCGCTTCCACCGCTCCTCATAAGCTCGTCCTCGCCCGCCTCCCCTCCGGACCCACTGCCCCACCCAATGACTCGCTCTCGGGCTGGCACCCTTTGCCCGAGCACGCGGTACCCCAGCGATGAGTATCTTCTCGCTGCTTCCGCCGCTGAGCCGTCTCCTCTACCATCGCCAGCTTGATCCGCCCTTCGGGATACTCATTGACTTGCGATGCAGGAAGAGTTCGATGCGCTCCAGCGGAACCGTACCTGGCAGCTTGTTCCTCGGCCGCCCCGTGCCAACATTATCACGGGCAAGTGGGTCTTTTGGCACAAGACTCGCCCGGATGGCACTCTCGAGCGCTCCAAAGCTCGCTGGGTGGTTCGGGGTTTTCGGCAACGCGCAGGCGTGGACTTCACCAACACATTTGCCCCGGTTGTTAAACCGGGCACGATCCGCGCCGTGCTCCAGCTAGCCGTGTCCCGAGCATGGCCTGTGCATCAGTTGGATGTGTCCAACGCCTTCTTGCACGGCCACCTGGCTGAGCAGGTGTTCTGTGAGCAGCCCGCCGGCTTCGTCGACGCCGCGCATCCAGATCATGTGTGCCTGCTCTCCCGTTCTCTCTACGGGCTGAAGCAGGCACCTCGAGCCTGGTACCAGCGCATCGCCGCCTTCCTGCAGACGCTCGGATTTACATCGACTCACTCCGATGCGTCCCTCTTCGTGTATCATCACGGAGTTGACACGTCCTACTTGCTGCTGTACGTCGACGACATCATTCTGACGGCATCCACTGTCGCGCTCCTCCAGCGGCTCACTGCTCGTCTTCGCGATGAGTTTGCCCTGAAGGATTTGGGTCCTCTGCATTATTTCCTTGGCATTGAGGTGGTTCGACGGCCAGATGGGTTCTTCCTGCATCAGCAGCGCTATGCCCATGAGCTTCTCAACCGAGCTGGCATGCTTAACTGCAAGCCTGCTCCCACGCCAGTCGACACCAAGGCCAAGGTCTCCGCTTTGGAGGGTTCGCCTGCATCTGATGCGGCCTTCTACCGCTCCATTGTGGGCGCCCTGCAGTACCTGACCCTGACGCGCCCCGACTTGCAGTATGCCGTTCAGCAGGTCTGTCTTCACATGCATGCTCCGCGCGACTCTCACTGGACTCTGGTGAAGCGTATCCTCCGATACATACGCGGCACCCAGTCTTTGGGACTTACGTTGACGGCCTCCGCCTCCACCGACCTCGTCGCCTACTCTGATGCGGACTGGGCTGGCTGCCCCGACACACGGCGCTCCACGTCAGGGTACTGTGTCTACCTTGGGCCGTCCCTGATCTCTTGGTCTTCCAAGCGACAGCCCACCGTCTCCCGCTCGAGTGCCGAGGCTAAGTATCGAGCAGTGGCTAACGCCGTTGTTGAATGCTCTTGGCTCCGTCAGCTGCTCCAGGAGTTGCTTTGTGATGTTCACAAGGCTACGCTCGTCTACTGCGACAACGTCTCCGCCGTCTACCTCTCCGCCAACCCGGTCCATCATCGTCGAACGAAGCATATTGAGCTCGATATACACTTTGTTCGTGAGCAGGTGGCTCTTGGGCGCATCCGGGTCCTCCACGTCCCGACGGCACAGCAGTTCGCTGACGTCATGACGAAAGGACTGTCTACTTCTGTCTTCGAGGAGTTCAGGTCCAGTCTTTGCGTCTCCGGCGACGCTTCGACTGCGGGGGGGTGTTGAATATATGGTTTGTGCATGTATATTGTATAGTTTGGCCCACCTCCTAGTCTTTGTATAGTTGAGGTTGTGGCCCACTTTGTACTCCATATATACGTGCGCTTTGCACCGATCAATATATCATGAAGCATTGCCAGAACAATCGTTTCCAACACTCGCAATGCACAAAGTTGTCATGGACACTCTCATTTTCCAAAATAATTTAAATGGTACAACTAGAGAGGTCATCAAGTTACCTTACATCATGATTCTTACTTGGATGCACTGAACCAATGTCTACTCAGCAGTATTGGATGATAAGTACTTCCTCTATTTCAAAATATTTGTCTTTCTAGAGATTTTAACAAGTGGCTACATACGAAGCAAAATGAGTGAATCTACACTCTAAAATACGTCTATATACATCCGTATATGGTAGTCCATTTGAAATCTCTAAAAGGACAAATATTTAGGAACGGAGGGAGTATAAAATTGTTTGTACAAATTCAATTACAAACCCAAACAATAAATTTTGCTTCTTATACAACACCGTTGGTAGCGTTTGCCGACAAAAATCTTCTAAATTTTGTGCAGAACCCAGCATGAATTTCGCAAAAGCAACACCTTGGGTGGAAAAATTGTCTGCAACCAATTAAGCACCTAGTTACACATACTGCGCGTTAATGAGCCTGTACTATGCCAGCTTTGCTTGCTCAAGCATCTTGGCGACTTGCACCATGGTTGGCCTATCGCGAGGATCAGACTCCAGGCACTTCTCCGCCACGGTGAACACGAACTTGACTTCCTCCGCCGGAAAAGACGCCAGAGCGCCGTCGACGGCGTGCTCCTCTCTCTTCTCCTCCATGGTTTCCTTGACCTGAAAACAGTAACAGATGAACTGATGTCAGCACTTGACACGGCCGGGGATGCATGCCCAATTAATTCATCATCCTTACTTCACATCTACAAAAAGGGTACATGTCCATTATCAGACCATGCTACTGTTAGGTAGCACTGTACTGCGCTAGTAATGCACTAGTCCTCGTTGATCTTGACATGGGAGATTGGGTGTACATTGGGCCATTGGGGACCTCGTGGTGACATGGTGACGGCCACTGCCCATCAGATTTCTGATGGGTACAACTACAGAGTACAGATTGCTAAGTAGTTGATAGCTAAGGTTGGTTGGTTATTTCAGCAGCATATCAATTGGTCACTGCATACAACGATCATTCTAGAGATTTAAGCCAAATTATTCTACTCATCGCATCAAATCTTGCACAACCGATCATTCAGATTTTAATTGAGTCACTGGTGTGAGTACAGGAGGAATGGAAGGTGGATGCTTACCCAGGTCACCAGCCGTGTGCCGTTTTCAAGGAAGGATTCGTCCGTCGGCCTCTTCCCCGTGAGGAGCTCAAGCAAGACGACGCCGTAGCTGTACACATCGCCTTTGGTCGTGGCCCTCCCTGTCTCGAAGTACTCTGAGGCAGCAAGCACACCACCCATCAGCAAACACACATGCATGATGATATATCTCGATTCTCAAGGTTAATATATAGATTGATTGAGATTTTGATCGGCAGCCTGCGGACCTGGGGCGAGGTAGCCGAAGGTGCCGGCGACGACGGTGGTGACGTGGCTCTCGTTGGGCTTCATGAGCGTGGCGAGGCCGAAGTCCGACACCCTGGCCTCCATGTTGTGGTCGAGGAGTATGTTGCTGGACTTGATGTCGCGGTGGATGACGTGCGGTATGCAGTCGTGGTGGAGGTAGGACAGCCCCCGCGCCACGCCCAGCGCGATCTTGTACCTCACCGGCCAGTCCAGGAGGGCCTGCTTCTTCTCCTCCTTGCCGTGGAGGATGGTGTCCAGGCTGCCGTTGGGCATGAGCTCGTAGATGAGCAGGTTGAAGTGAGGCGCCGCGTAGTAGCCGCAGAGAGGGACGATGTTCCTGTGCTTGATGTCGCCCATGGTGTCCAGCTCCCGCTCGAACCCGCGGTCCATCTCCGCGCTCCCCCTGCTCAGCTTCTTGATGGCGAACGCCGACTTCTCGTCCAGCCTCAACATGTACACCGTCCCGTACCCCCCGGAGCCGATGATGTCCTTGCTCGACAGCCCCATGATCATCCTCATGAAGGCCTTGGGGCTCAGCGACTGCATCGCCGCCGACCGGAAGATCACCAGCTTGCCACCTTAAAAGTGATCCATCGATTTATTTTTCCCAAAAGAGAAAAAAAAAAGAGAGAAGATATCCAAGAACTCATTTGGGAGGGAAGAACTCTTGTTACCTGTCAGGCTGGTCTCGATGATCCTCTTCTTGCGAGCCCACTTCTTGTAGCAGAGGAAGGAGATGAGCATCTTGGATATGATAAACAGAACAGAGCAAACTGTAATGTAGAGCGCTATCAACTTGGTAGACATCTTCCAATTTACCCTGAACAAGAAACAGATGAATCCCTGTAAGATCCTCAGTGCAGCATCAGTCAAGAAAGGAGGAATCCCCAGCTTACTTACCCAGAAGGAGGATGCTTTGGATCTCTGAGCTTAGGAAGAAACAGAGGCGAACGCTAAATATGTTTTGGAATCGGCGAGTGGGAGGATGCTTTGGATTTGTTGACGATTGTACACATGTGACAATGTGAGCACAAGCACAGCACAGGTGTCTCGATGAGTGAGCAGCTGGGTGGGGGATCCGGAGAAAAGGTACATTGCCCAATCAATGGGCCTGGTTGGATCATGTGAATGGCAGACCCAAGCACAACTACTTTTTGATTGGTGCCGTGCCAAATGCCTATCCCCACTTAATTCTCTCACTGTTTACCAGTTTATCCCATTCCATTGTACTGTCAAATGTCAATTCGTTTTCAGTTTTCCCTTTTTCTGGCTTGCTAAGACTAACACGGAGATACGGGAGCATAGGTGCTCCCATGATACGGACTTTTGGGCCCTCGGATCTCAGATCCAACGGCATACAAGGAGCTGCTGTAGCTGCTGTACTTGCACGCATTTTTCAGATTCTACGAGGGCTCTTTTGCAAAAATGTTCATCATTTCACAGGTGCTCTTGGATCTGAGATCCAACGGTTGAGCTCGCACGGGAGCACCTAAGCTTAGGTGCTCCCGGAGCACCAGATATTTTCCCAACACGGATAGCCATCGTCCGTGTAGTGCTTAATTACTCTTTAACTAAAAATATCTCTTGGCTCCAGTATGGAATTACTACTTTGCTGCCTTCTAGTTGCACGTAGCTATACCAGTATCTCAATTTACATGCGAAATGTACAATCTACAGGTCAAACTTCAGAGACCATGGCATGCACTGCTGTCGGCAGCTGGTCCTCGAACACGTACTACGTTCAATCACTAAGGGCGGTGGGATCACGCGCCCGAAAAGTGTAGGTATATTGTTTGGCAGCGTCGGCGAGCCGGCCGGTGCGAAGAGGCACACTCGGTCGCCCTATCTATCTATAATTGGCACTCCATTTCGTCCTTTTTGCCATGGATTACGAACTGAGATCGTTGAAATGTGCAAAAAGACGACGTTGTCGCTGTCCGTCTCCGCGAAAATGGGTCCTCGCTGGCTTCTTGCTCAGCCGTGTGGACGATTTGGAGCTGCACGGACACTGTGCCGGCCGCCTCCAACTTTTTCTAGAATCACGTGCTGTACCTGGACCTGCGTAGAGCTGGCAAACGCGGAACTACGAGACCACCTGTCTCGTGCACAGCCAGGTGAATTCTGAACCACAACACTGTATAGTAACTGTGCACGGACAGGCCGAGGGGAAATTGCAGCCCTCGAATCCATTGTAAGGGCAAAGCAAGTCCAACACATGAGAGTAACTCCAACAGGTGACCCAAACGGGAGGCGGTCCCAAATGTGCCGGCGTGAAAAAAAAACAGCTCGCAGAAATAAACATAAGTGACCGGTCAACCGCCGGTCAAAGTTCACTTAAACCTAATTAAACATTAATTAAACATAAATGACCGGTCAACCGCTGACCGAAGTCCACCTAAACCTAATTAAACATTAATTAAAACATGAAAAAAGCCTGCGCCCGCAAGCTGCCCTAGACGTCGTTGGTCTTGCCCTTGCCCTTGACGCCGACGTCGCCATCGCCGGTGAGGTCGATGAAGACGGGAGCAGGGCCAGCCCACCTGAACGCCGCCTGGTAGCTGCCAGAGCAGCCTCCTCCGACGTCTGCTGGGGCGACGGCATTGCGGCCAAACGTGTGCGCTCCTCCTCCTCCTCAAGCCGCAGCGCCTCCGCGTCGTGTTGCAGCATCTGCTCGCGGCGCATCTGCCGCTCGCCATCGGCCTCCTCCTGGGCGAGCGAGTGCGCCTTCCAGCGCTCAAGGTGGGTCGCCTCCTGCGCTGGCGTCGCGGCGTAGTGGACAGGAGGCGCGCTCACCCACTCGCGGTACTGACCGGTCCACATGTAGGCCTCCGCCGGCTACGTGGGTGGAGGCGGGGAGAGCTTCCGCGTCGGCTCCAGCTCCGGCTTGGGCTCGACGGGCGGCGGAGGTGGGACGAAGAGTAGGGTGTGGACGAAGTCCCCCGCCACCGACAAGGCAAGGGCTTGCTCTAGCCCATCCGAGTGTGCGTCCTCCTCGAGCCGGCTAGCTCCAGCGCGTGCTGCTTGGCCTCCTCGAGGGCGGCTTGGTACTCCGCCTCCGCCTCCATTTCCTCCGGCTCTACCCGTGGGGGCGGCGGTGGAAACGGCGGCGGGATGGCGTCGATGCCTACATGCCTTTGCTCCTCATGTTTGAGGGAAAACCAAGCCTCCCAGTTGGGAGAGTCGGCGGCGTACTCGGGCATCCGCCACTGCTCCGGCGTGACCTGCGCGCGGCGCCTGCGCACCTCCTCGTCGTGCGCCTGCTGGCTCCGCGGAACCGCCAGCACCGGGATCTGGTGCGGATCATGGTGCCAGTGGTGCGGCAGCGTGACGTCGGGGTAGGGCAGCGGCTGAGGGAGTCCTGGATTAGGGGGTATCCAGACTATATACCTTGGCCGGACTGTTGGACCGTGAAGATACAAGACTCAAGACTCCGTCCCGTGTCCGGATGGGACTCTCTTTTGCGTGGAAGACAAGCTTGGCGATCCGGATATTATATTTCCTTCTTTGTAACCGACTCCATGTAAACCCTAGCCCCCTCCGGTGTCTATATAAACCGGAGAGTTTAGTCCTTAGAGACAGAATCATAATCATCATAGGCTAGCTTCTAGGGTTTAGCCTCTACGATCTCGTGGTAGATCAACTCTTGTAATACCCCTATCATCAATATCAATCAAGCAGGAAGTAGGGTTTTACCTCCATCGAGAGGGCCCGAACCTGGGTAAAACATTGTGTCCCTTGCCTCCTGTTACCATTAGCCTTAGACGCACAGATCGGGATCCCCTACCCGAGATCCGCCGGTTTTGACACCGACATTGGTGCTTTCATTGAGAGTTCCTTTGTGCCGTCGCTGCAAGGCTTGATGGCCCGTCTCGTTGTCAAGGACAACATCACCTCTGGGGGAGCGCTGGCGGTAGACCAGACTCTCCGACTAGGTGGCTTCATCATGGCCGCCCGATCGGCTTCCGCACCGACGATGACCTCAAGTCATCGAAAACAGCCTCCACATCAATTCGGAACTCGCTGAACGGATGAATCCAATAGAGCTCTCCTCCCTCAATGAGCTCTTGGATCGCATCGCCGCTCTGGGAGTCGCTACAGACTATGATCGGGTCGGGCTTAAACCCGACCAGAGGGATATTAAATTCCCACCGGTCACCCACGAGGTAGCAGTAGTGGAGGAGCCGCATAGGGATTATCCCTCTATTTTAAGGACGAATTATGTCCGGATTACCGAGCTCTCTGAGCCGGATACCCGCTCACGGGAGAACATGACCCAGACCCCGGACTTAGAATCAGATATCGGGCCGAAAAAATCGGGCAGCACTCCTAATCCCGAGCTGTCAAGCCCGGAAGCTCTTCTGCCCCTGGGCGTTAGATCAGATCAGAATCCAGATTCTGCTACACCCACCCACCTGGACTTAAAACGTCTCTCCCATATCAGACAAGAGCCCCAAGAAACAGTACATCGCTACTGGGCTAGATTCCTCCTTGTGCTAAACAGGGTCATGGACTGTTGCGAGGAAGACGCAATCTCACTTTTCTACAAAAATTGCACGAACAAAGGGATCCTTAATGCTATAAGTCGCCGTGACATAGTGCACTTTGCTGACTTAGCAGCCATAGTACAAAAGTACTGTGCGATGGAAAGCGCCTGGAAAACCCAAACAGAATTTTGGGATAGCCCGGCTCTCACCAAAACCTTCGTTCGAGCTAAACGGGCGAACTCTCGTAAGTCAGCCGACCTAATCCCCAAGAAATCAAAGCCCACCCCAGGGCGTGGATCCGTATTGGAAGAATGGCTCAATGGGCCATGTAAACTCCATAGCACGCCGGACACTACACCAACACATAGCCTTAGAGCATGTTGGATACTCCGGCAGGTAGCAAAAAGTGGCGAGGATCTTCTTGTAAGCCATAAAGCAGAACAACATCCCGCCAAAGAAAACAATACAGTACTAATAGTCTTCGAGATTTTCACCTCAAACAATAGGCGTAAGCGAGCTCATCAAAATTTCGCTGAAATCTGCCACGTGGCAAAAACAAATCCGTGGAACGACACTGCTATAAATTTCAGTGTCAGTGACGAACCTCAATTCCAGACAGTCCGGGCACCAGCCGCTTTGGTCCTTAGCCCAATCGTGGACGGCTTTCGGCTCACTAAAGTACTCATGGATGGCGAAAGCGGATTAAACCTGATCTATGAAGAAACACTCAACAAGATGGAAATTGATAAAAGCCGCATTGAGCAAAGTGGCACAACTTAAGGGGAATCATCCCTAGTCGGGAAGCACGGTGTGCGGGAAAAATCACACTCGACGTGGTATTCGGCACTCCAGAGAACTACAGGTCCGAAGAAATCACATTACAAGTGGCTCCTTTCAGCAGCGGATACCACGCCCTTTTGGGGCGGGACGCGTTCACAAGCTTTCAAGCTATACCCCATTATGGGTACATGAAGCTTAAAATGCCCGGACCCAATGGAATCATCACTCTAGCCAGTGATCCGGACGTCGCACTTCGCGCCGAAAACAAAACCGCAGCACTAGCCCTGGAAGCATTATCTGAAGCTCTAGCAGCCGAAGAACTAACAATGCTGCGCGCCACCGTGGACAGGGACGACGTGATACTCGACAAGCGACCCAAATCTACCTCATTTAAACCCGCGGACGAGATAGTCAAATTCCAGGTGCATCCAACGGATCCCACGAAGACAGCTTCCATCGGGACACAGTTGAGCCCCACAATGGACGCCGCACTACGAGACTTCCTACGCAAGAATTGGGACATTTTCGTTTGGCACCCTTCGGACATGCCGGGCATCCCACACTGACTGGCCGAACACAACCTCAATATACTGAAAGGATACAAGCCTGTCAAACAGACTCTTAGGCGCTTCTCAGAGCCCAAACGGCAAGCCATGGGGGAAGAGCTAGCCAAGTTACTCGAGGCTGGATTCATCAGAGATATCAAGCATCCGGATTGGCTGGCAAACGTGGTAATGGTACCAAAGAAGGACAAATCCTGGCGCCTATGCGTTGACTTCAAAGACCTCAACAAGGCTTGCCCCAAGGATCCCTTCCTCCTCCTTCGCATCGACCAAATCATCGACGCCACCGCGGGACACGACTCATTGTGTTTTCTCGACGCATACTCTGGATACCATCAAATAAAGATGGCAGAGTCCGACCAAGCTGCAATGGCTTTCATAACACCATATGATCCTTTCTGCTTCAACACTATGCCTTTCGGGCTTAAAAATGCCGGCGCAACCTATCAACGCACGATTCAAACATGCCTGGAGAAGAAAATTGGCAAAACAGTGGAGGCATACGTGGACGACGTGGTCATAAAAACAAGACACGTCGAAACCCTAATAGACAACTTGAGGCTTACGTTCGACAACCTCCGAACATACAACATCAAGCTAAACTCAGAAAAATGTGTTTTCGGCGTGCCCTCTGGGAAGCTGCTCGGCTTCATTGTTTTCAATAGAGGAGTTGAAGCGAATCCGGCAAAAATCCGAGCTCTGTCATAGTTGGCTATCCCAACAGACCTCAAGCATATCCAGAAACTAGCTGGATGTGTGGCTGCCTTAAGCCGCTTTATCTCCCGAGTAGGAGAAAAGGCATTACCCCTTTACCGCCTTGTTCGGCGCACCGAACACTTCGTGTGGACGGACGCAGCCGTGGCCGGACTGGACGAAATAAAGACCTTATTGTCTTGTAATCCAGTCCTAACAGCGCCAAATACTGGCGAACCTATGCTATTGTACATAGCTACAACACATCAAGTTGTAAGCTCAGTGCTCGTCGTCGAACGAGAGGCTGACGGATACAAATTCCCGCTCCAAAAGCCGGTATATTACGTATCCACAGTCCTCACCCCATGCAAATCCCGATACCCACACTATCAAAAGATAGCATACGCGGTCTTCATGGCATCCCGGAAGCTACGACACTACTTTCAAGAGTGTTCGATTATGGTGGCCTCCGAAGTACCACTCAACAACATAATAAATAACCGCGACGCTACGGGCTGGATTGCTAAATGGGCTATCGAGCTCCTTCCGTTCGACATAACATACAAACCACGGCGGGCATTCAAGTCGCAAGTACTAGCTGACTTTGTCGCCGAATGGACAGAAGCCGAACTCCCTAAAGAGTACGGCGCGTACTCTAACTGGATCATGCACTTCGACGGCTCTAAAATGCTGGCCGGATTGGGAGCAGGTGTAGTCCTGACGTCTCCCACCGGAGACACGGTCCAATACGTACTCCAAATATTATACACAAACTGCAACAACGCAGCCGAATACGAGGCTCTGTTGCACGGTCTTTGGATGGCAGTCTCTATGGGAATTCAATGCCTGGAGGTGCACGGGGATTCAAACCTCGCAATATCACAAATAAACGGAGACTTTGATGCCAAGGATTCGAAAATGGCGGCCTACCGTAATGCCGTCCTCAAAATGTCAGCTCGGTTCGAGGGGCTCGAATTCCACCATGTGGCTCGAGAAAGCAATCAAGCGGCGGATATCCTCGCCTGCATCAGCGCTAAACGCGACCCTGTCCCACCTAACATATTCCTGAAAAGGCTGTTCAAGCCATCCGTGGTATTGGTACGGGAGTCCGGCAACACTAGTATGGATCCGAACACACCCCAGATTCTGAACCGTCAGACGTAATCGGAGGCTCCGCCACCGAAATAACACCTTCGGCCCACGAAATCATGGCTGTAATCGCCCCGTGGACTGAGACTTTCTTGGCCTACCTAAATAGACAGGAGCTCCCCGAGGACCAAAATGAAGCACGTTGTATTGTGCGGCGTTCCAAGGCCTACAAAGTACATGAGGGAGAACTCTATAAGAAGAGTGCGATCGGAGTGCTCCAAAGATGCATCTCCTAAGAGGAAGGGCGGCAGCTATTGGCTGAAATCCATGCCGGACTCGGCGGGCACCATGTCGCGGCTCAGACGCTTGTCAGCAAGGCCTTTCGTACAGGATTTTATTGGCCGACAGCCCGAGCAGACGCAGAGGACCTTGTCCAACATTGCGTCGGTTGCCAGCTCTTTGCCAATCAGAGTCATATGCCCCCTACCGCTCTCCAAACAATCCCCATTACTTGGCCCTTCGCTGTCTGGGTGCTGGATATGGTCGGACCCCTTAAAGGGGGAAGCCATAAGAAAAAATACTCATTGGTCATGGTGGAGAAGTTCACCAAATGGATAGAGGCTAAACCAGTCAAAACGGCCGAATCCGGACCAGTGATAGACTTCATATCCGGGGTTGTACATCGATACGGCGTCCACCACAGCATCATCACTGATAATGGCTCAAACTTCACAGCTGATGAAGTGAAAACTTGGTGCGGCAACATGGGCATTAAGCTCGATTACGCCTCCGTCTACCATCCCCAAACAAACGGCCAGGTCGAACGTGCAAACGGTCTCATCATGAGCGGCATCAAACCCAGACTAGTGCGATCCTTGACAGAATCGGACACGCACTGGGTCAAGGAGCTCGACTCCGTACTCTGGGGGCTGCGGACCACGCCGAATCGCACCATCGGATATATACACCATTTTTTATGGTGTACGACGCAGAAGCAGTACTACCCTGCGACATAATACATGATTCGCCCTGCGTGAGCATGTATGAAGAGAAGGAAGCCGAGTTGGATCGGCAGGATAACTTAGATGCCCTGGAGGAGGAGCGCGACGTCGCAAAAGCCCGTTCCGCATTCTATCAGCAGCAGGCTCGACGGTACCAAAGTAGAAAAGTGCGGGCCACAACTTATAATATTGGCGAAATCGTTCTACGCCTATCGGAGAAGAAGAAGGACAAGCTCAAACCTAAGTGGGAGGGTCCCTTCGTTATTGATAAATTTCTCACCGGAGGAGCATACTGCCTACGTAATGCATCCGATAACAAACTCGAGCCAAACCCATGGAACGCAGCCAGACTCCAGAGATTCTACGCCTAGCGCCGAACTCAGTGTTCGTCTCCTTACCCCCTCCTTTTTAATTATGTTCCCTCCTTTTCCTTTCTTGACCTTTTTCCTTCTTCACACAAAGTACTCAATACAGTGCGGAGGCTCGGATCACTCCGGCCGCACTATGTGTGTAAGCTATACCTGGAGGCTTCCTATATGGAAGCTAAATATGATTGCTTTCATGGCTTCTTGCCTATCACATATGCATTCTTTTTCCATATGTGCCCTTTTCTCACCATTATATGCATCGATATGACTTAAGATGTGGCCATGCTGGTGGGAGCACCTCTGCGATTGTTACTGCCGGTTCAGCCGGATGTGTACCTGAGACTGGGCGAAGTCGAAAGCTAGCGTTCTTAAGGGAATATTCGGTCGGTGAACAAAAGATGTTTCTCGTTTATTACAATATGAACCCCCAGAAGTTTTTGTATCCTGTGTCCCTGTTTGCAGTCCGGACATGTACATAGTTGCATGCATACCCAGGGAAAGGAACCCCTAACGGAACTATTCTCCCTGGAAGATGTTTCTTACTATCCATGTAATATAACATAACTAGTTGGGTACTTGTCTGTTCAAGCACTTATGACCCCTACGCCTGGTTTCCACGCATACCCCGGTTCTGTATAACTGAGCGGGTATTCAGATACACCCTGGACTGTCGGATCCGGGGGCTGAAGCGAAAAGGTCCGCCATGACAAATGATTGTAATCCGGCTAGGGACTACATATGTCCATTGAATTACACAGTCACTTGGACTGACTATATTCCTCCTCTATACCTTCCAACAGGCTATCTAGTTTACAATCCTGTTGGAATATTTTGCGGCTAACGCTACCTGGTCATACACCAGACTCACGGGAATTTCTTGCCCATCTGCCCCGCCGGTCCGACTTCGGCCATATGGTTCGGGTCAAGCTTGGTATAGCGCATCTTCACCATAGCCCATGCTTCTCTTGCGCCCTGTCGGCAGGCTGACATCTTCCACAATCGAAAGCGCCGCCGTGCTCCTTGGAGCATATCCACGAGCTCCCCCATGCCTTTTGGCAGGAGGCTTGATGGCCACAAAGCCTGGGCAATACCCTGCATCACCTGCCGAGCTCGCTCGTGTAGCTGTGAGAGGTCTTGCAGCAAATCGCCTGTAGACGCGGGCATCTCTTCTTCAGGGCGGCCCGTCAGCATACCTACAGAATAAAAATTCGTTCACTATGCTTCCTCGCCGAGCTATAATACAGTTCGTCTAGGCACTTACCATAAATGTCGCGACGAAGCCTTTTGTTCTCCTTCACGGAGTCCGCCAGTTGAGCGCGAACATCTTTTAATTCGATGCCCAGCCGGATATTGGCATCTTGAAAATTGTTCTTCTCCTGCCTAACTTGCGTATGAACACGCTCGCTAGCTTTTAGCTGCCTTTGGAGATGTAACTCGTTATATCTTACGACCTCCGGATTCAACCCGGGATTGTCTGCAGAATTTTCTGTTAGACTCATCATACAAGCCACATACTAACTGGTACATCTCCGTACAATTGAGACAAATGTTACCAGATGAGGCCTTCTGGGATTCCTCTAACTTGGCAACCGTGCCTTCAGCTGGGTCTTGCACTCCTCCAGCTCTCGAGACAATTGGGCATTCTTGTCTACAAGGACCTCTGCATAAATTGATCCTTAAAACAGTTGTTCCAACCGTTTCAAGTCTCAGGGTCTACTGCTATACATGCTTATCAAATTTTCTTACCCATATATCTTTGGCACACTGGTCCGTCGCTCGGGCAAGCCCGCCTTGAGTAGCTCAGATGTATGCGTCTCCTGAATTGAAAGCATTAAATGCCTCTTTGGAAAAGATGTTGTTGCGAAGTACAGCCCATCGGCGCCGGTGATTCATGGTGCTCTCTACCTAGGAATTTGTGGCGGAGAGCATATCCGCATCCTCTGTCGCAGGACAATTCGGCATCGGCCCTGCGTCCGCCTCCTCTCTCGAAGCCGGTTCTGGAATCCGGCTGGTGGAGGCGTGATTGCCAGGATCTCCGGATATAGTCTGGCTACTCCTCTTTCTGCCAGGACACGAAGGACGCTGCTACATTTCGAAAACAATAATCATAGAGTAGGTTTTTACCATACCTCTGTAGTGGCGTTTCGGCCCTAACCGCCTTCCTGTTAAGCCTGCCCGATCCGGATGCCCTTTGCCGACGAGTCCCCAAGGGCTCGGCGCCGCGCTCTGACTGTCGTCTCTGCAAAAATACGACACTTCAGGTATAAGGCATGGCATCAGAAAGGAGTCCTCTTCGGAGGATAGGGTTTTTTGGCTTGGCTTACACGCTGTAGAGGTAGCAGTCCGGGATAGTCGGCGATAATAGCCACTGAGGCGCCATCGCAGGTCGCCTGATAAAATATCCCATTGACGAGCTCCACAGTAATATCCAGATCTTCTTCGAGTCCTGGATCGAAGGCCCTTCCGGGGTCCTCTGGCTGCGGGGAGGGGTTGGAGATTCCTTCTACGGCCCTCCTCAGTTCCTGCTCAAAAATATCGAGGTAAATAATCTTGACGAAGAACGCCAGAATGAGTGAAGCAGGGGAAAGAGTGACGACTTACCCAGCTTGGGGGATTGTACATAGAAAACCTATCCCGCGGTTTAATATGAAGGAATTCTTCTTCTCCTCCTCTATACAAATTGAAAAATATCCTCGCCGGAGCAGTGGCGGAGTCCGAACCCTTACGACCACAGCGGGTGACATCATCTTCCCTGTTGTAGTGCCACATGGGCTTCCCCTGATATTGAAGCGGCTGCACTCCCCACATTATGCATATTGCCATAACCTCGACTATTGTCAGCCCTGATTTTGCCAGCAACTTTATCCTGCTCATCAGGAAGTGTATTTCTCTGGTATCCTCCTCTTGGGGGCCCCGAGGGCGCCAACTTCGGCGTGGCTTCGGCGGAGCATTACTGAACTCAGGGAGACCTGCCCGGACTGGATCTCGAAGGGGAACGTCATCGACATAAAACCACTCCGAGGACCAGTTCTCTGGTGCCTTCTTGGGAGTACCGCATAAGTATCCGGTCTCGGCGACGCGCCATACTTCGGCTCCGCCACTTGACATATGGATTCCCCCTGGTTGTGAGGGACGAGGAATCTTTCATAACCCGAAGTGAGCCTCGCAGCCCAGAAATAGTTCACAAAGGGCGACGTATCGTGCTATATGCAGTACGGAGGCAGCGGTGAAGTTGTGCAACTGGAGACCATAGAACTCCAGGAGCCCGCAAAGGAATGGGTGGATTGGAAACCTGACGCCTCTTAGCAGATGCGGTATGAGGCATATTCGTTCCCCGGGGGATGGATTAGGAGATCTCTCCGCTTGCTCCCCGCCATTATAGGTGGCTATTCCGGCTCGAACGGGGACCATGAATGCCGGTGGAAGAAACCATTGGGTCTGCAGCTTTATCAAACGACTTTGAGGAACTGAACACTCTTCCCAGTCACCTGGCTTGGAGCGAGGGGAATGAGAGGAAGATCTGCGGCGACCGGCCATGTTGGAATGGTTTCTTCCAGAGAACTCTGTTGGATGCTTGCTCGAGGGAAGAGGGTGAGGCTTGGATCTGAGAATCCTCGCCTCTTCAAATGGACAGTTTGCCTGCCGGACCGGGGGTGTCAAATGCAAAAATGCCTTGGCGCCTCGTATTTGCTCGACACGTGGAGATGGTCATTATTGAAGCACAGAAGCCGAGGAGTACAACATTGATGGGAAGCCGGACACTGTTCATTGCAACATGTACTTTGGAGTATTCGGAGATGGAACCCGCCTTGCAATGCCGAAGACAAACTGCGCGCCGGACTCATCGTCATTGAAGCTTGGTTCAGGGGATACTGAGGGAGTCCTGGATTAGGGGGTATCCGGACAGTCGGACTATATACCTTGGCCGGACTGTTGGACCATGAAGATACAAGACTCAAGACTCCGTCCCGTGTCTGGATGGGACTCTCCTTTGCGTGGAAGACAAGCTTGGAAATCCGGATATTCTTCTTTGTAACCGACTCCATGTAAACCCTAGCCTCCTTCAGTGTCTATATAAACCGGAGAGTTTAGTCCATAGAGACAGAATCATAATCATCATAGGCTAGCTTCTAGGGTTTAGCCTCTACGATCTCGTGGTAGATCAACTCTTGTAATACCCCTATCATCAATATCAATCAAGCAGGAAGTAGGGTTTTACCTCCATTGAGAGGGCCCGAACCTGGGTAAAACATTGTGTCCCTTGCCTCTTGTTACCATCAGCCTTAGACGCACAGATCGGGACCCCCTACCCGAGATCCGCTGGTTTTGACACCGACATCGGCTGCCTGTACTCCCAGTGCCACCGCGCTTGGTGCACCGAGATGTGCAGACGTCGATGAACTGGGGAGAAATGCGTCGGCGTCGGTGGAGGAGGGGGAGGAGGAGCACGCGAGGATGAGGCGCCGGGGGTGCCCTTGCCCTTGCCCTTGCCGCTGCTGCAGCTGAAGAGGCCCATTGCTTGCTAGGGTTTGCTATCGTCGGTGAGGAAGCACAAGGGGATGGTGGGGGGCAAATGTGGACGAAAGTGGATGAGGCCGGCCCCCGCCGCACGTGTGGTTCAAAAGGACGCTTCCACTGGCTGACTAGTGGGCTGTTGTCGGTGGTCGCCATAAATTAGACGATGGGCAATAGTTGGGTGGCCTACAAGTGAGGCCGCGGCGGACGCCAAGGGGATGCGCGACGTGTCCACTTCGCGTCCGTGCTGACGCTTTCCAGGTGCAATTTTGGGACGAAAATGGGTAGGCACGGACGCCAGGCGGACGAGATTTGGGTTTGGGTCGGCGCGTCGGGCCTCCACTTTTGTCCGCGCCGACCCAAACGGACACAGGTGGACAAAATGGGTCGCCCCATTGGAGTTGCTCTGACCCCCGTCTGTTTTGTCCAGATTTCGTCCGTTTGGAAATGGCAATGGGGCGATATCCGTTCGGATTTATGGATGCGCCGTTCATGCGCCCAACGCGTGGCCGCATCTTGTCCGTCTGCATGCAATTTTTTTGAGACCTTTTATAGTACATCAGGAGAATATGGGACATCCATTTTTTGTGCTTGGACGGCTCAGACGAGGCAATACTACAATAGAATTTTGGTAGTATATTTTGTGGCCAGGGGCATTTTTGACAAATCACTGTTCATCGAAATCACAGGGTTGGACAGAGGAGAAATTTCACCGATTCATTCCACATCCCCTTCCCTGCACCGCATCGCACCCTCTCCATCACTGGTCATTTCTCGACGCCGCACGCTCGCCATCGACAACGGCTATTGTGGATGGCAATAGAAGGAGATGACGAAGTCGAGCCATCACAGTCCGCTGTCACCGCCATACGTGCTGCCTATCTGTACGCGAGGGTTTTGCATGCCACCGTCGGCCGGGTCAGCCTGTACTGCACTGTCGCCATCTCCTGTCCTAGCCGGCTGTTGTCCTTGGCAGATGGCCCTGCCATTTTGTGCTCCGTTCGAACCTTCAGGATGTTGAGTGGGTCGTCGAGGGAGATGAAAGGCAAGCCGTCGCTCCGGCCGCATGGCCCTATGTGCTTGCAGCTGCTTGTTGCCGGATGTGATATGTATGTGGAGGTTGTCAATAGAGGGGTCATCCTGCTAGCCTATAGCATCACAAAGAGGATCGGCAGGACCAGTCTGCCCTTCACCTACTAAGACGACATTTACCTCCTCTAGACATACATGTACTTCACCAAGTCTGAGACCGAGTCCGTGGACGCCCTACAGATGAAGCTCAATGCCGAGTCGCCGACGGTGTCGTCGTCCACCTTCAAATTCCGCAATAGGAGAGTCTACTAGGACCACGAGTATCAAATTGGTTTCATCTTGACAGATTTGCATTTGACTGAAATCTCCAGGTCGTGAATGCTACTGCCGCTGCCTTGGTGCGGCGGCAAGAGGGCCGCCGGGCGGCACGTGGCGGCTGCGTTGTTGAGTGTAGAGAATGATTTGGTGCATCGATAATTGATTGATCATGTACTAGGCACATATGTATAGGTACAAGGGGTGCGACCGATATCTTGTCTCCTAAGATACACATACATACGGAGGAAGACAGACAGTACATGTACTACATACAAATCCAGACCTACGTACATGTACACATGATCAACACCCTCCCGCTGTCGAAGCATCGTCGGTGGCGCAGAGACTGGACCGAAAGCCCTCGAAGGTCGAGGTGGGTAGTCCCTTCGTCATGACACCTGCGAACTGCTGATCGGTGGGCACATGTAGAACGCGAACACGACCAAGTGCAACGTGCTCCCCGACGAAGTGGATGTCAAGCTCAATATGCTTCGTCCGTCGGTGATGGACAGGGTTGGCAGCAAGGTACACCGCGGAGACGTTATCACGGTAGACGAGTGTCGCTTTGGTAACCTCACATAGCAACTCCTGAAGTAGCTATCGTAGCCAAGAGCACTCCGCGACGGCGTTGGCCACGGCCCGATACTTAGTCTCGGCGCTCGATCGTGAGACCGTGGGTTGTCATTTAGACGACCACAAAATCAAAGAGGGCCCGAGGTAGACACAATAGCCGGAAGTGGAGCATCGAGTGTCGGGACACCCAGCCCAGTCGGCGTCGGAGTAGGCGACAAGGCTGGTGTCAGGTGAGGCCGTCAGGGTGAGACCCATGGCCGTGGTGCCACGTATGTACCGAAGTATACGTTTCATGAGAGCCCAATGTGTGTCACGAGGAGCATGCATGTGAAGGAACGCCTGCTGGACTGCATACTGAATGTCCGGACACGTCAGTGTGAGGTACTGAAGCGCACCAACGATGGAGCGGTAGATGGGAGCGTTGGACGTTGGATAACCCTCGATGGCGGACACCTTAGCCTTCATGTCGATAGGCGTGGGAGCAGGCTTGCAATTAAGCATGCCCGCTCGCTCCAGAAGCTCGTAGGTGTACTGCTGCTAGTGCAGGAAGAAGGTAGTAGCCCTGCGCACGACCGCGATGCCGAGGAAGTAGTGGAGAGCCCCCAAGTCCTTGAGGGTGAGCTCGGTGCCGAGGCGAGCTATGATCTGCTGAAATAGCGCTGGCGAGAATGCAGCCAGGATGATGTCATCGACATACAGTAGGAGGTACGCGGTGGCGGGGCCCTGGTGATAGACAAACAGGGAGGCATTAGACCGTGTGGACCGAAACCCCTGCTGCTGAAGGAAGGTCCGATCCGCTAGTACCAGGCTCGAGGTGCCTGCTTCAACCCGTAGAGAGAACGGGAGAGAAAGCACACATGGTCCAGATAGTCGGTGTCGACGAAACCAGTAGGCTCCTAACAGAACACCTGCTCGTCGAGATTGCCATGCAGGAAAGCATTAGACACATTGATAACCCGCAAGTATACGGGATAGTTGTAGCCTCTTTCGATAAGTAAGAGTGTCGAACCCAACGAGGAGCTAAAGGTAGAACAAATACTCTCTCAAGTCCTATTGGCCACTGATATGACTTTACGCATGCTTGACGTTCGCTTTACCTAGAACAAGTATGAAACTAGAAGTACTTTATAGGTGTGATAGGATAGGTTTGCAAGATAATAAAGAACACGTAAATAAAAAGTAGGGGCTGTTTAGATAAAGATGCAATAAAGTAAATATAGCGAGTGTGGAAAAGTGGTGGTAGGAGTTGTGAAATTGTCCCTAAGCAATTGACTACGTTACTAGACCGGTAATCACTATTGCAATTCTATTTGAGGGAGAGGCATAAGCTAACATACTTTCTCTACTTGGATCATATGCACTTATGATTGGAACTCTAGAAAGCATCCGCAACTACTAAAGATTCATTAAGGTAAAACCCAACCATAGCATTAAAGCATCAAGTCCCCTTTTATCCCATACGCAAATGACCTACTTACTCGGGTTTGTGTTTCAGTCACTCACGCAACCCACCATAAGCAAATCATAAACATATTGCAAACCCTACAGCGAGAATCCCTCACGCTTGCGCGACACGGAGGTCACAATAGGACAGCACCAATAATAAAACATGCAACTCAAACCAATCATAGCAATTCATCAATCACCGATAGGACAATAGAAATCTACTCAGACATCATAGGATGGCAACACATCATTGAATAATAATATGAAGCATAAAGCACCATGTTCATGTAGAGGGTACAACGGGTTGCGGGAGAGTGGATCGCTGGATATAGATGGGGGAAGGTGATGGAGATGTTACTGAAGATGACGGCGGTGTTGGTGAAGATCGCGGTGATGATGATGGCCCCTGGCGGCATTCCGGTGCCACAGGAAGCAAGGGGGGAGAGCCCCCCTTCTTCTTCTTCTTCCTTGACCTTCTCCCTAGATGGGAGAAGGGTTTCTCGTATGGTCCTTGGCTCCCATGGCTTGGGAGGGGCGAGAGCCCCTCCGAGATTGGATCTATCTCTCTGTTTCTCCGTTCTCAGATTCTACCCCAACACCGTTTCTTAAATATCCGGAGATCCGTAACTCCGATTGGGGTGAATCTTTCGCCCAGATCTTTCTCATAAAATTAGCTTTCTTGCGCCAAAAGAAGAGCATCAACCACCTTACGGGTGGCCCACGAGAGCCCAGGCCGCGCCCGGGGGGGAGGGCGCGCCCCTCTGTCTCGTGGCCACCCCGGACACCGTTTCGCGTTGATTTCACTTCCCAAAAATCATAAATATTCCCAAAAAAATCTCCGTCCGTTTTTATCCCGTTTGGACTCCGTTTGATATTGGGTTTCTGCGAAACAAAAAACATGCAACAGACAGGAACTGGCACTGGGCACTGGATCAATATGTTAGTCCCAAAAAATAGTATAAAAAGTTGCCAAAAGTATATGAAAGTTGGATAATATTGGCATGGAACAATCAAAAATTATAGATACGATGGAGACGTATCAGCATCCCCAACTTAATTCCTGCTCGTCCTCGAGTAGGTAAATGATAAAAGAAGATAATTTTTGATGTGGAATGCTACCTAGCATAATCTTGATCATATGTCTAATCACGGCATGAATATTAAGATACGAGTGATTCAAAGCAATAGTCTATCATTTGACATAAAAACAATAATACTTCGAGCGTACTAATAAAGCAATCATGTCTTTTCAAAACAACAAGGCCAAAGCAAGCTTATCCCTACAAAATCATATAGTTTGGCCATGCTTCATTTTCGTCACACAAAATGCACCCATCATGCACAACCCCGATGACAAGCCGAGCAATTGGTTCATACTTTTTAATGCGCTTCAGCTTTTTCAACCCTCACGCAATACATGAGCACAAGCCATGGATATAGCACTATAGGTGGAATAGAATATGATGATGGAGGTTATGTGGAGAAGACAAAAAAAGGGGAGAAAGTCTCACATCGACGCGACTAATCAACGGGCTATGGAGATGCCCATCAATTGATGTCAATGCAAGGAGGAGGGATTGCCATGCAACGGATCCACTAAGAGCTATAAGTGTATGAAAGATCAACAAAAGAAACTAAGTGAGTGTGCATCCAACTTGCTTGCTCATGAAGACCTAGGGCATTTGAGGAAGCCCATCGTTGGAATATACAAGCCAAGTTCTATAATGAAAATTCCCACTAGTATATGAAAATGAAAACATAGGAGACAATATATATGAAGAACATGGTGCTACTTTGAAGCACAAGATATGAGACTCACTACATGAAGAACATGGTGCTACTTTGAAGCCCAAGTGTGGAAAAAGAGAAAGTAACATTGCCCCTTTTTATTTTTTTTATTTTTTTATTTTTTCTTTCTTTTTTTTTCTTTGGCCTTTCATTTTTTGGCCTTTCTTTTTTTCTTTTTGGGGACAATGCTCTAATAATGATGATCATCACACTTTTATTTACTTATAACTCGATACTGGAACAAAGTTATGACTCTATATGAATGCTTCTAGCGGTGTACCGGGATGTGCAATGATCTAGCGTAGCAATGACATCAAAAAATGGACAAGCCATGAAAACATCATGCTAGCTATCTTAAGATCATGCAAAGCAATATGACAATGAATGCTCAAGTCATGTATATGATGATGATGGAAGTTGCATGGCAATATATCTCGGAATGGCTATGGAAATGCCATGATAGGTAGGTATGGTGGCTGTTTTGAGGAAGATATAATGAGGTTTATGTGTGATAGAGCGTATCGTATCACAGGGTTTGGATGCACTGGCGAAGTTTGCACCAACTCTTGAGGTGAGAAAGGGCAATGCACGGTACCGAAGAGGCTAGCAATGATGGAAAGGTAAAAGTGCGTATAATCCATGGACTCACATTAGTCATAAAGAACTCATATACTTATTGCAAAAGTTTATTAGCCCTCGAAGCAAAGTACTACTGCGCATGCCCCTAGGGGGATAGATTGGTAGGAAAAGACCATCGCTCGTCCCCGACCGCCACTCATAAGGAAGACAATCAAAGAAACAACACATGCTTCAAATTTGTCACACAACGGTTACCATACGTGCATGCTACGGGACTTGCAAACCTCAACACAAGTGTCTCTACAATCCACAACGACCCACTAGCATGACTCTAATATCACCATCTTTATATCGCAAAACTATTGCAAGGACTCAAACATATCATATTCAGCGTTCTACAAGTTTATGTAGGATTTTATGACTAACCATGTGAATGACCAATTCCTGTCATCTCTCTAAATAGATATAAGTGAAGAAAGAGAGTTTAATTCTTTCTAGAAAAGATATGCCCATGCAATAACAATTATAAGTGAAGCAAAAGAGCATTCTACAAATGACAGTTTTCTATGTGAAGAGAAACAAGCAATCCAGACTTCAAATGATACAAGTGAAGCTCATGAAGCATTCTATAAAGCCATACTCAAAAGATATAAGTGAAGTGCAATGAGCATTCTATAAATCAACCAAGGACTATCTCATACCAGCATGGTGCATAAAAGAAAAGTGAAAACTAAATGCAGAAGACGCTCCAAGACTTGCACATAATGCGTGAACGAAACGAATTCGAAAACATACCGATACTTGTTGAAGAAAGAGGGGATGCCTTCCGGGGCATCCCCAAGCTTAGACGCTTGAGTCTCCTTGAATATTTACTTGGGGTGCCTCGGGCATCCCCAAGCTTGAGCTCTTGCCTCTCTTCCTTTTCCTCATATCGAGACATCCTCGATTAGACACTACATCCACACAAAACTTCAACAGAAAACTCGGTAAGATCCGTTAGTATAATAAAGCAAATAACCACTCTAAGTACTGTTGCAAACCAGTTCATATTTTGTTTTTGCATTGTGTCTACTGTAATATAGCTTTTTCATGGATTAATCCACTGATATAAATTGTTAGATTCATCAAAACAAGCAAACTATGCATCAAAAACAGAATCTATCAAAAACAGAACAGTCTGTAGCAATCTGAACATACACCATACTTCTGGTACCCCAAAAATTCTACCAAAATTAGGAAAAATAAAAAAGTTGTATAGCAAGGCAGTGCAAAAGGAATAAGAACCAATTGATGTTCCAATTAAAAATGTAAAATCGCGCACTACAGCCAAAGTTTCTGTCCTGCACCGTACAAACCAACAAGCATTGTAAACATCCTAAAGGCAAACCTTAGCACATTATTTTTATAATACAATGGAATTGTACAAGGGGATAATTATTTTTTTTGAAAAGTTTCTGTAATCAAGATTCACATAGTTTCCGTGAGCATGAACAAAGTTCAAGGCTAGCTCCCACTTCAACAATGCTTGTCTCTCTCACTTTCACTTTCCTTTTTGAAAAGTTTTGGGTTCCCCTCTTTATTTTTGTTGTTTTTAAACTATATGAAAGCACTCAACAGAAATAAATGACTCTCTAAAACTTCCGGGTTGTCTCCCTGGCAGCGCTTTCTTTAAAGCCATTAAGCTAGGCATATAGTGCTCAAGTAGTGAATCCACCCGGATCCCAAGGTATATCAAAGCCAATTTTAATTAACAATGATTTGTAATTTAGCAGTGAGCACAAAGTAACATAAATCATGTACACGAAGTCTAACTCTCTTCCTATGCATCGGCATGTCGTAAAAGAACAATTCATGCACACATAGTAAAGGCCATAGCATATTATAAACAATTTCTTGCAATTTTATCGTGTGGGAAACAAAGAGAGGTGGAGATATAGTTCCTCTCTCATAATAATTGCAAGTAGGAGCAGCAAGCACATGCATATTATATTCATCAAAATCATCATGCGTAGAAGTAAAAGGCAACCCATCAATATAATCCTTAATAAGTGCAAGCTTCTCTGATATAGTGTAGTCGGGAGAATTCAAAAAGATAATAGGACTATCATGCATGGGTGCACTAGCAACAATTTCATGTTTAACATAAGGAACTATAGCAAGTTCATCTCCATAAGCATAATTCATATTGGCATCTTGGCCAGAAGCATAGCAAGCATCATCAAAAAGGGATATTTCAAGAGAATCAACGGGATCATATCAATCATCATAGCAATCATCCTTCGGTAAGCACGAAGTGGAATTAAACAATGTATGAGTTGAAGAGTTACTCTCATTAGAAGGTGGGCACGGGTGATCAATCCGCTCTTCCTTATTTTGTTCTTCGCTCTTCTCATCATCTTTTTCATCCAATGAGCTCACAGTTTCATCAATTTCTTCTTCCATAGATTCCTGCAAAATATTGTTCTCTTCTTGGGCAGCGGAGACTTTCTCAATAAGTGCATTCATTTCGTAATTGTATTCATAATTCTCATAGCAATATTTGTGGATAGCTAAATTTTCAGATCTATAAACAACATCATCAAAATCTTCAAACTCTTTACACATAGATTCAATTTCATAAGCACCCATAAAAGCAACAAATTCTTCTATTTGTTCCACATCATAGTAATCATATATACCATTAGCATAAGAAGCTAAGGTTTTATTATCATTAAATTTGCATGAAAAGGGAAGGTGTGGAGCCTTCATCCTAGAGCAACTAGTATAACGATAACTCACACATAGTTGCCAAGCATACCACTTCAATATATGAATTTGATCCCATAATAGTTTCCCTTTTTGTGTTAAGCGATAATCCCTAAAGTATTCACGTTGATCCAACGTTACTCCCATTACATAATTGAATGGGGTTTTCTCAGGATTATTAAAGTAGTACATAATATCTTTCACATAACCAGCATCGAGGGTTTTAGGAGGTTCCCCATCTCCATGAGTAGCAAGTACACCTAATTTTTTTGGTATTTCGTGTTCCATATCCATAACTAAAGATAGAGAACAACTAAGAACAGCAAATAAAAATTACTTTGTGATAAAGCAAACAAGCACACACGAGAATATTCACCCCACGCTATGACTCCCCGGCAACGGCGCCAGAAAAAGGTCTTGATAACCCGCAAGTATACGGGATAGTTGTAGCCTCTTTCGATAAGTAAGAGTGTCGAACCCAATGAGGAGCTAAAGGTAGAACAAATACTCTCTCAAGTCCTATCGGCCACTGATACGACTCTACGCCCGCTTGACGTTCGCTTTACCTAGAACAAGTATGAAACTAGAAGTACTTTGTAGGTGTGATAGGATAGGTTTGCAAGATAATAAGGAACATGTAGATAAAAAGTAGGGGCTGTTTAGATAAAGATGTAATAAAGTAAATATAGCGAGTGTGGAAAAGTGGTGGTAGGAGTTGTGAAATTGTCCCTAAGCAATTGACTACGTTACTAGACCGGTAATCACTATTGCAATTCTATTTGAGGGAGAGGCATAAGCTGACATACTTTCTCTACTTGGATCATATGCACTTATGATTGGAACTCTAGAAAGCATACGCAAGTACTAAAGATTCATTAAGGTAAAACCCAACCATAGCATTAAAGCATCAAGTCCCCTTTTATCCCATACGCAAATGACCTACTTACTCGGGTTTGTGTTTCAGTCACTCACGCAACCCACCATAAGCAAATCATAAACATATTGCAAACCCTATAGTGGGAATCCCTCACGCTTGCACGACATGGAGGGCACAATAGGACAGCACCAATAATAAAACATGCAACTCAAACCAATCATAGCAATTCATCAATCACAGATAGGACAATAGAAATCTACTCAGACATCATAGAATGGCAACACATCATTGGATAATAATATGAAGCATAAAGCACCATGTTC
Organism: Triticum timopheevii; assembly: GCA_963921465.1. NCBI lineage: Eukaryota > Viridiplantae > Streptophyta > Magnoliopsida > Poales > Poaceae > Triticum > Triticum timopheevii. The sequence continues at coordinate 179,984,719 of OY997266.1, forward strand.
AAGTAGAGGTACAGCGGGTTGCGGGAGAGTGTACCGCTGGATATAGATGGGGGAAGGTGATGGAGATGTTGGTGAAGATGACGGCGGTGTTGGTGAAGATCGCGGTGATGATGATGGCCCCCGACGGCGTTCCGGTGCCACCGGAAGCAAGGGGGAGAGAGCCCCCCTTCTTCTTCTTCTTCCTTGACCTTCTCCCTAGATGGGAGAAGGGTTTCCCCTCTGGTCCTTGGCTCCCATGGGTTGGGAGGGGCAAGAGCCCCTCCGAGATTGGATCTATCTCTCTTTCTCTGCGTTCTCAGATTCTACCCCTTCACCGTTTCTTAAATATCCGGACATCCCTAACTCCGATTGGGGTGAATCTTTCGCCCAGATCTTTCTCATAAAATTAGCTTTCTTGCGCCAAAAGAAGAGCGTCAACCTCCTTACGGGTGGTCCACGAGAGCCCAGCCCGCGCCCAGGGGGAGGGCGCGCCCCTCTGTCTCGTGGACACCCCGAACACCGTTTCGCGTTGATTTCACTTCCCAAAAATCATAAATATTCCCAAAAAAATCTCCGTCTGTTTTTATCCCGTTTGGACTCCGTTTGATATTGGGTTTCTGCAAAACAAAAAACATGCAACAGACAGGAACTGGCATAGTATAAAAAGTAGCCAAAAGTATATGAAAGTTGGATAATATTGGCATGGAACAATCAAAAATTATAGATACGATGGAGACGTATCACACATCGAGCTGGTGGACTGGCCAGGTGCGAGAAACAGCAAGCTAGAGAACAGCGTGAATCGTGCCTGGTTTGATAACCGGGGCGAAGGTGTCGGTGAAGTCCACGCCGACACGTTGGCGAAAGCCGCGCACCACCCAACGTGCCTTATACCGCTCGAGAGAACCGTCGGGGCGAGTCTTGTGGCGGAAGACCCACTTGCCAGTGATGACATTAGCACGGGGAGGCCGCAGAACAAGATGCCACGTACGGTTGCGCTGCAGGGTGTCAAACTCCTCATGCATCGCAGGTAGCCAGTTCGGATCCCTAAGGGCTGCGCGAGCGGAGCTGGGGAGCGGAGATGGCGCTGAGGTAGATGCAGCACACACATACTCGTTCGACGAGGGGTGCGGCCGCAGCGACGGGGGCCGCGGGGGCCGCATTGGGGGCCGCGGCAGGGGCGGCCGAGGGGGCCGCAGCGACGGGGCCGCCAGCGCGGGGAGCGTGGGCAGGGCCGAGTCCGGTGCGCGGCTGGGCGGTTCGCCAGAGGTGGAGGCAGGGGCGAACTAAGCCACAGGAGACGCCGAATGTGACGGTACCTGCTGAAACAGGAACACCAGCTCATCAAAGTACACATGCCGCAAAGTGAAAACACGATGGGACACTGGATCATAGCACTGGTAACCTTTGGTGTTGGGAGGATAATAAAAAAATGCAAGGAAACAACCGTGGAGCGAGTTTGTGAGGAGCAGTGGACGCGGTGCTAGGATAACAGAGACACCCGAAGATGCGAAGACCATCATAAGATGGAGCCGCACCGAAGAGGCGATGGTGAGAGTGTAGTTCCAGCAGGAATGATAGGGGCGACTGTTAATAAGGAGGCTAGCGGTCGCGAGCGCGTCCGACCAGAACCGAGGAGGCGCGTAGGAGTGGAAGAGCAACATGCGGACACAGTCATTAAGAGTGCAAAGGACGCGCTCGGCGTGACCATTCTGCTGAGACGTGTAGGGGCAGGTGAGATGAAAGATGGTGGCGTGGGACACAAGTAAATTGCGGACGGCGACGTTGTCAAACTCCTTGCCGTTGTGAGTTTGCAAGGGAGAATAGGACGACCGAACTGTGTGGTGACATATGAATAAAAGGTTGTTAGTGTGGCAAGAGCGTCGGACTTGCGACAGAGAGGGAATGTCCACACATAATGAGAAAAATCATCCAATATCACCAAATAGTATAAATAGCCCGTGTTGCTAGCAACCGGGGACGTCCAAACATCACTATGCAATAACTGAAACGGAAAGGTGGAAATGTTTGTAGACTCGCTAAAGGGAAGACGAATGTGCTTGCCAAGACGGCAAGCCTCACAAGTGTGATCGTCGACCTTATTATATGAGAAAGAAAAACTCTGAAGAATCTGACGCATAACCGTGGAGTTGGGATGACCGAGACGGGCATGCCAAAGATCGACACTGATGGTGAAGGCGACGAGACGACGAGTGGTGGTGGCGCTGGAGGGATGCACTGGGTAAAGCTCGTCCAGGCTGTCACATCGGTGGAGTACCATCCATGTACGGGCGTCCTTCACAGAAAAACCGATATCGTCAAAGTCAACAGTGATAGGATTCTCACGAGCAAGGTGACGAACAGAAACGAGATTAGTGACTAAGTCATGAGACACAAGAACATTAGACATATTGACAGGAGTAGAAGTAGAGAGAAAAGACATATGACCGACATGTGTAATGGGTAGGGAGGAACCATTACCAACGGTGATACGGGTGGGATTATGAACGGGAGTGGCAGACGTGAGGTTACCGGGATGAGCAGTCATGTGAGCGGTGGCGCCCCAGTCCATGTACCAGTCACCACAACGACCATAGAAGCTCGGTGACGAGGAGGAGTGCAGAGCAGCGAGCAGGGCCGGGTCCCACGGCGGCGGCACCTGAGGAGGGTAAAACCCTCTATAGGCCGGATCGGGAGCTGCACCGAAGGCCGACGTGGCGGCGGCTCCATAGGCGGGTGCGGCCCCGTAGGCCGGCGCGGCCCCATAGGCGGGCGCAGGTGGGGGGCGGCACCATAGCCGCTGTAGGGAGTGGCGTTCTGCGCGGCGAAGAGAGCCTGGTGGCCCGCCAGGCGAGGCCCAAGGATGCCTGAAGCAGGAGCCCGAGGGACCAGCATCAAGTACGCCTGGATGACGCTGGTCCACGGGTTGGCGTTGTACGTCCATGGAGGAATCACCTGCTGCTGCTGCTGACGAGCCCCCCCCCTGGCGCTTGTTGCTTCTGCGGCCGCCCCCGCGGCGGTTGCCCCGACATCCGCCACCCGGTTGCTGGGGCATAGTGGGAGGGTCAGAAGGCGTGGGCGAGAGGGGAAGTACCCCGGAGATGCGGGGGGGGGGGGGGGGGGGGGGGGCGGCTGCTGGCGCGGCGCGGGTGGGGCGGCCGGTGGAGGGGTGCCACGTGAGGTGCCAGTGGCGAGGCGTGATGCCGCACACGCTTCTTGACCCCCATCATCCGGCGCTCCTCCAACCGCAAGTACTCCATGAACTTGGGGAAGCAGGGCTCCAGCATCAAGGTGAGGTTGGAGGCAGCATTGCCGAAGTCCTCGTTGAGACCGGCAGTGAGCGTGCTGAGGAGGAGGTCGTCATCCACCTTGGCTCCAATGTCGCGGAGCTCATCCGCCAACGTCTTCAGGCGGTGGCAGTAGTCATCAATGGACAAGTCATCCTGGTGACAGTCAAAACATTCCTGCTGCTAAAAAAGCGGCACTGAAGCTTGTTGTCGGTGAAGAGGCCGTTCAGCTTGACCCACATGGCGCGGGCATCGTTGCCGGCGCTCATGACCGTGTGGAACAAGTCCTTGGAGATGGTGGTGAAGAACCACCGGATGATCGTGGCGTCGATCGCGGTCCACTCGGCGTCGTCCACCATGGTACGGGAGTCAACGGTGCCATCCACATGATCCACGAGGTCTGTGTTTTGTATGCAATACATGTAGTGTCTGTCTCCCTCAGTATGTACGTGTATCTTAGGAGACAAGATACCGGTCGCACCCCTTGTACCTATATATATGTGCCTAGTGCATGATCAATCAATTATCGATGCACCAAATCATTCTCTACATGGTATCTATCGCAAGTCGATCCTACCGCTTCCACAAAACCTAGCCGCCGCCGCGATCTACCACCGCTGCCACCCCCCTCCCCACGCGCGCCTCCCCGCGTGCCCTCTCCTCCCCACTGCGCCGCCCACCTCCCACTGTCGCGCCGCTCCTCCACAGCCGGCCGCTCTATCCCACAACCTTAGGTCAACGTCCCTATATCTCAATGTTGTGGGACATAGCGGCCGGCCGTGTGTGACCAAGGAGACAACCAGCTAGACAGACGACTGGGGCGGCCGCGTACAGTGAGGAATGATAGACGACCTGGAATGAGATGGGGTAGAATTGTGATTAATTACATTATTTTCTTATAAGGTGTGATTAATCATTATAGTTAACATTAATAAAGGACAAATAAGTGACTATAAAAGATAAATCTATCCTAATAGTCAATTACCAAAATGTCCTACGGCAAAAAAATCTAGGATTAATACTGATCATTAGATCAGTCATATACTACACGTTATTTTTTGTAGTACGATGCATCGTAAAAACTCTATTTTTTAAAGCAACATAATGCCAGCGGCCGAGCTTCATGCCGGCCGGCAATAAAACTAGCGGTCTACAGAATGGTCACCACCTAGTTTCACGCCTGCAACAAAATCAGTGGCCGGCACACTAGCCAACCTTCAAATGAACAACTTTTTTACGCCAGCAACAAAGTCAACGACCGGCACACTCGTCAGCCTTCAAAATGAACAAGTTTTTGGCGCCGGCAACAAAGCCAGCGGCTGGCACAGTAGCCAGCCTTCAAAATGAACAAGTTTTTATGCCAGCAACAAAGCCAGCGGCCGTCACACTAGCCAACATTCAAAATGGACAAATATTTGGCAGCGTCAACAAAGCCAGCGGCAAGAACACTAACCATCCTTCAAAATGAAGAAGTTTTTTTATGCCGGCTACAAAGCCAGCTGCCGGCACACTAGCCAGCCTTCAAAATGAACAAGTTTTTGGCGCTGGCAACAAAGCCAATGGCTGGCACACTAGCCAACCTTCAAAATGCATGACCATAGTCCACGGCCGAGGCCACTCACCTAGTTCAGGCCGTCTTGGGCGAGCATCTCCTTCTGCCGGTTCACGAATCAAGGCTTCCTCTTCGGTGACATGTTGGTCATGTCGATGCTCATGATCGCGAGCTCCATCTCTTTTGCTTTGGTGTCGGCATTGGTGGCCTTGATCACAAGCTTCTTCAACTGAGTGGCCTCCTCAATGTCAAGCTTCCTCCTCTACGTGGCCTCCTCCATGTCATGCTTCTTCGTTTGGAGCTCTAGGTATAACTTCATTTGCTTGTCCTTCCCTTTGCTCCTCCTCTCCTCCCTCACTTCCTTTTGACTCATCATGCCTTCCAAAGTTGCTTGCAAGGCCATAGACGACGCATCATGCTTCTCGTTGGCCTTGGAATTGATCTTGCCCCTTGGCTTCTTGACTCTCTCCTCAGCCACATCCGCCTTCCCTCCTTTCTTCTTACGAGCGGCATATTGGTCTTTGAACTTTGGACAATATGTGATGAGCGATCAACAGTGCGTGAGAGTAAAGGGCGTGTTCTTGTGACGGGCCTTGAAAGCTTTCAAATATTGGAATGCCTACACAATCAAAGATGATGCCGCAATTGTAATATGGAAGGACACAAGATGTATGAAACATGACGGTGGCATGAAATGAAAATTAGGATAGGTTCATACCAAGTCACCAACGCCTAGGACACTCACGGGACGGGATTTGACGCTCTCAAGTGCGGCACAATACTTGTTGCACTCTTGTTGGATGAACCCCCATCTCTTTTGGACTTAGTGATGCCGCAGGTGCTCGCAAATTGGTAGGGGGGCAAAGTTCCTCTGCTCATGAAAGGTTTGTGAACTCTCATCCAAAGGACGGATCCTTCTTGATCAACACCTTTCGTGGGATCTTGGCCTATGTCCATCCAACTCTCGCAAATCAAAGTAACCTCCTCTTGGGTGTATGATCACGTGCGAATGTTTTGCCTCCACTTTTGTGCCTTGGCCCTTTGGGTGAGCTCATTGATAAACATCAATGTCTCCTTCGCAACGTCGATCTCTTCTTCCTCATTTTCACAATAAAGTTCATCATCTTCATGCCATGAGTTGCCATGGTCGTCCATCTCATCTTCCTCATAGCCACCGAATAGGTCGTCACCATACTATCCGCGGTCGTCCTGGTTTTGGGTCACTGATAACCCACAAGTATAAAGGATCGCAATAGTTTTTGATCGTAGAGTATTCAACCCAAATTTATTGATTGGACACAAGGGGATCCAAAGAATATTCTCAAGTATATTAGCAGCTGAGTTGTCAATTCAACCACACCTGAAATACATAATATCTGCAGTAAAGTATTTAGTAGCAAAGTAGTATGGAAGTAACGGTAACGGTGGCAAAAGTAACCGTAGCAGTTTTGTAGTAATCGTAATAGTGGCAACGGAGAAGTAACTAAGCAAAGAACAATTTGTGAAAAGCTCATAGGTAATGGATTAGTGATGGATAATTATGTCAGATGCGATTCCTCATGAATAGTTATAAGATAGGGTGACACAGAACTAGCTCCAGTTCATCAATGTAATGTAGGCATGTATTCTGAATATAGTCCTACATGCTTATGGAAAAGAACTTGCATGCCATCTTTTGTCCTACCCTCCCGTGGCAGCGGGGTCCTATTGGAAACTAAGGGATATTAAGGCCTCCTTTTAATAGAGTACCGGACCAAAGCATTAGCACTTAGTGAATACATGAACTCCTCAAACTACGGTCATCACCTGGAGTGGTCCCGATTATTGTCACTTCGGGGTTGCCGGATCATAACACATAGTAGGTGACTATTGACTTGCAAGATAGGATCAAGAACTCACATATATTCATGAAAACATAATAGGTTCAGATCTGAAATCATGGCACTCGGGCCCTAGTGACAAGCATTAAGCATAGCAAAGTCATAGCAACATCAATCTTAGAACATAATAGATACTAGGGATCAAATCGTAACAAAACTAACTCGATTACATGGTAAATCTCATCCCACCCATCACCGTCCAGCAAGCCTACGATGGGATTACTCATGCACGATGGTGAGCATCATGAAATTTGTGATGGAGGATGGTTGATGACGATGATGGTGATGGATTCCCCTCTCCGAAGCCCCGAAGGGCTCCTGATCAGCCCTCCCGAGGAAGAACTGGGCTTGGCGGCGGCTCCGTATCGTAAAACACAATGAATCCTTCTCTCTGATTTTTTTTCTTGCCGAAAGTGAATATATGGAGTTGGGATTGAGGTTGGTGGAGCCTCAGGGGGCCCATGAGGCAGGGTGCGTGCCCTAAGGGGGGCGCCGTGCACCCTCGTGGACAGGGTGTGGCCCCCCTGACGTTGATTCTTTCACCAATATTTTTTATTAATTCCAAAAAGTTGCTTCGTGGATTTCCAGGTTGATACGTCTCCAACGTATCTATAATTTTTTATTGTTCCATGCTATTATATTACCCGTTTTGGATGTTTATGGGCTTTACTTTACACATTTATATCATTTTTGGGACTAACCTATTAACCGGAGGCCCAGCCCATATTGCTGTTTTCTTGCCTATCTCTGTGTTTCGAAGAAAAGGAATATCAAATGGAGTCCAAACGGAATGAAACCTTCGGGAGCGTTATTTTTGGAACGGAAGCAATCCAGGGGACTTGGAGTGCAACTCACGGAAGCTTCGAGGAGGCCACGAGGCAGGGGGGCATGCCCTCCACCCTTGTGGGCCCCTCATGGCTCCCCTGACCGACTTCTTTCGCCTATATAAGTCCATATACCCTAAAACCTTCGAGGAACACAATAGATCGGGAGTTCCGCCGCCGCAAGCCTCTGTAGCCAGCAAAAACCTCTCGGGAGCCCGTTCCGGCACCCTGCCGGAGGGGGAATCACTCACCGGTGGCCATCTTCATCATCCCGGCGCTCTCCATGACGAGGAGGGAGTAGTTCATCCTCGGGGATGAGGGTATGTACCGGTAGCTATGTGTTTGATCTTGTATCTCTCTCTCTTGTTCTTGACTTTGCACGATCTTGATGTATCGTGAGCTTTGCTACTATAGTTGGATCTTATGATGCTTCTCCCCCTCTACTCTCTTGTAATGGATTGAGTTTTCCCTTTGAAGTTATCTTATCGGATTGAGTCTTTAAGGATTTGAGAACACTTGATGTATGTCTTGCCATGCTTATCTGTGGTGACAATGGGATATCACGTGATCCACTTGATGTATTTTTTGGTGATCAACTTGTGGGTTCCGCCCATGAACCTATGCATAGGGGTTGGCACACGTTTTCGTCTTGACTCTCCGGTAGAAACTTTGGGGCACTCTTTGAAGTACTTTGTGTTGGTTGAATAGATGAATCTGAGATTGTGTGATGCATATCGTATAATCATGCCCACGGATACTTGAGGTGACAATGGAGTATCTAGGTGACATTAGGGTTTTGGTTGATTTGTGTCTTAAGGTGTTATTCTAGTACAAACTCTATGATAGATCGAACGGAAAGAATAGCTTCATGTTATTTTACTACGGACTCTTGAACAGATAGATCAGAAAGGATAACTTTGAGGTGGTTTCTTACCCTACCATAATCTCTTCGTTTGTTCTCCGCTATTAGTGACTTTGAAGTGACTCTTTGTTGCATGTTGAGGGATATTTATATGATCCAGTTATGTTATTATTGTTGAGAGAACTTGCACTAGCGAAAGTATGAACCTTAGGCCTTGTTTCCTAGTATGGCAATACCGTTTACGCTCACTTTTATCATTAGTTACCTTGCTGTTTTTATAATTTCAGATTACAAAAACCTTTATCTACCATCCATATTGCACTTGTATCACCATCTCTTCGCCGAACTAGTGCACCTATACAATTTACCATTGTATTGGGTGCGTTGGGGACACAAGAGACTCTTTGTTATTTGGTTGCAGGCTTGCTTGAGAGAGACAATCTTCATCCTACGCCTCCCACGGATTGATAAACCTTAGCCATCCACTTGAGGGAAATTTGCTACTGTCCTACAAACCTCTGCACTTGGAGGCCCAATAATGTCTACAAGAAGAAGGTAGCGTAGTAGACATCACAGGTCATTCCGAGAACTTTTATTTCTGCACAAAAATAACACCATGGCAATTTTGCTAAAAACAGCGTCGTTCCGGGTTAGTTTCATTCAAATCATGCAAGTTAGAGTCCAAAACAAGGGCAAAAGTGTATGGAAAAGTAGATAAGTTGGAGACGTATCAACTCCCCCAAGCTTAAACATTTGCTTGTCCTCAAGCAATTCAGTTGACAAACTTAAAGTGATAAAGAAAAACTTTTACGATCTCTGTTTGATCTTGTTGTTGCAAATATGTAAAGTCAGCATTCAAGTTTTCAGCACAGATTATGAACTAACCATATTCACAATAACCTTTAGGTCTCATGTTTACTCATATCAATGGCATAATCAACTAGCGAGCAATAATAATAAATCTCGGATGACAACACTTTCTCAAATCAATCATGATATAATATAACAAGATGGTATCTCGCTAGCCCTTTCTGAGACCGCAAAACATAAATGCAGAGCACCCCTGAAGATCAAGGACTGACTAGACATTGTAATTCATGGTAAAAGAGATCCAGTCATAGTCATACTCAATGTAAATTAATAGCAATGCATGCAAATGATAGCGGTGCTCTCCAACTGGTGCTTTTTAATAAGAGGATGATGAATCAACATAAAAGTAAATAGACATGCCCTTCGCAGAGGGAAGCAGGGATTTGTAGAGGTGCCAGAGCTCAAGTTTTGAAACAGAGATAGATAATATTTTGAGTGGTATACTTTCATTGTCAACATAACAACCAAGAGATCTCGATATCTTCCATGCTACACAAATTATAGGTGGTTCCCAAACAGAATGGTAAAGTTTATACTCGCCCACCACCAACAAACATCAATCCATGGCTTGTCTAAAACAACGGGTGCCGTCCAACTAACAACAATCCCGGGGAGTTTTTTTGCAATCATTTTGATTTGGTTTGAGCATGGGACTGGGCATCCCGGTTACCGGCCATTTTCTCATGAATGATGAGCGGAGTCCACTCGTCGTGAGAATAACCCACCTAGCATGGAAGATATAGACAACCCTAGTTGATACATGAGCTATTCGAGCATACAGAACAGAATTTCATTTAAAGGTTTAGAGTTTGGCACATACAAATTTACTTGGAACGACAGGTAGATATCATATATAGGAAGGTATGGTGGACTCATATGGCATAACTTTGAGGTTTATGGAAGTGGATGCACAAGCAATATTCCCGCTTAGTACAAGTGAAGGCTAGAAAGAGACTAGGAAGCGACCAACTAGAGAGCGACAACAGTCATGAACATGCATTAAGAGAACATGCATTAAGATTAATAAACAATGAGTGCAAGCGTGAGTAGGATATAAATCACCATGAACATAAATATCGTGGAGGCTATGTTGATTTTGTTTCAACTACATGCGTGAACATGTGCCAAGTCAAGCCACTCGAATCTTTCAAAGGAGGATACCACCCTATCATACCACATCACAACCATTTTAATAGGATGTTGGCACGCAAGGTAAAACATTATAAACTCCTAGCTAATTAAGCATGTCATGAGCAACTATAATCTCTAATTGTCATTGCAAACATGTTTCATCCATAATAGGCGGAATCAGGAATAGTGGACTAATCATATTTACCAAAACAAGATAGGTCGAGTTCATACCAGCTTCTCTCATCTCAATCAGTTCCTCATATATCATCATTATTGCCTTTCACTCGCATGACCGAACGGTGTGGATAATAATAATAGTGCACGTGCATTGGACTAAGCTGGAATCTACACGCATTTAATACAAAGGAGAAGATAAGGTAATGTGGGCTCTTGGTTAGATCAACAATAATGCATATGCGAGTCACTCAACATTTTCATCGTGGTCTTCTTGTCTCGACCCCCAAAGAAAAGAAAAGAAATAAAACTATTTACACGTGAAAGCTCCCAACAAGCAAAAGAAGAACGAGAAATCTTTTTGGGTTTTCTTTTAATTACTACTACAAGCATGGAAAGTAAACTAGCCATACGTTAGTTCACATCCGGCATAACATATTGCCATGTTATGCTTTGTGATGCTATATTTGCTTTTTATTTATTGTTTCTTCCCCCTCTTCTATTCGGTAGACCCCGAGACTGATGCTGCCCCTGTGATTGACTATGTCATGACGACACTTCTTCCTTTTCAGCAGAGCTTCCAGGCAAGCCCCCCCCCCCTTTGACCATCCCGATATCGCCCATTCCATTCTCTCATGCTTGCATTAGATTTTGCTAATGTAATTGATTCCTCCTATTCTGATGCATAGCCTTCTTTTGTAATCTGCTTATTGCTACCTACCTGCTTATCCTAAACTGCTTAGTACAGGTTGGTTAGTGATCCATCAGTGACCCCCACCTTGTCCTTGTTACCCCTGCTTCATCATCGACGACTCGATCAACGTGATCGACGACCAGAGCCCGACACCTCACATCACATCACGCCCCTTTTGTTGTTCGACTCTACAGAGTTACCATCGAGTGCCGAGGGTGGTACCTCATACATCACTCCTGATGAGATCTCTGTAGTGTAGCTATTCGGTTGTGGTCATCGAGGGTGATTCCTCCTTAACCACTTCTGATACGGCTCTGTCGTGTAACCCCTCAAGTGTGAACCTCGAGGGTGGTTCCTCCTACGTTCACCTTGATGATTACATTGAGTGGAATCCACCGAGGGTGATTCCTCGGTGTTTCCCCCTGGTATTTGGACACACGGATACTTGGACTTCACAATTGTTACTTGGAAAGGTGGGTCGACCCTGAGGGGTACCCGCGAGTGATGTGGAGACGGGTTGACCTGGAGGGTACCCGAGAGTTGAATACGAGGTGTGGCCGAGCATTCTTAGCCCTTGCCGCAAGTCCTTGAGATGGGGCGACGGGGTCACATCTTTCATGAGTCTCTGCTCGTGACCGCACTACCAACACATTAACAGTTTGGATATTCGATCCGAGAGACCTCTGGCCTGATAGCACTAACCACTACTCGGGAATAAGTATGGGCACTCTGCATCATATGTATCAGCCAAAAGCTCACTGATGTTAGCGATGGAGCAGCGCGCGCCGGGTTGGACTGCGTAAGCACCTGCCTTATTTAAAGGAGGTTGCCAGGTCTGCTCACCGGCCACCCTTGCAACGTGCAGGATTGCAAAGGGCGATTGGCCCATGACCCCTTCACATTTAGGATGTAGACCGGCGTGATGGCCTCTCTGTTGAGCCTAGGTAGGACTATGGTGTGTTCATCGGCCGAGGCCAGTCATGACCTGATGGTGTGTCCGGCCGGAGTTGATCGAGCGTGTTGGGTAAGTTGGTGCACCCCTGCAGGGAAGAAATCATCTATCGATAGCCTATCCTACGGTAACGGACACTCAGAGTTGTATCCCGATCGATACATCTAGAACTGGATACTGAATGCTGAGGCATGTAATGGAAATGATAGCTCCGGGATTGTTTCCTCGCAGGGAGTCGAGAAAGTGATCTCTGGGCGCTAATGTTACAACATGTTTACTAAATATAAACTGCTATTCTATACTCTTCTGAATGCTACAAGATGCTTGGAGCTACTTGAAGATGCTAGTCTTCGATAGGCTAGGCTTTCCCCTTCTCTTCTGGCATGTTGTAGTTCAGTCCATAGATACTACCCATTTCATTGATACCGATGCATATGTAGTGTAGATCCTTGCTTGCGAGTACTTTGGATGAGTACTCACAGTTGCTTTGCTCCCCTTTTCCCACCTCTTTCCATTCTTCTCGGATGCTGCAACCAAATGGTGGAGCCCAGGATCCAGAAGACACCGCCAACGACTACTACTACCCCGAGGGTGCCTACTACCACGTGACGGACGCTGACGACCAGGAGTAGTTAGGAGGCTCCCAGGCAGGAGGCCTTGCCTTTCCGATCATTGTTGCTTTTGCGCTGGCCTTCTTAAGGCAGACTTGTTTAACTTATGTCTGTACTCAGATATTGTGGCTTCCGCTGACTCGTTTGTATTCGAGCTTATGTATTCGAGCCCTCGAGGCCCCTACCTTGTAATATAAAGCTTGTAATATTCTAATTTGTGTCTAGAGTTGTGTTGTGATATCTTCCCGTGAGTCCCTGATCTTGATCGTACGCATTTGTGTGTATGATTAGTGTACGATTGAATCGGGGGCGTCACAAGTTGGTATTAGAGCCAACTGCCTATAGGTAGCCCCCTTTCCATCTCCTTGGCCGAAGTTGAGTCTAGTCTCTGAAAAAACTTTTACTAAAATGGCTGTGTGTCTTACGGGCCCACGTCGCCATTGGGTGGTATTAGGATCTTTTCTCCTTGTCTATACTCTGGGACTCTTAACTCTCTTCTACTCGGGTAAAAAAAATTACTAACTCTAACATAGGATCTCGTGACCACATTCACCCCAAAGTTGGATAAGCCATAGTTATTCCTTAGAATAGCCTCTTGAATAGTACACACACCGTCGAGTTGACTACTATGTGATATCCATCGTACCTCTTTCTTTATGCATGTTTCATCATGAATGATCCTTTATCTTTGCAAATGCTCGATATTGAACTACCCATGTTACATGTTAGCAGGATGGTTAGACCTGCTGGTCGTGGCCATGGTGGCAACGATCCACCACCGCCCGAATTCTTTGCCAGAATGATATAACAGTTTGAGATGACCTGCCAGTTCATGGAAGGAATGATGGCTCAGTTTCCTCGTCCGAATATGAACCAGCAGCCAGCCCCAGTTACTCTGCAGGACTTCATGCGCCTCAACCCGACCATCTACCGCAGCTCAACTCAGCCCTTGATGTTGATGACTGGCTCCACGACACCACATATCAAATGGAGTCTCCTAGTGTTACCCCTACTAGCTATGTCACCTTCGCATCCTTCTTCCTCAAGGGCCCCGCTGCTCAATGGTGGGATAGCCATAGGTGTACCCTACCTACTGGAATGGTCATCACTTGGCTGGATTTCCAAGCTGCCTTCCGTGCCCGCTACATTCCTCAGGGAATCATGGATAGGAAGAAGCGTGAGTTCCGTAACCTCGCCCAAGGCAATAAGACAGTTGATGCTTATCAGCGGGAATTTCTGGACTTGTCATGTTATGCTGAAGAAGACATTGCAACTGATGCTCGTAGATAGGAAAAGTTTCGTGATGGACTTCACCTAGATATCAAGCTAGCACTGCTCGCTCATGACTTTGCTGACTTCGCCACCTTGCTGAACAAGGCTATTCAGGTTGAGACTGGTCTTTAGGAACACCAGGGATCCCTCAGGCGTAGCCGTGACGCTGGCCCATCTTCGGGCCCGTCAGCGTAGAAGCGTCGGATATGGATTTCCCAAAGCATGTATTGTCCAACTGCACCTGCACCAAGACAGTCCTATGCTACACCTTGTCTGCCTCCTCCACCGGAGAGGCAGCCTCTTCGAGTTGTACCACCCCAAGCTCCTTTTCCCAATCCCAATGATGCTTTGTGCTTCAAGTGTGGCCTTCCAGGTCACCGCTCCAGGAACTGTCCTCAGAATCAGAATCAACTAGCTCCTCCTGCCGCTGGTCGTGGTAACAACCAGCCCCGCAACACTAATGTCAGGCCCTATGGTCGTGGTCAGGCTAACAACATTGATTTGAATGAAGCTCAAGACCAGCCTGCTACTATGATGGGTACTCTCCTTGTTAATTCAATACCAGCTGCTGTTTTATTCGATACAGGAGCATCGCATTCTTTCATATCAGAAGATTTTGCATTCATGCATGGCATTAAATACGAGGAGATGCACATTCCATTAGTGGTAAACACCCCCACGGGCCAATGTCGAACCACCCTGGTTAGCCACAATGTCGTCATTGAGATTGAAGGATTAGAGTTCCATGCCTCTCCCATTATCTTGAAGTCTTCCAATATTGACCTCATTCTGTGTATGGATTGGTTGAAAGCGCATACTGCTTCTATGCTTTGTGCCACCAAAGTCGTTCACCTCCTACATCCTTCTAATGAGATAGTAAGCTACCATGCTCAGATTGTTCAAAATGCTGAAGCACGGCTTTATGACTTGAATGCGTTGAACGCAACACCTCTTGAGGGAATTGAAAAGATTCCAGTCGTTCATGACTTCCTGGACGTTTTTCCAGAAGAACTTCTAGGAATACCCCCTGCTCGGGCTATCGAGGTTGTCATCGATTTGAAACCAGGCACCATTCCTATCGCGAAACAACCGTACAAGATGCCACCTCATGAACTCCTTGATCTTAAGGAGGAAATCAACAAATCTCTCGCAGTGATTTCATTCGTCCAAGCTCATCTTCTTGGCAAGAACCTTCTCTCTTCGTCAAGAAGAAGGACCGGACGAACCGTTTGGTCCAAGACTACCGTCCTATCAACCAAGCTACAATTCAGAACAATTATCCCCTTCCTCGGATCAATGATCTGTATGATCAACTGGCTGGTTCATCGATATTCTCTAAACTCGACTTGAGGTTGGGTTACCACCAGATCTGTGTTCGTGAAGAGGATATTCCAAAGACCGCATTCGTCAGTCGTTATGGTTCTTACGAGTACACCGTCATGTCTTTTGGCTTAACCAATGCTCCAGCCACATTCTCTCGTCTGATGAACTACATATTCATGGATTACCTCGACAAGTTTGTCGTAGTCTATTTCGATGATATCCTGGTATATTCGAAGAACAAAGAAGAACATGACGAACATCTTCGACTTGTTCTAGGGAAGCTTCGAGAACATCAGCTATATGCCAAGTATTCCAAGTGTGAATTCTGGCTTCCCGAAGTCACCTACCTTGGTCATGTCATCTCCAAGGATGGTATTGCCGTCAACCCAGAGCGCGTTCAGGCTATTCTTGACTAGACCCCTTCGAAGACTGTCAAGCAAGTCAGAAGCTTTCTCGGACTAGCCAGCTATTGTCGCTGCTTTGTCAAGAACTTCTCCAAGATCACCAAGCCACTGACCAATCTGCTTCACAAGGGCATTAAGTTTGATTGGACTGAAAAGTGTCAGGAAAGTTTCCAGGCACTCAAGGACAAGCTGACATCTGCCCCAGTGCTTGCTCCCCCTGATTCTCGCAAGGACTTCGTCATCTATTGCGATGCTTCATGTCAAGGATTAGGTTGTGTCCTAATGCAAGAGCACATGGTGATTGTTTATGCCTCCCGCCAAGTGCGTCCTCATGAAGAGAACTACCTAGTTCATGACCTCGAGCTTGATGCGGTTATCTTTGCACTGAAGCTATGGCAACAGTACCTTCTCGGTAATCGTTGCGAGATCTTCACTGATCATTAGAGTCTGAAGTACCTGTTCACTCAGCCAGATCTCAACCTCCGTCAACATTGATGGATGGAAGCTATTGCTGACTAGAACTATGGTATATCTTATACACCTGGCAAGGCTAATGTAATGGCCGATGCCCTGAGCCGCAAGTCTTATTGCAATAATCACAAGGTTCATAAAGCTCAACCCTACCTTTATGAAGAACTTTGCAAGCTGAACCTTCAACTAGTTCCACAGGGTTCTCTGAATAACCTTGTCTTGGAACCAACTCTTCTGAAAGCAATTAAGTCCGCTCAAGCCAAAGATGTTCATGTTGATCTGATGAAAAAGGATCTTGCGTTAGAGAAATCCAGAGATTTCTCGCTTGCTGAAGATGGGACCTTATACTTCAGAGATCGTATTGTAGTACCCCAGTTCGAGCTTATGATAGAGAAGGTGATGAAAGAAGCGCATGACACCCCTCTCTCTATTCATCCGGGAAGTACCAAGATGTATCTGGACATCCGTTAGAAGTACTGGTGGTCTAAGATGAAGCAAGACATTGCTCGATATATTGAAGAATGTGATGTTTGTCGTCGCGTCAAAGCAGAACATCAGAAACCGGCTGGACTTCTACAACCGCTTCTGATTCCTGAATGGAAGTGGGATAAGATCCAAATGGACTTCGTCACTGGCCTTCCCAAGTATCAAAAAGGTAACGATGCTATCTTTGTCGTCATCGACCAATTCTCAAAGGTTGCTCACTTTCTGCCAGTCAAGGAGACAATCACTTCTACTCAATTAGCAACCTTGTATATCTCCCGAATTGTATCACTCCACGACATTCCGAAGGAGATCAGTTTAGATCATGACAGTATATTCACTTCAAAGTTCTGGGATAGTTTCCAAGAGGCAATGGGAACTCATATTACCTGGAGTACTGCTTACCATCCCCAATCCCAAGGCCAAGTCGAGCGAGTCAATCAAATTCTTGAAGACATGCTTTGGGCTTGTGTTATTTCTTTTGGCAAGAAGTGGGAAGAATCTCTCCCTTATGCGGAGTTCTCTTATAATAACAGCTATCAAGCCAGGTTGAAAATGGCACCCTTCGAAGTGCTTTATGGACGTAAGTGCCGAACCCCTCTGAATTGGTCAGAAACTAGGGAACGGACACTCATTTGTCCGGACATTATTCAACAAGCCGAAGAGCAGGTTCGCATTGTCCGAGATAATCTCAAGGCGGTCCAGTCCCGCCAGAAGAGCAACTATGACCGGAAACACTGGGGTTCAACTTATCAACCTGGTGATCAAGCTTATCTGCGTGTCACTCCTTTGAGAGGCACTCATCGGTTCGAAGTCAAGGGCAAGCTAGCTCCGTGCTACATTGGTCGCTTCCGCATTCTCGCCCGTCGTGAACTGGTGGCTTATCAATTGGAGTTGCCACCTTAGTTCTCTCACGTCCATGACGTCTTCCACATGTCGCAACTTCATTGATGCTTCAAGGATCCGCAACGTGAAGTGGATCCGGAACTGATTGAAGTGCAAGATGATCTCACTTAAAAAGAGCATTCGATCCGCATTCTTGAAGAAGCTGAACGTCGAACCATCCAGAAGGTTACCAAGTTCCTCAAGGTGCAATGGTCGAATCATACTAAAGATGAAGCCACTTGGGAACGCGAAGATAACCTCCGGGCTGAATACCCTGACCTGTTCCCTTCTACCTCTTTATTCTCAGGACGAGAATTTCTTTTTGAGGAGGAGAGTTGTAACACCCAGGTGTAATGATGCAACAGTAATCCTTGGGGTTAAGTTAATCCTTTTGCTAAACAAGTGTTTGTTCATCATTGTTCTTATGTCTTTCAAATTCCAGTTGAACTCAAATTCAAATTCTCAGTGAAATTCAAAAATGCTCAAACATGAAAACTAAAATGTTCATCATGTGGTAAGTATTCTTCTGGTAATATTGATGGTGAACTAACATTTTTCCAAAATGTCTAAGTTCCCTAAACTAGTTTAAACTGTGGCTAAAGCAATTAAATTAAATGCCTTTTTAATTTATAAAAATTGCAAACTATTTCAAAAGCCTCACAATGTTTTGTGGAAGTGCCCAATAATTATTTGAACTTATTTTGGCCAGTGGCATATTTTTGCAAAGTCAGTTGTGTCTAAAAGAAAAGCAAAAGCTACTGGAAAAAAAGAAAAGGAAAAGGAAAAGCAAAGGGGTGGGAGAGCCCCTGGCCTTCCCATGGGCCTCGGCCCATCCTAGCAGGCCGGCCCACTCCCCCACCCCGGTCGCTTCTTGTTCCTCTGACCAGGCGGGACAACGCTCGGCCGTCGCCGTCCAACCACCTTGCTGGCGATGCCCGACGAGAGGATAAGGCCCCGAATGCCCCGGTCCTCTCCCCCGCTCTCCACTGTCGCCCGCTCCACCTCTCCCTCTCCCACCAGATTCCTCCTTGCTCTCCCCCTCGTTCCCCACCTCAATCGAGCGCCACCATCACCATGGCTGTGCCGTAGCCGCGGCCACCGCCCACCCTGCGCCTCGCCAGCACATCCACAAGACGCGCCATCGACCTCTACCTCGACTACGCCTCGCTATCAAGCTCGGGGAGCACTGCAGGCCGCGGATCGAGCCGCCCCTTCCGCCTCGGTTGCCGGTGATCTTCCTCCTCTCCGACACTCCTACTGCTCCTAACCTTCCAAGGGCCATCGTGCGTGCCGCTAGGTGAGCTCCTCCGTCTCCTGCTCCCCTCCTTTTAGCCTCTTCACGCGCCATAGCTAGCTGCTGCCGCGCCCGATGCTCTGTTTGCCGTCGACGAGCTCCTGGCCATGGCCATGGCCCTTGTCACGCTCGCCTGAGGCCTCCTCCGTGCTCCTGGTGTTCCCATGAGCCCAACGCACACGCGCGCGATCCTTTTCGTGCCCCTTAGTGTCGTGCTCATCGAGAACTCGAACGCGCTTCCGCCGTAGCTCGTCGCCGGCGTCTTTTCCAGCCTCCCCTGCTATGGCCGATGCCACCATTCGACACGGCGCATGACACTCGTTCGAACGGGCCCAACCGCGTGCCGAACAGTCCCGCAGAATGCTTTTCCGACGAGGCCGAGTGCCCTCTGCCATGTTTTCGTGCTCACTGGCGCTTAGTCGCCGGCTGGCCGACGTGGCAAGGCCAGGCCCCACTTCTAGGCGGCTGACCGTGGGCCCCACGAGTCCCAGTTGATTGGGTTGACCCAGTCAACTTCTGACTGGGCTGACTAGTGACGCTGACGTGCGGACCCCACCGCTTAATCCTCGAATTAAATGTTTTAATAATTAAAACTAATTAGTGTAGTTAGTTAGTCTATGACAGGCGGGGCCTACCTGCTAAATAACTCTATTTAGTTAGCTTTAAAGCTCTGTTAGCTCTCTGTCTATGACATGTGGGTTCCACTGGACCCACATGTCAGGTTTGACCTGGTGAGTCGCTCTATTGGCTGCTGACATCATCAACACGTCGTGCTGACGTCATAACTCCTTCTGTTAATTTAATTAATTCTAGAAAATGTTTAAAACTTAGAAAAATCATATAAAATAATCCTTAACTCGGATGAAAATGTTTTCTACATGAAAGTTGCTCAGAAAAATCCAATGAATCCGAATAGGCGCTCCATTCATCTGTCACATGCCCTAGCATGCTGAACATGGAACATCCCCCCTCCGGTCATCTGTCTGACACAAATCCGGAACCGTGAAAACATTCCCGGTTGAATTCCCCTTTCACCTTATTCGTGTAGCCATACGTTAGGCCACACCCGGCACAGCATATTGCCATGTTATGCTTTGTGATGCTATGTTTGATTTATATTAATTGTTTCTTCCCCCTCTTCTCTTCGGTAGACCCCGAGACTGATGTTGCCCCTATGATTGACTACGTCGACGACGACACTTCTTCCTTTTCAGGAGAGCTTCCAAGCAAGCCCCCCCCCCTTTGACCATCCCGATATCGCCCATTCCATTCTCTCATGCTTGCATTAGATTTTGCTATTGTAATTGATTGCTCCTATTCTCATGCATAGCCTGCTTTTGTAACCTGCTTATTGTTACATACCTGCTTATCCTAAACTGCTTAGTATAGGTTGGTTAGTGATCCATCAGTGACCGACGACTCAATCAACATGATCGACGACCAGAGCCTGACACCTCACATCACATCACGCCCCTTTTGTTGTTCGACTCTACAGAGTTACCATCGAGTGCCGAGGGTGGTACCTCATACATCACTCCTGATGAGATCTCTGTAGTGTAGCTCTTCAGTTGTGGTCATCGAGGGTGATTCCTCCTTAACCACTTCTGATACGGCTCTGTCGTGCAACCCCTCAAGTGTGAACCTCGAGGGTGGTTCCTCCTACGTTCACCTTGATGATTACATTGAGTGGAATCCACCGAGGGTGATTCCTTGGGGTTTCCCCCTGGTGCTTGGACACACGGATACTTGGACTTTACAACTGTTACTTGGAAAGGCGGGTCAACCCTGAGGGGTACCCGCGAGTGACGTGGAGACGGGTTGACCTGGAGGGCACATGAGAGTTGAATACGAGGCGTGGTCAAGCATTCTTAGCCCTTGCCGCAAGTCCTCGAGATGGGGCGACAGGGTCACATCTTTCGTGAGTCTCTGCTCGTTACCACACTACCAACACATTAACGGTTTGGATATTGATCCGAGGGGCCTCTAGCCTGATAGCACTAACCACCACGCGGGAATAAGTATGGGCACTCTGCATCGTATGTATCAGCCGAAAGCTCACTCACGTCAGCGATGGAGCGGCGTGCGCCGGGTTGGACTGTGTAAGCACCTGCCTTATTTAAAGGAGGTTGCCAGGTCTGCTCACCGGTCGCCCTCGCAACGCGCACGATTGCAAAGGGCGGCTGGCCCATGACCCCTTCGCATTTAGGATGTAGACCGGCGTTCTGGCCTCTCTGTTGAGCCTAGGTAGGAGTACGGTGTGTTGATCGGCCGAGGCCGGTCATGACCTGATGGTGTGTCCGGCCGGAGTTGATCGCGCGTGTTGGGTAAGTTGGTGCACCCCTGCAGGGAAGAAAACATCTATCGATAGCCTGTCCTATGGTAACGGACACTCGGAGTTGTATCCCGATCGATACAACTAGAACTGGATACTGAGTGCTGAGGCATGTAATGGAAATGATAGCTCCGGGATTGTTTCCTCGCAGGGAGTCGAGGAAGTGATCTCTGGGCACTAATGTTACAACATGTTGGCTAAATATAAATTGCTATTCTATACTCTTCTGAATGCTGCAAGATGCTTGGAGCTACTTGAAGATGCTAGTCTTCGATAGGCTAGGCTTTCCCCTTCTCTTCTGGCATTCTGCAGTTCAGTCCACAGATACTACCCGTTTCATTGATACCGATGCATATGTAGTGTAGATCCTTGCTTGCGATTACTTTGGATGAGTACTCACGGTTGCTTTGCTCCCCCTTTTCCACCTCTTTCCATTCTTCTCGGATGCTGCAACCAGATGGTGGAGCCCAGGATCGAGAAGACACTGCCGACGACTACTACTACCCCGAGGGTGCCTACTACCACGTGACGGGCGCCGATGACCAGGAGTAGTTAGGAGGCTCCCAGGCAGGAGGCCTTGCCTTTTCGATCGATGTTGCTTTTGTGCTAGCCTTCTTAAGGCAGACTTGTTTAACTTATGTCTGTACTCAGATATTGTTGCTTCCACTGACTCGTTTGTATTTGAGCTTATGTATTCGAGCCCTCAAGGCACCTGCCTTGTAATATAAAGCTTGTAATATTTTTATTTGTGTATAGATTTGTGTTGTGATATCTTCCCGTGAGTCCCTGATCTTGATCGTACGCATTTGTGTGTATGATTAGTGTACGATTGAATCAGGGGTGTCACAAAGATCTCTTTGTCGATAATGTTGATGGGCATGTTATTTACTTCATTGGTGAAGCTGCTAGAATTGCCAAACCCGATGGGAAAGATAAACATAGACCCGTTGTTGGCATGCCCGTTGTCTTAGTAAAAATAGGAGATCATTGTTATCATGGTTTATGTGACATAGGTGCTAGCGTGAGTGCTATTCCTTTTACTTTATATCAAGAAATTATGACTGACATAGCACCTGCTGAGATAGAAGACATAGATGTTACTATTAAACTTGCTAATAGAGACACCATCACACCACTTGGGATTGTTAGAGATGTTGAAGTCTTGTGTGTGAAAGTAAAATACCCTACTAATTTTCTTGTTCTTGGTTCGCCACAGGATGACTATTGTCCCATTATCTTTGGTAGACCTTTCTTGAACACCATTAATGCTAAAATAGATTGTGAGAAAAAAACTGTCAGTGTTAGTTTTGGTGATGAGTCTCATGATTTTAATTTTTCCAAGTTTAGTAGAAAGCATCATAAGAAAGAATTGCCTAGTAAGGATGAAATAATTGGTCTTGCTTCTATTGCTGTGCCTCCTACTGATCCTTTAGAACAATATCTATTAGACCATGAAATTAATTTGCATATGTACGAAAGAAATGAAATAGATAGAATCTTGCTCGAACAACAACCTCTGCTTAAACACAATTTGCCTATTGAAACTCTGGGAGGACCTCCTCCTCCTAAAGGTGATCCTGTTTTTGAATTAAAACAATTGCCAGAAACTTTGAAATATGCTTATCTTCATAAGAATAAGATATATCCTGTTATTATTAGTGCTAACTTTACAGAACATGAAGAAGAAAGATTATTGAAAGTTCTGAGGAAGCACCGAGCTGTTATCGAATATACTCTTGATGATCTTAAAGGCAGTCCCACTCTATGTCAGCACAAGATTAATATGGAACCTGATGCTAAACCCGTTGTTGATCACCAATGTTGGTTGAATCCGAAGATGAAAGAATTGGTAAGAACGGAAATATTAAAACTTCTGGAAGCAAGTATAATCTAACCTATAGCTTATAGTAGATGGGTAAGTCATGTCCATTGTGTCCCTAAGAAAGGAGGTATTACTGTTGTTCCTAATGAGAAGAATGAACTTATTCCACAGGCCAGAGAATGGTAACTGATTTTAGAAAATTAAACAAAGCAACTAGAAAATATCACTACCCTATGCCTTTTATTGATCAAATGCTAGAAAGATTATCTAATCCCACACATTTTTGCTTCTTTGATGGATACTCTGGTTTTTCACAAATACTTGTTTCTCAACATAAATAAGAAAATACCACTTTTACTTGTCCTTTTGGAACTTATGCTTATAGACGTATGCCTTTTGGTTTATGCAACACACCTGCTACCTTTCAAAGATGTATGACTGCTATATTCTCTGACTTTTGTGGAAAGATTGTTGAGGTTTTCATGGATCACTTTTCTGTTTATGGGAAGTCTTTTGGCGACTGTGTAAGCAATCTTGATCGAGTTTTGTAGAGATGCGAGCAAATGGATCTTGTCTTGAATTGGGAGAAGTGCCACTTTATCATTAATGAAGGTATTGTTTTGGTCCATAAGATTTCTGAAAGAGGTATTGAGGTTGACAAAGCTAAGGTTGATGCAATTGAGAAAATGTCGTGTCCTAAAGAAATCAATGGTATTCGTAGTTTCCTTGGTCATGCTGGTTTCTATAGGAGATTTACCAAAGAATTTCATAAAATTTCTAGGCATCTTACAAGTCTTTTGCAAAAGGATACTCCTTTTGTTTTTGATGATGATTGTTTAGAAGCCTTTGAATCACTCAAGAAAGCCTTAATTTCTACACTTGTTGTTCAACCACTTGATTGGTACTTGCCTTTTGAAATTAGGCGTGATGCTAGTGATTATGTTGTTGGTGTTGTTCTAGGACAAAGAGTTGATAAGAAACTAAATGTTATTCATTATGCTAGTAAAACTCTAGACAGTGAACAAACAAATTATGCTACTACTGAGAAAGAATTTTTAGCAGATGTGTTTGCTTGTGATAAATTTAGATCTTGTATTGCAGATTCAAAAGTAATTGTTCACATCAATCATGCTTCTATAAAATATCTTATGGAAAAGAAACGTGCCAAACCTAGGCTTATTTGATGGGTTTTCTTGCTACAAGAATTTGATATGAATATCACTGATAGAAAAGGAGCTGAGAACCCCGTTGCTGATAACTTCTCTAGGCTTGAAAATATTATTGATGATCCACGACCTATTAATGATAGCTTTCATGATGAGTAGTTAGCTGCAATAAATGTTTCTAATAGTACACCTTGGTATGTTGACTATGCTAATTATATTGTTGCTAAGTAAATTCTCCCTAGCTTTAAATACCAACAAAACAAAATTTCTTCTACGATTTAAGACATTACATTTGGGATGACTAATAACCCACAAGTATATGGGATCGCAATAGTTTTGGAGATTAATTATCTATAGCAAAGTGATCAGTAGCAAAGTAGTATGATAGTTTTGATAGTAATTGTAGCAGCAACAGTAACGATAACAGTGATAGCAGTAGTTTTTATCAAGTGCAATATTGACAATAGCGATAGTAACTTAGCAAGATCAATATGTAGGAAAATCGTAGGCATTGGATCGATGATTCGTTGGATGATAGTCATCATGAGACATACATAACCTAGGGCGATATGGTACTAGCTCCAGTTCATAAATATAATGTAGGCATGTATTCCCTAAATAGTCATACGTGCTTATGGAAATAACATGCATGACATCTTTTGTCCTACCCTCCCGTGGCAGCGGGGTCCTACTGGAAACTAAGGGATATTAAGGCCTCCTTTTAATAGAGTATCGGAATAAAGCATTAGCACATGGTGAATACATGAACTCCTCAAACTACGATCATCACCGGGAGTGGTCCCGACTATTGTCACTCCGGGGTTGCCGGATCATAACACGTAGTAAGTGACTATAACTTGCAAGTTTGGATCTAGCACATAGATATAACGATGATAACATAAATGGTTCAGATCTAAAATCATGGCACCCGGGCCCAAAGTGACAAGCATTAAGCATGGCAAAGTCATAGCAACATCGATCTCAGAAAATAATGAATACTAGCAGGGATCGAGCCCTAACAAAACTAACTCGATTACATGATGAATATTATCCAACTCCTCACCAACCAGCGAGCCTACAAAGGAATTACTCACTCACAATGGGGATCATCATGGAATTGGCGATGGAGAAGGGTTGGTGATGACGAAGATCGAAGATCTCCCTCTTCAGTGCCCCAAATGGACTCCAGATCTACCCCCCCCCCCCCCCCCCCCGCGATGAATAACGGGATATGGCAGCGGCTCCGTCTCATGAAAAGCGGTAATTCTCTTTTTCTCGAAAAATAGGAATTTATAGCATCGGTTTTAGGGTCTGCAGGGCCACCAGGTGGGGACAGCTCACCTGGGCGCGCCTGGAGGGGGTGGCGCGCCCTGGTGGGTTGTGCTCATCCAGGTGCCCCCCTCCGGTGGTTCTTGGCTCGAGAAATTATCTTTTATTGTATAAAAATCCTTGCAAAGTTTCATTCCGTTCCGAGAACTTCTATTTCTGCACAAAAACAACACCATGGTAGTTCTGCTGAAAACAGAGTTAGTCCGGGTTAGTTTCATTCAAATCATGCAAATTAGAGTCCAAAACAAGAGGAAAAGCATTAGGAAAAGTAGATACAACGAAGACGTATCAACTCCCCCAAGCTTAAACCTTTGCTTGTCCTCAAGCAATTCAGTTGATAAATAGAAAGTGAAAAAGAAACACTTTTACGAACTCTTTTGCTCTTGTTTCCATAAATAAGCTTAAATAGCACCCAGGTTTTTGGCAAATATTATAACTAACCATGTCGACAATAACTTCTAAAAATTATATTAACTCATATCAATGACATAATCAACTAGTGAGCAATAATAAGACATCTCAAACAGCAACACGTTGTTCAAATAACCATGATATAATATGACAATAGTGGTATCTCGCTAGACCTTTCCGAGACCGCAAAACATAAATGCAGAGCACCTCCAAAATTAAAGCAATGACTAAACATTGTAATTCATGGTAGAAAAGATCTAGTCATGATGCACCCAACATTAGCTACACACAATGCATCAGCATGACATCAGTGCTCTCAGGTTTTGGCGCATATTTGAGAAGGTGATGACACAACATAAAAGTAAATAGATAGTCCCTTCACAGAGGGAAGCCGTGATTTGCAGAGGTGCCAGAGCTCAAGTTTTTAAAATAGAGGTAAATGAAATTTTGAGACATGCACCCTTCTAGTTTACTTCGCGGCCATTAGTTATCAATATCTTCCATGCTAAACACATTAGTAGCGGATCCCAAGCAATAAAGTAAAGGTTATTGCTCCATAGGAGTTTTTGTTTGATTATTTATAAGTTCTTTTTGCAATTGGGACTGGGAATCCCTATTACCGCCCCTTTCTCGTGCAATGGTGAGTGAATAAACACTCATCCTAAGAATAACCCGCTTAGCACGGAAGATACCAACTACCTCCTATCACTCTATGAACAATCCAGGCACACAAAAAGGATATTCATTTGAAGTTTTTACAGGTGGCACTGCTACGTATTGAGCTTGCGTTGGTTTTCCTTGAAGAGAAAGGGTGATGCAGCAATAGTAGCGTAAGTATTTCCCTCAGTTTTTGAGAACCAAGGTATCAATCCAGTAGGAGGCTCCTCAAAAGTCCCACGCACCTACACAAACAAACAAATAACTCGCAACCAACGCAATAAAGGGGTTGTCAATCCCCTCACGGCCACTTGCGAAAGTGAGATCTGATAGAGATAGTATGATAAGATAAATATATTTTTGGTATTTTATAATATAGATGCAAAAGGTAAAGATGAAAATAAAAGTAGATTGGAAGCAAATATGATAAAAGATAGAACCAGGGGCCATAGGTTTCACTAGAGGCTTCTCTCAAGATAGCATAAGTATTACGGTGGGTGAACAAATTACTGTCGAGCAATTGATAGAAAAGCGAATAATTATGAGATTATCTAGGCATGATCATGTATATAGGCATCACGTCTGCGACAAGTAGACCGACTTCTGCCTGCATCTACTACTATTACTCCACACATCGACCGACTCCTACCTGCATCTAGAGTATTAAGTTCATAAGAACAGAGTAAGGCCTTAAGCAAGATGACATGATGTAGAGGGATAAATTCATGCAATATGATATAAACCCCATCTTTTTATCCTCGATGGCAACAATACAATACGTGCCTTGCAACCCCTGCTGTCACTGGGTAAGGACACCGCAAGATTGAACCCAAAGCTAAGCACTTCTCCCATGGCAAGAAAGATAAATCTAGTAGGCCAAACCAAACTGATAATTCGAAGAGACTTGCAAAGATAACTCAATCATACATAAAAGAATTCAGAGGTGATTCAAATATTTCTCATAGATAAACTTGATCATAAACCCACAATTCATCGGATCTCGACAAACACACCGCAAAAAGAGTTTACATCGAATAGATCTCCACAAGAAAGGGGGAGAACATGGTATTGAGATCTAAAAAGAGAGGAGAAGCCATCTAGCTAATAATTATGGACCCGAAGGTCTGTGGTAAACTACTCACAACTCATCGGAGGGGCTATGGTATTGATGTAGAAGCCCTCCATGGTCGATATCCCCTCGAGCGGAGCGCCGGCGAAGGCTCCAAGATGGGATCTCGCGGATACAGAAGGTTACGGTGGTGGAAATTGTGTTTCGTTGGCTCCCTGGTTGTTTTTGGGGCACGTAGGCTTATATAGGAGGAAGAAGTACGTCGGTGGCCGCCTGTGGGGCCCACGAGACAGGGGGCGCGCCCTACCCTCTCGTGGCCGCCTCGGCTGCTTCTTGACTTGCACTCCAAGTCCTCTGGATCACGTTTGTTCCAAAAATCACGCTCCCGAAGGTTTCATTCTGTTTGGACTCCGTTTGACATTCCTTTTCTTCTAAATAATGAAATAGGCAAAAGAACAGCAATACGGGCTGGGCCTCTGGTTAGTAGGTTAGTCCCAAAATGATATAAATGTGTAAAATAAAGCCCATACACATCCAAAAGGGGCAATATAATAGCATGGAACAATCAAAAATTATGGATACGTTGGAGACGTATTAAGCATCCCCAAGCTTAATTCCTGCTCGTCCTCGAGTAGGTAAATGATAAAGAAGAAATTTTTGATGTGGAATGCTACCTAACATAATTCCAATGTAATTTTCTTTATTGTGGCATGAATGTTCATATCCAAATGATACAAAATAAAAGTTCATGTTAACATGAAAATGGTGATACTTCAAGTATACTAATCAAAGTAATCATGTCTTCTCAAAATAACATGGCCAAAGAAAGTTATCCATACAAAATCATATAGTCTGGCTGTTGCTCTATCTTCATCACACAAAGTATTTAATCGTGCACAACCCCAATGACAAGCCAAGCAATTGTTTCATACTTTAATAATCTCAAACTCTTTCAACTTTCACGCAATACATGAGCGTGAGCCATGGACATAACACTATATGTGGAATAGAACGGTGGTTGTGGAGAAGACAAAAAGGAGAAGATAGTCGCACATCGAGTAGGCGTATAAACGGGCTATGTAGATGCCCATTAATAGATATCAATGTGAGTGAGTAGGGATTGCCATGCAAAGGATGCACTAGAGCTATAAATATATGAAAGATCAACAAAAGAAACTAAGTGGGCGTGCATCCAACTCGCTTGCTCACGAAGACCTAGGGCATTTTGAGGAAGCCCATCATTGGAATATATAAGCCAAGTTCTATAATGAAAAATTCCCACTAGTATGAAAGTGACAACATATGAGACTCTCTATCATGAAGATCATGGTGCTACTTTGAAGCACAAGTGTGGAAAAAGAGATAGTAGCATTGTCCCTTCTCTCTTTTTCTCTCATTTTATTTTTTTTTTCTCTTTTTTTCCTTTTTTTTATTTTCTTTGGCCTTTCTCCCTTTTTTTCTTTTTGGCCTTTTTTTCCTTTCTTTTTTCTTTTTTCTTTTTGTAAAGTCCGAAGTCTCATCCCAACTTGTGGGGGAATCATAGCCTTCATCATCCTTTCCTCACTAGGACAATGCTCTAATAATGAAGATCATCACACTTTTATGGATTTACAACTCAAGAATTACAACTCAAAGCTAGAACAAGATATGACTCTATATGAATGCCTCCGGTGGTGTACCGGGATATGCAACGAATTAAGAGCGACATGTATGAAAATTATGAAGGTGGCCTTGCCACAAATATGATGTCAACTACATGATCATGCAAAGAGCAATATGACAAAAGTAATGCGTGTCATATGAACGGAACGGTGGAAAGTTGCATGCCAATATATCTCGGAATGGCTATGGGAATGCCATAATAGGTAGGTATGGTGGCTGTTTTTAGGAAGGTATATGGTGGGTGTATGGTACCGGCGAAAGTTGCGCGACACAAGAGAGGCTAGCAATGGTGGAAGGGTGAGGGTGCGTATAATCCATGGACTTAACATTAGTCAAAACAACTCATATACTTATTGCAAAAATCTAGAAGTCATCGAAAACAACGCACTAAGCATAGATTGGTAGGAAAAGACCATCGCTCGTCCCCGACCGTCATTCATAAGGAAGACAATAAATAAATAAAATTGTGCTCCAACTTCATCACAAAGCGGTTCACGATACGTGCATGCTACGGGAATCACAATCCCCAACACAAGCATTTTTCATGATCAGCTCAACTAGCATGACTCTAATATCACTACCTCCATATCTCAATACAATTATCAAGCATCAAATTGATCATAGCATCCAATTCTTTTCTATGATAGTTTTTATTATACCCAACTTGGATGCTCATCATTCTAGGACCAACTTTGTAACCATAGCAAATACCATGCTGTTCTAAAATACTCTCAAAATAATATAAGTGAAGCATGAGAGACTAGCAATTTCTTCAAAATAAAGTCACCACCGTGCTCTAAAAGATATAAGTGAAGCACTAGAGCAAAAACTATCAAGCTCAAAAGATATAAGTGAAGCACATAGAGTATTATAGCAAATTCTAATCAAGTAGGCTTCTCCCAAAAGGTGTGTACAGCAAGGATGATTGTGGTAAACTAAAAAGCAAAGACTAATATAATACACGGCGCTCCAAGCAAAACACATATCATGTGGCGAATAAAAATATAGCTCCAAGTACAGTTACCAATGAACAAAGACAAAGAGGGGATGCCTTCCCGGGGCATCTCCAAGCTTAGGCTTTTGGCTATCCTTTAATATCTTGGGGTTCCATGGGCATCCCCAAGCTTAGGCTCTTTCCACTCCTTATTCCATAGTCCATAAAAGCTTTACCCAAAACTTGAAAACTTCACAACACAAAACTCAACAGTAAATCTTATAAGCTCCGTTAGTGAAAGAAAACAAAACCACTAAATAAGGTACTCTAATGAACTCATTCTTTATTTATTTTTGTGTTAAACCTACTGTATTCCAACTTCTTTATGGTTTATAAATTATTTTACTAGCCATAGATGCATCAAAATAAGCAAACAACACACGAAAAACAGAATCTGTCAAAAACAGAACAGTCTGTAGCAATCTGTAACTAACACAAACTTCTGGAACTCTAAAAATCCTACCAAAATAGGAAGTCCGCGAAACTTTGTCTATTGATCAGAAGAAAAAAGAATCAACGAAAAATCACGTTTATGTGATTTAACAAAACTAAATTTGTGCGCGCAAAGTTTCTGTTTTTCAGCAGAATCAAATCAACTATCAGCATAGGTTATCCTATAGGTTCTACTTGGCACAAACACTAATTAAATGATAAAAACACATCTAAACATAAGGTAGATGCAAGATTTATTACTAAACAGGAATAAAAACAAAAATCACAAAGAAAATTGGGTTGCCTCCCAACTAGCGCCATCGTTTGACGCCCCTAGCTAGGCATAAAAGCGAAGATAGATCTAAGTAGTGCCATCTTTGGCACTAAATTCATAAGTAGCTCTCATGATAGATTCGTAAGGTAATTTGACTTTATTTTTTGGAAAGTGCTCCATGTCTTTCTTTAATGGAAATTGGAATCTAATATTCCCTTCCTTCATATCAATAATCGCGCCAATCGTTCTAAGGAAAGGTCTACCAAGAATAATAGGGCCAGAAAGATTGCAATCTATATCAAAAACGATAAAATCTACGGGCACCAAATTTCTATTTGAAACAACGAGAACATCATTGATCCTTCCCATTGGCTTTTTAATGGTGGAATCCGCAAGGTGCAAATTTAAAGAGCGATCATCAGGATCATGGAAACCTAGAATATCACATAAAGTTTTCGGAGTCGTGGAAACACTAGCACCCAAATCACACAAAGCAAAACACTCATGATCTTTAATTATAATCTTTATAGTAGGTTCCCACTCATCATTAAGTTTTCTAGGTAAAGAAACTTCCAAATTAAGTTTTTCATCATAAGATTGCATCAAGGCATCAACGATATGTTTGGTAAAAGCTTTATTTTGACTATAAGCACGAGGAGAATTAACAACGGATTGCAACAAGGAAATACAACCTTCTAAAGAACAATTATCATAATCAAATTCCTTGAAATCTGAGATAGTGGGTTCAATACTATCTAAAAACTCCGAATTCTTGGGACGCCTTCTAGGTAAAGTTGAATCATCTTTAGTCCCATAATTATCAAGATTCATATTGCAAAACAAAGATCTAATAGGAGACGCATCAATAACTTTAAGATCCTCATCATTATTTTCATGGAAACTAGAAGAACACGCCTTTATAAAGCAATATTTTTTAGCACGCAATCTAGCGGTTCTTTCCTTGCACTCATCAATGGAAAGTCTCATGGCTTTGAGAGACTCATTGATATCATGCTTAGGAGGAGAAGATCTAAGTTTAAGAGAATCAACATCAAGCGAAAGTCTATCAACGTTCCAAGCTAGCTCATCAACTTTGAGCAATTTTTCTTCAAGCAAAGCATTAAAATTCTTTTGAGAGATCATAAATTCTTTCACTATTCTCAAAATCAGAGGGCATCTTATTAAAATTACGAAAAGAATTATTGTAGGAATTTCCATAATTGTTAGAGGAATTACTAGGGAACGGTCTAGCATTAAAATTTCCTCTATAAGCATTGTTTCCAAAACTATTCCTACCAACAAAATTCACATCCATATATTCATTATTATTCTCAATCAAGGTAGACAAAGGCATATCATTGGGATCAAGAGGAGTATTCTTAGTAGAAAACAATTTCATAAGTTCATCCATCTTTCCACTCAAAACATTGATTTCTTCTATAGCATGCACTTTTTTACTAGAAGATCTTTTGGTGTGCCATTGAGAATAATTAGCCATAATATTATCAAGAAGTTTTGTAGCATCTCCTAAAGTGATTTCCATAAACGTGCCTCCCGCGGCCGAATCTAAGATATTTCTAGAAGCCAAGTTCAAACCGGCATAAAAATT
Organism: Triticum timopheevii; assembly: GCA_963921465.1. NCBI lineage: Eukaryota > Viridiplantae > Streptophyta > Magnoliopsida > Poales > Poaceae > Triticum > Triticum timopheevii. The sequence goes on from OY997266.1 coordinate 180,017,424, forward strand.
TTGTATGATCATCCATAAATTCAAACCATGAGTAGGGCAATTGCGAATCATCATTTTCATTCTTTCCCAAGATTGGGCAACATGCTCATGATCAAGTTGTTTAAAATTCATAATATCGTTCCTAAGAGTGATAATCTTAGCGGGAGGAAAATACTTAGAGATAAAAGCATCTTTGCACTTGTTCCAAGAATCAATACTATTTTTAGGCAAAGACGAAAACCAAACTTTAGCACGATCTCTAAGTGAAAACAGAAATAACTTCAATTTAACAATATTGTTATCCGTATCTTTTTTCTTTTGCATATCACACAAATCAACAAAGTTGTTTAGATGAGTAGCAGCATCTGCACTAGGAAGGCTGACGAATTGATCTTTCATAACAAGATTCAGCAAAGCAGTATTGATTTCACAAGACTCAACATCATTAAGAGGAGAAATCGGAGTACTAAGGAAATCATTATTATTGGTATTCGAGAAATCACACAATTTGGTATTATCTTGCGCCATGGCAATAAGTAATCCAACACACAAGCAAATAGAAAAAGGCAAGCGAAAGAGAGAGGAGGAGATTGGGAAAGAGAGGGCGAATAAAACGGCAAGGGTGAAGTGGGGGAGAGGAGAACGAGAGGCAAATGGAAAATAGTGTAAATGCGAGGGAGATGAGTTTGTGATGGGTACTTGGTATGTCTTGACTTGAGCGAAGACCTCCCCGACAGCGGCGCCAGAAATCCTTCTTGCTACATCTTGAGCTTGAGTTGGTTCTCCTTGAAGAGGAAAGGGTGATGCAACAATAGTAGCGTAAGTATTTCCCTCAGTTTTTGAGAACCAAGGTATCAATCCAGTAGGAGGATCCTCAAAAGTCCCACGCACCTACACAAACAAACAAAGAACTCGCAACCAATGCAATAAAGGGGTTGTCAATCCCTTCACGGCCACTTGCGAAAGTGAGTTCTGATAGAGATAGTATGATAAGATAAATATTTTTTTGGTATTTTATAATATAGATGCAAAAGTAAAGATGCAAGTAAAAGTAGATTGGAAGCAAATATGATAAAAGATAGACCCGGGGGCCATAGGTTTCACTAGAGGCTTCTCTCAAGATAGCATAAGTATTACGGTGGGTGAACAAATTACTGTCGAGCAATTGATAGAAAAGCGAATAATTATGAAATTATCCAGGCATTATCATGTATATAGGCAGCATGTCCGCGACAAGTAGACCGACTCCTGCCTGCATCTACTACTATTACTCCACACATCGACCGACTCCTGCCTGCATCTAGAGTATTAAGTTCATAAGAACAGAGAAACGCCTTAAGCAAGATGACATGATGTAGAGGGATAAATTCATGCAATATGATATAAAGCCCATCTTTTTATCCTCGATGGCAACAATACAATACGTGCCTTGCAACCCCTGCTGTCACTAGGTAAGGGCACCGCAAGATTGAACCCAAAGCTAAGCACTTCTCCCATGGCAAGCTAGATCAATCTAGTAGGCCAAACCAAACTGATAATTCGAAGAGACTTGCAAAGAGAAGTCAATCATACATAAAAGAATTCAGAGGTGATTCAAATATTTCTCATAGATAAACTTGATCATAAACCCACAATTCATCGAATCTCGACAAACACACCGCAAAAAGAGTTTACATCAAATAGATCTCTACAAGAGAGCGGGAGAACATGGTATTGAGATCCAAAAAGAGAGAAGAAGCCATCTAGCTAATAACTATGGACCCGAAGGTCTGTGGTAAACTACTCACAACTCATCGGAGGGGCTATGGTGTTGATGTAGAAGCCCTCCATGGTCGATTCCCCCTCCGGTGGAGCGCCGTCGAGGGCTCCAAGATGGGATCTCGCGGATACAAAAGGTTACGGTGGTGGAAATTGTGTTTCGTTGGCTCCCTGGATGTTTTCGGGGTACATAGGCTTATATAGGAGGAAGAAGTACGTCGGTGGCGCCCGTGGGGCCGACGAGACAGGGGGCGCGCCCTATAGGGGGAGCGCCCTACCCTCTCGTGGCCGCCTCGACTGCTTCTTGACTTGCACTCGAAGTCCTCTGGATCACGTTTGTTCCAAAAATCACGCTCCCGAAGGTTTCATTCTGTTTGGACTCCGTTTGACATTCCTTTTCTTCTAAATAATGAAATAGGCAAAAGAACAACAATACGGGCTGGGCCTCCGGTTAGTAGGTTTGTCCCAAAAATGATATAATTGTGTAAAATAAAGCCCATAAACATCCAAAAGGGGTAATATAATAGCATGTAACAATCAAAAATTATAGAAACGTTGGAGACGTATTAGCGGGGTCCTATTGGAAACTAACGGATATTAAGGCCTCCTTTTAATAGAGTATCGGAACAAAGCATTACCACATGGTGAATACATGAACTCCTCAAACTACGATCATCACCGGGAGTGGTCCCGACTATTGTCACTCCGGGGTTGCCAGATCATAACACATAGTAGGTGACTATAACTTGCAAGATTGGATCTAGCACATAGATATAATGGTGATAACATAAACGGTTCAGATCTAAAATCATGGCACCCGGGCCCAAAGTGACAAGCATTAAGCATGGCAAAGTCATAGCAACATCGATCTCAGAAAATAATGAATACTAGCTAGGGATCAAGACCTAACAAAACTAACTCAATTACATGATGAATCTCATCCAACTCCTCATCGACCAGCGAGCCTACAAAGGAATTACTCACTCCCGGTGGGGAGCATCATGGAATTGGTGATGGAGAAGGGTTGGTGATGACGAAGATCAAACATCCCCCTCTCCGAAGCCCCAATCGAACTCTAGATCTGGCCTCCCGATGAAGAACAGGAGACGGCGGCGGCTCCGTCTCGTGAAATGCGATAATTCTTTCTCCCTGATTTGTTTCTGGAAAAATAGGATTTTATAGCGTCGGTTTCAGGATCGGCGGGGCCACCAGGTGGGGTAACCCACCTGGGCGCTCCTATAGGGGGTGGCGTGCCCTAGTGGGTTGTGCCCACCCAGGTGCCCCCCTCCGGAGGTTCTTGGCTCCAGAAATACTCTTTTATTGTATAAAAAATCATTGCAAAGTTTTATTCCATTCTGAGAACTTTTATTTCTGCACAAAAACAACACCATGGTAGTTCTGCTGAAAACAGCGTCAGTCAGGGTTAGTTTCATTCAAATCATGCAAATTAGAGTCCAAAACAAGAGGAAAAGCATTAGGAAAAGTAGATACGATGGAGATGTATCAATGACCCACATCGTTATAAAGAAGGAGTGGATGGTATTGTTAGACTTGTGTACCTGAGCATGAACAGGGACAAATCCTACGGAAATGTCACTCCGAAGCTTATGGAGGACATCATGCGGGAGATAGAACTGCTCACAAGGTATTGCAATCTAGGTTTTATTGGCCTACTCTCTTCAAGGATGCCCGTAAGTTTGTTTTATCCTATGATGAATGTCAAAGAATAGGTAATATCAGTAAGCACCAAGAAATGCCTATGAATTATTCACTTACTGTAGAACCATTTGATGTTTGGGGATTTGATTTCATGGGACCTTTTCCTTCCTCCAATGGGTATACTCATATTTTGGTCATTGTTGATTATGTTACTAAGTGGGTAGAAGTTATTCCAACCAGTAGTGTTGATCACAACACCTCTATTAAAATGTTTAAAGAAGTTATTTCCCAAGGTTTGGAGTCCCTAGATATTTAATGACTGATGGTGGTTCACACTTTATTCATGGTGCTTTCCGTAAAATGCTTGCCAAGTATGATGTTAACCATAGAATTGCATCACCATATCATCCTCAGTCTAGTGGTCAGGTTGAACTTAGCAATAGAGAAATAAAATTAATTTTGCAAAAGACTGTCAATAGATCTCGGAAGCATTGGTCTAATAAATTAGATGATGCACATTGGGCTTATAGTACAACATATAAAATCTATGGGTATGTCTCCATATAAAATGGTTTATGGAAAACCTTGTCATTTGCCTCTTGAGTTAGAACATAAAGCATATTGGGCAATTAAAGAACTCAACTATGATTTCAAACTTGCAGGTTAAAAGAGGTCATTTGATATTAGCTCATTAGATGAATGGAGAACCCAAGTTTATGAAAATGCCAAGTTATTTAAAGAAAAGGTTACAAGATGGCATGATAAAAGAATCCAAAGGCGTGAGTTGAAAGTTGGAGAATATGTTCTTTTTTGTACAACTCTCGTTTTAGATTCTTTGCAGGAAAACTCCTCTCCAAAAGGGAAGGACCCTACACTATTAGGGAAAACCCTAGTAGTAGCGCGGGTTTTGAGGCTAGCAGCAGCGCGGGTGGCCGCGCTACTAATAAGGCGCTACAGCTAACTCATAGTAGTAGCGCGGCCCTAACCCGCGCTACTACTGTTGACGATATCAGAAGCGCTTTTTGTAAACGCGCTACTATTAACTAGCTGCAACGATTTCGCCATCCCTCGCTACTGCTATATCTTTCATCATTTTCCCATTACCCCTTTCCCTTTCAGTTCTCCTTTCAGATACTAGATACTAGGTACTGCTAGTAGATATCAAATTCATAAACCATTACTAGGTAGTACTCCCTTCGTTCGAAATTACTCGTCGTGGTTTTAGTTCAAACCACGACGAGTAATTTGGAACGAAGGGATTACTAGATAACAATTTCATGCATAGCCAACATGCATCCTCAAGCAGTACAAGGTCATATCAACGGCCATCATCATATGTAGTTCTAGATGATATCGACAATAATCATCATATGTAGTTCTAGATGATATAGCCACACACAGATATGTAGTTCTAGATGATATAGCGACACACACATATGTAGTTCTAGATGATATAGCCACACACACATATGTAGTTCTAGATGATGTCGAAGACAATCATCATCCTCAAGCCTGGGCGGTTGGTGTTCCTGATAGTAATTAGGATGGCCTGTCCAACACGAAGATTCTTGCCATCGAGGAATTTCTTCCACCCAATCGAGTTTAAGTGTGTGCGACCGTCCGTGTCCACGCGGTAAGTACAGGTTGTGACGGAGCCCCTTGCAGTAAGGCATAGTCCAGCTGAGCCTTCTTCATCAGGCTCGATACCATAACTCACAGATATGCTCTTTGCCAATTTCTGAATAAGAAAAACATATCAATTAATAAATAGCCTCGCAAATAAGTACATATGGATTATCTACACTATTAATAGTTTCCTTAGATTCTACACTAATAAGCATGTGATCAAACTCTACACTAAAACATATCATCGACTAGATTCCACACAACATACCATATCATTGGACTATACACTAAGTAATTCACACTATTAATTTGCATTTGTAAGTATAACATACCATATCATGTCGATCAACCATGGTATTTGTCAAGCGGGTCACGAATGGCACCCCGACAAAGTCAGCACGTGGCGGAATTATGTCCCACAGGTTGGACACCTCCTCCTCACCCAGCCTTGTTCTTTGAGCTACGATGGCTTCATGAAGTGGGTCCTCATCATCTTCATCGAGTGGGTCCTCATTATCTTCATCATCTTCATCATCTTCGTCATCTTCATCATCTTCCACCAGGTTGAGATAAACGACAGCTAGCTTGGGTCTTTCTGCTCGGAAGTTGAAGCTGATCAACTCACCACCAGTAAGATGCATGCGAGCGACGAAACGGGCCCATCCATCTCCTCCAATCTGCGACATATTGCGTCCTTTCTCGACCTCCATAGTGTACGGCCCCCCAGGAGCCTCAAATGTCATAGTGTCTCCTGTCAGCTAGTTGAATTTCAACCTCACATTGCATGGGACGATCTGTGTAAAATAAGCAAAACGACACGATGCAGTAATACCAACACTAAAAATAAAATAGTAATTGCATTTCATCTAATTTCTTACCGCCGCATGACAAAAACTCGGCTGGAAGTAGATGTCGAACAGCTTGCCAGTTGCAAGGTTGCTGGCGCATCTTGACTTGCACAGTCGACATAGTGGTGGTGGTGGTGGCGCCATTCTTCCTAAAGCAATATGAGCAAAGGATTAACGATCAACTAAATCAAAATGTTCCAAGTGAACTAAATCAACTAGCCTACTAAATCAACTAAATCATATCAACTAAATCAAAATGTTGCATATGAACTAGCCTACTAAATCAACTAAATCAAAATGTTCTAAGTCAACTAAATCAACTAGCCTACTAAATCAACTAAATCAAAATGTTCTAAGTCAACTAAATCAACTAGCCTACTAAATCAACTAAATCATATCAACTAAATCAAAATGTTGCATATGAACTAGCCTACTAAATCAACTAAATCAAAATGTTCTAAGTCAACTAAATCAACTAGCCTACTAAATCAACTAAATCAAAATGTTCTAAATCAACTAAATCAACTTGCCTAATAAATCAACTAAATCAAAATGTTCTAAATCAACTAAATGAACTAGCCTACTAAATCAACTAAATCAAAATGTTCTAAGTCAACTAAATTAACTAAATGAATTAGCCTACTAAATCAACTATATCAAAATGTTCTAAGTCAACTAAATCAACTAGCCTACTAAATCAACTAAATTATATCAACTAAATCAAAATGTTGCATATGAGCAGGAGGGAGAAGGAGGGGCGACTCGAGGAGGGAGAAGAAAGTAGGATGGAGCAGGAAGGTGGAGCGAGGATGGGCCGGCCGGCGCGGCCAGTTGAGGGAGGACGGAGGAGGAAGGCGGAGCGAGGAGGGGCCGGCCGGCGCGGCCAGTTGAGGGAGATGGAGGAGGAAGGCGGAGCGAGGAGGGGCCGGCCAGCGGCGAGTGGAGAGGGAGGACGGAGGAGGAGGCCGGTACCGAGTCCAGCAAGGAGGAGGAGGTGACAGTGCGCGGAGCAGACGGTGGAGGGGCGACGGGGGTGGACCGGCGCGCAGCGCAGACGGATCGGAGAGGATTGAGTGGCTGTGTGTGTGAGTGGATCGGAATGGAGGAGATGGGGAGATGAATGGCTTAGCAGTAGCGCGCTTTAGGAAAAGACGCTACTGCTAAGCTATCTAGCAGCAGCGCCTTTCGCAATAAAGCGCCACTGCTACATGTCAGCATGTAAAAATAGACTTTGTTCAATATACCAAAAATACATTGATCATCAACGGTCTTTTTGTGTACAATCTGATTTGTCAATATGAGTCCTCACCGGTTTAGGAACAGGTGAAGACTCATATTACAGCCACAAATTCTACACATAGAGTTCAATGAAGATCAAGTGCTTGTCAAAGTTTGAGAAGTAACATATTTAAGGTGGTATAAACTCTCTTCACGGAGCGAGGTGGGACTAAATTTTTGTAGGAAACTTAGCAGTAGAGCTTATCTGAGAAATGCGCTGCTACTATGCTACGTAGCAGCAGCGCGCGTCGCTATAACGCATTGCTGCTATAACTAGCCTCGCGACGGCCTCGTAGGAATTATAGCAGCAACGCGTCTTTGAGAGGACGCGCTACTGCTATATTTGTCTCAGCAGCGAGTTTCGTCTGTGCGCGCTACTGCTAGTTAGCAGCAGCGAGTTATTTTGAAGCGCGCTGCTGATAAGATTCTATGTATAGGCTTTTCCCTAGTAGTGCTATGTTATCGAGGAGGTTTATCAATCTAGTGCTATAAAAATAAATAATGTCAAAGGTACTAACCCAAAGGTTGTCAACGGGCAACGAATAAAACATTATATCTCAGGTACGCCCATTAATGTTGAAAGCAATATTATCCAAACTATGACACCAGGAGAACACATAAAAGAGACCTTCTAGAACATGCCAGAATCATGAAAAAGAGGAGGACCATGATATGGTAAGTAAACGGACTCCAAAAAGTATGCAAAAATATTTTCTGTCCATTTTGGAATATAACAAAAATTCGGAAAATAAGAAACAACTAGGAAGGCACCCCTGGTGGGCACAAGACACCAGGGCGCGCGCCCAGGTGGGTTGTGCCCACCTCGGGTACCTTCCAGACTCCATTTTTCTTCCGTTTTCTTGTTTCCCAAGATAAAAAATCTTTATATACCCCCCAAACCCATTGACCTTCGTATTGCGGAGAAATCTTCTGTTCTCTTTTCTTGCTGTTTTCAGTTAGATCTATTAAGCCAGGCATAATGTCTTCTTCCTCCTCCAACAACGTGGAAGAGGATGATTGGTTGATGAAGATTGAGTTGAAGAGGGAAGAGCCCATAGAAGCAATCGGAGGGGAAAAGAGCAAGGAGGCTACCGGAGATCATGCACCGGTAGTGGAGCCGGCCTTGCTTGTTGAGGAGGAAGAAGAAGATATCCGCAAACTGATCATCTCACCCCCACTGAGATCGAAGCTTTTCGGATCATAGAAACGGTTCATGTGCAAAATAGATACCTTACCCGTGAAAATATTTTGTTGCAAGAGCACATCATCGCCCTCCAGAGCGTCATCCGTAGATTGGAGAATCTCCTGATCATGAAGGAGAAGATCGCTACCGCTTCATCACCACCACCTCCTTCTTCATCAACCAAAGAAAATTCAATATTGGGTATGGACACTCCCCTTGGCTTGTGCCAAGCTTGGGGGAGGTGCCCCGGTATCGTATCACTTCCACTAACTTTTGCCTAAAGTTTGCTTAGTGATATATCCTTGTAATCATGTGCAAGATATATAATGAAGTTTAGTTTGAGTTTTGCTTTCTTTACTTTCATGTTTCAATAAAAATAAAGGAAATAAATGAAAAAGACCATATGCTAATCGTATGATAAGTAATGACACCACATAAGGAAAAGTATAAGTAGAAAATTTTATTGGAGATTAACAAGCATAGCATTGATCAATGATGCAATTCATGAAAGAATTAATAAGGGGAGAGAAGATTCACATGCAAATACAGTATCTTGTAAATCTTTTGTGATTGTGAGCCCCCATCAAAATATTATATGCCAAAAGTGTTGACGATGGACAAGGAAGACAACGAAATGATTTTTGTTTGTTCATTTTACATAGAACTTATATTGTCATAGATCCTTCAACATATGGTGCTTGCCTCCCATCTTTGCTAGCCAAAAATTCTGCACTAAGTAGAGATACTACTTGTGCATCCAAAAACCCTTAAACCCAAATCTTATTTTCAAAGAGTCCACCATACCTACCTAAGGATTGAGTAAGATCCTTCAAGTAAGTTGTCACCGGTGCAATAAGGCAATAAAAATTGCTTCTAAAAGTGTTACATCATTTAGTGCAAGAGAAAATTGAGCGTTGTACGAACTTGTGATGGAAAAGAATAAAAGCGACAGACTGCATAATAAAGGTTGCTATCACAAGGGGAAATATAACGTGATGTTCTTTTGCACCAAGGGGTTGAGCATACAACCAAAAAGTGCATGGCAACCTCTGCTTCCCTCTGCGAAGGGCCTATCTTTTACTTTTATGTATTTACTTTTATGCAAGAGTCAAAGTTTTTCTCTCTATTCCTTTTTATTATTCTCTTTTGGCAAGCATCATGTGGTGAGGAAAGATCTAGGAACATATATCTAGTTGGATATGGGTAGCAAGAGTTATTATTGTTGGCATCACCCTTGAGGTGAGTATGTTGGGAGGCAAAACTATAAGCCCCTATCTTTCTATGTGTCCGGTTGAAACGTTTTGCTCATGTGTATGCGGTGAGTGTTAGCAATCATAGAAGTATATGATGGTTGAGTATGTGGACTTGCCAAAAAGGCTCCGATACGTGACTCTTCCTGAAAAGATGATGAATTGTAGTTGCCAAGTTGACTGAGAACATAGTTTGTTGGTTTTCAATAGAGTTTATGCTTTACACTTTGATGTTGTGATGAATTGTTACTTGTTCATGAGAAGTCTATGGTAAAATTTTATGTTAAAGTTTGTTGCTGTTATAATAATTCACATGATGCTTCTATGTTCGTATTTTGTTTTTATCGACACCTCTCTCTCTAAGCATGTGGACGTGTTTTTAGATTTCGGTTTTCGCTTGAGGACAAGCAAGGTCTAAGCTTGGGGGAGTTGATACGTACATTTTGCATCATGTCTACCTAATGTTATTTATATTGTTTTATGCATAATAATGCTTTTTGGAGTAATTCTAATGCCTTTTCTCTCATAATATGCAAGGTTCACACAAAGAGGGAGAATTCCGGCAGCTGTAAATCTGAACCTGAAAAAAGTTACGTCAGGCCACCTATTCTGCACAACTCCAAATGAGCTGAAACTTCACGAGGAACTTTTATGGAATAAATGTGAATTATTGGATCCAATAAGTACCAGAGGGGTCCACCAGGTGGGCACAACCCACCTGGGTGCACCAGGGATCCCAGGCGCGCCCTGGTGGGTTGTGCTCCCCTCAAACCACCTCCGGTGCCCCTCTTCTGGTATTTAAGTCATTTTTCCCTAGAAAAAAAATAAGGAGAGGACTTTCGGGACGGAGCGCCACTGTCTCGAGGCAGAACTTTGGCAGGAGCACTTTTGCCCTCCGGCGGAGCGATTCCATCAGGGGAACTTCCCTCTCGGAGGGGGAAATCATCGTCATCATCATCGCCAACACTTCTCCCATCTTGGGGAGGGCAATCTCCATCAACATCTTCAACAGCACCATCTCCTCTCAAACCCTAGTTTATCTCTTGTGTTCAACCTTTGTACTGGAACTATAGATTTGTGCTTGTGGGTTACTAGTAGTGTTGATTACTATATGGTTTATTTGGTGGAAGATTATATTTTCAGATCCATTATGCTATTTAATACCCCTATGATATTGAGCATGATTATCATTTGTGAGTAGTTACTTTTGTTCTTAAGGTCACGGGAGAAATCTTGTTACAAGTAATCATGTGAACTTGATATGTTTGATATTTTGATAGTATGTATGTTGTGATTCCCTTAGTGGTGTCATGTGAATGTCAACTACATGACACTTCACCACATTTGGGCCTAATGGAATGCATTGTGGAGAAGTTATTAGATGATGGGTTGCGAGAGTGACAGAATCTTAAACCCTAGTTTATGCGCTATTTCGTAATGGGCTGATTTGGATCCAAAAGTTTAATGCTATGGTTAGAATTTATTCTTAATACTTTTCTCGTAGTTGCGGATGCTTGTGAGGGGTTTAATCATAACTAGGAGGTTTGTTCAAATAAGAACAGCACCTAAGCACCGGTCCACCCTCATATCAAATTATCAAAGTAGCAAACAGAAGTCAAACCAACATGATGAAAGTGACTAGATGAAATTCCCGTGTGCCCTCAAGAACACTTTGCTTATCATAAGAGACCGTTTTGGCATGTCCTTTGCCTCAAAAGTATTGGGATACCTTGCTGCACTTTTGTCACCATGACTGTTACTTGCTCATTACCAATTATCTTGCTATAAAACTACTTGTTACTTATAATTTCAGTGATTGCAGACATTACCTTGCTGAAAATCGCTTGTCATTTCCTTATGCTCCTTGTTGGGTTCGACACTCTTACTCATTGAAAGGACTACGATTGATCCCATATACCTGTGGGTCATCAGTCCCCGACAAAGTCGCTCCGCCAAAGAGCAGAAGTGCTCTGCCCAAGTTCAGCCTCGCAGGTGGCAGCGGAAAGTCCTGAAACTTTTTTGTGATTTTTTCTTGGATAAATGGGATTTCATGGCCAAAGGGCAACTGGAGGCAAGCCACTAGGTGCGCACACGGGCAGGGGTGCGTCTAGGTGGGTAGGCCGCACCACCTACCCATGTGGCTACCCCATGGCCCCCCTATGGTATTTCTTTGCTCCAACATTCCTTATATATTCCAAAATAATTCTCCAAAAAATCACATTTCATTTTCAGCCGGAGAATTGCTTTCTCTGTTGTTGATATTTTAGGTCCAGAAATCTAGCTGTCGGCAATTCCCCCCTCTTTGTATAACTTGCATATTAAGAGAGAAAATACATTAGAATTGCACCGTAATATGAAATATATCATTTGAATAAGATAAATTATACAATACTAAATAATGATACAAAATGGACGTATCAATAGTATTTCTTATTCCTAGATGAAGTACTACTTTCTGGATTTTTGCGAAGTATGTACTAAATATTTTTGTTCCTAGATGTACTTATTTCTTGTTCCTAGATGAAGTATTACATCATTCTGTGAAATTTCTGAATATAATAAAGAAGCTTGGGTATGTACAGAATCTATGAACTAGGGAATTTAGTTTATTTGCTGCAACTTCTCGCCTTAGAATCCAAAGAATTTTTGTTCTTGTTTTGGTTCCCATAGTAGAGTACAATCGAATTAATCTGTTGACAAATGTAACCTCATATTGCCTAAATGGTTATTTTAAAATCAGTGGCTAGTTCAGGTGCTGCCCCAGTTTGGCCCTATTCCCTATCAACTTTGTTCAAGGTCTGATTTCCTCAGTGATGGATTTTTGGATTTGACAATGCATGTGATTATCGTCGTTATGCTCCACCAATTATTATGACGCTGCCTTGAGGTTGCCATTTGCAGAGCTGGGGTAGCATGGAGGATGGCAAGGACATGCACAAACAAGCACTTCTGTAGATGGCGATGGTGCAAACATGTGCGGGAAGGGTAAAACCATTGGGGAACATATCAAAGAAAATATATTCCAGCTATGGAGAAGTTTCAAAGGGTAAGTTTCAGCCTACTTTTATATTTCTTGTTATGTTGGCAACTACCTATCGATGACAACAGATTTTACTTGTGTTGATGATTTATCACTATTTTTTTACCTGTTCTATAACTTCCATAAGAAGAGAGGGACTTGAAATGACGACATCATAAGGATGACCGTTTATCTTTTGCTAACGTTTTCCAAACCCCTTCATTACATGAATGTAAAGCTGTCAGCTACAATTACTATAAGGAGCATCTCTTTTCCACAACCTTAGCTACATATGGAAAATAAAACACTTTAAATTCCCAATATAAGATGAATAATTGCAAATTTTAACCTAACCATGTCCCAATAGCAACATTTTTGGCTTCATGACCTGCAACTAGGTTGTTATATTAAAACTCGTGTTCTTTTGGCATCCCATTTATGTAATCAAATTTATGCATCTATTAGTATGCTTTTACTGGTTTTGAACGCCATAGGAAAATTTAGGGCCGGAAGGCTGATTCTATTTGATAATATTTGTTATTTGTAATGTGTGATGTAGGTTGCTTCCTCTGTGTTCCACTATTGTATAAGCTTATATTTTGACCGTCAATTAATATATGCATAAATTATGATTGGGGAGTGCTGCATATAGAACTCTAAAGAAATAAGAAATTGATGCTTGGATATTGGCTCCATGGATTTAACCATGTCTCGGTTTTTTGGAAGAAACATGAAAGGGGGATATCACTTGCATTCCCATTTCTTTTTTATCTACTTAAATTTCATTGGTTGTTCCTTACTTTATGCAACCACAATGCATTCTTCTTAAAAAGAATCCATGTACTTGGGTACAGACAAGAAAGGAAACTGATTCACACAAGGAGGCAGACAAAAAAGAAAAACATGTGCTGATCTCTTCATTTCTTTTCCTTATCTTGTGGAGCTCCCTTCAATTGTCATGTTAACGAAACGATAATTATTCATTTGAAGGGGCATCCACAAGATAAGAGAAAAAAAGTAACATATCAATACGTCTTTTTCTTTTTCTGCTTGCCTCCTTGTCTGAATCAGTATGTTTTCCTTTTCTGCATCCAAGTATAAGGATTATTTTCAAGAAGAATGCATTGATTGTTGGGGGTTGGGTGCGACATATGCCAAGGGATGGCTTATCATGGTGGGGGCGAGTAGAACGTCGCCGGTGCCTGGAAACAGGATGAGGCGAAGACATGCACGCCGGCGGATCTTACCCAGCTTCAGGGCTCTCCGAGGAGATAACACCCCTACTGCTGCTCTTCGGGGTCTCCGCATGATCACTAAGGCAAAGTGAGTACAAGGTTGCTCCTTGAGCTGTTTCTGGAGGTAGGAGAAAGCAAGGCTTGCTCCCTCCTTCCTATATGATCTGGTCTAGTGCTAATGGATTCGAACCCTTTGCATGGGTGCCCTGGGGGGTTTATATAGGCCTACCCCCCAGGGGTACAATGGTAATCCGGCTGGGCGCGGGTCCTAGCCGTCTGTCTCTCCGGCCGCCGTCTTCTCCGCCGACTGGTGGGTCCCGTCGACTGGCCCGGTACGGAGCCGACAGGCCGTGTCCTCCGTTCGCGGGTCTTGCCAGCTGTGGATTACTGTAGCCATGCTTCTAATGACGCTGGCTTGGTCATGGGGTCATGGGAACAGTGCCGCCGCCTGGCGGGCGATCACTGTTGCCATTCCCCATCTTGTCTGGTTAATGGCGTGCGGGGCCCGTGGGAGGGGCTAGCCGACTCCCGGGGGCCGACTCCCAACGGATCCGTCTTGTGGCGCTCTCGCCGTCTTCTGTACTCCCGCCGACAAGTGGGACCCGCCGTCTCTGGGTCGTACAGACAGGCAGTCGTGGGCACAGGGTTCCGCCCACACGGGCTGATGTCAGGGCCGGCATGGCAACAATGCCGCGCCGGATGGTGATCTCCGTCCGTATGGCACACTGTGGCCATGCCTGTCCTCGATAAACGGAGCGGGGATGGGCCGCGCGGTGGCCATTTTCCGTCCCGTCCATTATTGCGAAGGCACGAGGCGGTTGGGGCTGCGGGCCGACTCCCCATAGCCAGCTTCTCCGGAAGCCGGCGGTTGGGAGTCGGCTCATCTTGAAGTCGTCTCTGGGACTCGGCCTTGAGGGGCAGTCGGCAGCGCTTCCGCCGACTCTCGGAAAGCGGCTCATCGTTTTGGGGTTTGAAGGGCGCAGTCTGCCCCGATGTCTTGAAAGGTTCAGGGGCTCGGGTTAGCCTACCCGTGGCCCATTACTCCGACAGTAGTCCACGAAGCTGGTGAGGCTCTGAGGGTGATATGTCGAGGGGCCTCAACAGTTTCTTCCTTCTGGTGGTGGAAACTGGGCCTTGCTCGCCGTCTTCCTTTAGGCCGACTAGCTGGAGCCGGACTCGCAGAAGGCCATCTTGCCCTTTAAAGAGTCCGAAAGTCGCGGCGGGATCCAGGCGGCGTGCCTGATACACTGCCACGCAGCCGCCCGTTGCAGACCCGTCGCGCAGCGCCACGCGGCAGGGACATTCTGCCCACCCACGCGCGCGACGGGACAGGCCGTCAGGCGGGGCCCACCACTATCGCGCGTCGGCACGCGAATGGATCCGTCGCGGCCGTGCAGACGGTTGGGGTTCCCACGTCGTTACTGCGTGCAGTAACTTTGTGGGGTAAATCGTGGGGGGCATGCGGCCCTGGGCGCAGTTAATCCCACGCCCGCCCCATCGGCTTCTCAGCCTATGGGCCTATAAGTAGGCGGGGGGAGGAGGGCGGCGAAACACGTGTGCCCATCTTCCCTGTTTCCCCCCGCTTGCTCTCGCTTCTTCTTCTTCTTCTTGCCGCCGCCGCGCCGAACCACAATGCGCCTGCAGCGATGAGCTCCTCCTCCGCCGCCGCTCCTTCTGCCGTGCGCTCCGGCGTGTGGGACGGCTCCGAGGTGGATGACGAACACATCGAGCTCCTCCGCAAGACGTGTCGACTCCCCGGCGTGAACCTAGTGCGGGCCCGTGTCGCGCCGGCGAGGGAGATATCGCCGGCGCCAGAGGAGGGCGAGCGGGTCATATTCCGCTCGCACCTCATGCGCGGCCTAGGGCTGTCGGCGAGCGGCTTCTTCCGCTCATTCTCGGAGTTCCACGGGCTCCAGCCGCACCACCTTACTCCGAACACGGTGGTGCTGCTGGCCGCCTTCGCAACCTTGTGCGAAGGCTTCCTCGGTGTTCTCCCCACCATTGAGCTATGGGGGGAGTTCTGCCAGTCCAAGCTCGGCACGCACGTCGCCGGCGTGCCAGCCCAGTGCGGCGCCTTCATCGCGATGCGGAGATCAACGGCCGACAACCCGTTCCCCTCCATTCCACTGATCAAGTCGGTGAAGATGTGGCAACGGTCCTATTTTTACGTGAAGAACATCGCCCCAGAAGGCGACTGGGTCAATCTGCCGCCCTACAAAGCCGGCGCGCCGGCTGGGAGGCTCCCCAGCTGGTCCCACCGGGCCAGGACGCTGACTCCCGCAGGTGCCGCCGCCGTCGTGCGACTCCGAGTGCTGACGCAGTCGGAGGGCTTGGCCGGGGCCGACTTGCTGGCCGCCTTCGTGGCGCGCCGAGTCCTCCCTCTCCAAGGCCAACCTCATCTGATTAGTCAGATGAGCGACCACCGGGACCCGATTCGGATGTGCACCAAGGACATGCCCTTCGCGGAGGTGGAGAACATGGTGAACTACATCGCGAACTACAATCTTGCGCCGGATTGGCAGTTCGGCAAAGAGCCGTACTCGCGCGCCAACCCCCCGCCTGTGGTAAGTCGTATCTCTTGTTCCTTTGTTTCCTTTTGCAGCCGAATCCGACTTCTAATCTTTTTGGTTTCTTCGAGTCAGAACCCCCTCATTCAGCCTGCAGCCGGCGCCACGGTACCGCCCCGTGAGTTCGTCCCCAACCGTGCGGAGAGCGACGTCGACAACCCCGACTTGGGGGCGGCGGCGATGGAGACCGACGCCGAAGGAGGAGGAGGAGAAGGAGGCAGCTTCAGGCCCTCGGCCACCTTCGCCGACTGGCCGGATGACGACGCCGAAGGGGAAGTCGCCCCGCGCCACCAGTCGAATGTCGGCCAGCCAGGCGCGAGTTCCTCCGCTGGCTTGGACGGTCAAGGCGGTGCAAAGAAGCGCCGGGCCGGGCCGAGCTTGCTTGGCGGCCGGCCGAAGAAGTTCAAGGGAGCTGCCGCCGTGACCAAGCGGGAGGAGGCGGTCGCTAATGCCAACCGCTTCCGCAAGGAAGTGAAGAAGCCGCCACTGGTCTCTGCGTAAGTGTTTCTGCCTTTGTCTTATTTTCTTCTGGTGAATCTTGTTCGAGTCTTTTACACTCCTTCCTCGCTTCAGGGCTCCCCTTACTTTTGAGAGGGTCGCCGCCACCTCCATCATGGGGTCGGCCGAGACGTCCGCCAATACTCGGCGGATTGACCCCGCCGCCGACCTCCGGGAGGCCACGGAGCAAAACGCGCAGGAGAAGCGCGACGAGGAGGAGGCCGACCGCCTGGAGAAGGCGGAGGCCGAGAAGGCGGCGGCCTCCGCCCAGAAGAAGCTGGAAGAGGCCGAAGCCGCCATCGCGGCACAGCAGCGAGCCGACGAGGCCGCGCGCCTCCAGTCGGCGTTGATTGCCATCCCGCTGAGCTTCGCGCCGCCGCCCCCGGAGTTTATGGGGCAGACTGGAGAAGCCGGCGGCGAGAACCCCGTCATGGAGAGGGAAAGTGGTGAGGCCTCCATGTCGGACATGGCCGCGCCGCCACTGCCGCCTCCGCCGCCGTCTGGGAGCGCCCAGGGTAAGCAGCCGGCGGACCCGCCGGTGCCACCGACTGAAGACGAGGCCGTGGTGAAGTTGCTCCTTCAAGTCGCCTCGGCAGCGCGCCGCTGTCTTGAGAAGGCGACTTCGGCGCCGCGCCCCTTGGAGACCAATGCCGCCAGCTCGGCCATCCCAGACGCCGAGGCGACAAGCGCCGTGCCCGTTGGGTGGGTGCGAGGAGGCGGCAATGGTCCGCTGAACCAAGTGCTTCTAGACGTCCAGGCGAAGTTGCGAGCCGAGGGCGATGCCATCCAGAACTGTACCAAGGCGCATCTGGCGTCGCGAGCAGCCGTCCAGGTACGCTTTCTTCTTTTGACTCTGTTTTTCTTGTTCTTCTTTTGTGGGGGCGCGCCAGCGCACCCACTGGGTGTAGTCCCCGAGTTTCGGGCCGGCTGCTGAGTAGGCGGCTCGGAACTCCATCTGGTGAGTTCCGAATATTCACCTTTGTCTGAAACATTTATCACAGGAGTATCACAACCTCCGCATCACTGCCTTCAACCACAACGTTGAGCAGCTAGGGAAGCGGACTGCCGACTTGTCGGAGAGCCGAAGTGAGTCCTCCTTCTTCTTCGCGGGGGTGCGCTGGCGCACCCGCTGGCTATAGTCCCCGAGATTTGGGCCGACTGCTGAGCAGTCAGGCCGGATATTCCCAGCGACCATCTTTGTTGACGACTTAACGTCTTTTCCCTTTTTTATTCTTCAGAGGACAACGCCGCTCTTCAGGAACAGCTGGGCGAAGCCAACACCGCCTTGCGTGCCAAGGGGGAGGAGTGCGACAAGCTCGCCGCGGAGCGCGACCTGCTGGCTGCGTAGCTGGCGGAGCAGAAGGAGCTGCTTAAGAAGGCGCAGGACGAGGCGGAGAAGAAAGAGACTGCTCTCCTGGCCGAGTTCGAAAACGAGCGCTCCTCCTGGACTGACAAGGAGGCACTGCTGACCTCCGGCTTCCATGAGATTGAAGATGTCATCGACGGTGAGTTTCTTTACTTTCTTTCTCTGAGCCGCTGACTATAAGTTTGGCCGACTCCTGATTCTTTGTCTTGCTTCCTTTTCGTCTTGGCAGACTTCTTCCCTGGCCACTCGTAGGCGGCCACTCAAGCCATCGAGGCTGATCGTGAGGCACGGAGGGCAAGTGGTGTGGAGATTGCTGCCAACGCCCCCCGGACCCTTGAGGAGCAGCTTCTGAGCATCGAGGCTCGTCTGCGGTCGGCCCATCGGATGCTGCGTCGGCTTCAACGTGTCGGTGCCCAGGAGATTGCCGCCCTGTGGACAAACATGCCGGTTCTGCGCACTCCCAGTCGGACTGCTGACTGGCTGGAGGTCGCGGCTGGCCGTCTTGAGGCCTGGAAGGGTTCCTCGGCCCGGGCTGGAGCGAGCCGGGCCTTGGAATTCGTCAAGGCGTGGTATCCGGGGCTGGACCTGGACCGGCTAGCCACGTTCCGGTTAGAGGCCCAGGCGGAGCTGATAGCTGTGGAAGATGCCCTCGTCGAGCGTGCGGCGGCGATTGCCGACTACACGAACACCGGCATCTTCGTTCCTGAGCGGGCCGCAAACGGCGGGGAGGTGCCGCCGGAGTGGTTCGGGATGAACCCGGACTATGATGAGGACTCGGCGGAGATGATTGGCTCTAGCGCCGAGGAGGAAGGCGAGGCGGAGGACGGAGGCGAGATGGAGGTGCCAGAAGACGGAGCGGGCGACCAGCCTCAGCTCGACCGTGCCTCCAGCAACGAGCTGCGCCCGACCAAGCCGGTTGTCACCGGAGACGATCAAGCCGAGATTGCCCAGTCGGCCGCCCCGGCGCCTGACACCGCCGTCTCCTCCGACCCTCCGACCCGTCTGCCACTTCCTAGGCTGCCGTCTTGCCTTTATTTTATCTGCTTTAATATTCTTTGAAGAACTTGTTAATTCGCACAATTCCACCCACGGGGTGTATTTTCAACTTCTGCTTGAAGATTCAGCCAAGGGCTAATGTTATGTAAATATTAATCCCAATTCTATCTTTCCTTGCTCATTGCTCCTTTGGCTTTTTCCTTTGCCGCCTTCCCTTAGTCGCCGCCTTGCCAGTCGCACAACCGCTCTGCGGACTGCCGCTGGATCAAATGCCTGGCTACTTTGGGGAAGGCAAGTACTTGGCCATTTTTTAGAGTCTTTTTAACAAGTTGGATAGAAAGCGGCAAGCCGACTACTCAAGAGTCGATCTTGCGAAAAGGGGCTGGAAGCCGGCTTAAGCTATGTTAATGCTTTAGGTCCTTAGCCATTTTTCGTGTGGGCGCCCATTCTTCCTTACTCCTGCCCACTAAATAGTCGCTCTGCGAGCTGCGGCTTCTGGTAGGAGACGGCTTAGGCACCGCACACTACTTGTCCGACTGCAGGAAGCATTTGATAGCACAAGGCGGCGAGTACCCGAGTCGACTGGTCGAACCCTGTGCCAAGCGGCGTAACAAAGAGTAGCATACTCGAAGGCGTAATTCTTATCATACAGATAACAAAAAGGGCAGTCCCCGAGCTCATCTCGGGGGCCCGAAGTCTTGGTACTTTAATACAAAGGATAGTGTGGTACATACTGCGTCAACTGTAAAATCTTCAGAGCAGATTTGCGGTCCATGGCCGTTCCGACTCTTTGCCGGAGTCGTCTCTCTTGCGTGCTTGGGGCTTCTGAGCGTCGATTAGGTAGTAGGAGTCGTTGCCCAGCACTTTGCTGATAAAGAAGGGGCCTTTCCAGGGCGCCGACAGCTTGTGCTGGCCGGCTGTTCGCTGGATCAGTCGGAGCACAAGGTCGCCCTCTTGGAAAGTTCTCGGCCTGACCTTCCTGTTGTAGTATCAGCGTAGGCTCTACTGGTAGATGCTGGACCGGCTGAGTGCCAATAGCCGGCCTTCTTCCTACAGATCGACGCCGTCTTGGCATGCTTCTTCTGCTTCTTCCTCGGTGTACATGGTGACTCGCGGGGAGTCGAACTCTATGTCCGTTGGGATGATGGCTTCCGCACCATAGACGAGGAAGAAAGGTGTGAAGCCGGTTGACTTGTTTGGAGTCGTGCGCAGACTCCAGAGGACGGCTGGCAACTCCTCAAGCCAACAGTCGGCCGAACGCTCCAGTGGTTCGACCAGTCGAGGCTTGATGCCAGACAGGATGAGGCCGTTTGCTTGCTCTACCTGGCCGTTTGACTGCGGATGGGCAACAGACGCTAAGTCCAGTCGGATGCCCTGCGTCACGCAGAAACGGGCCAAAGCGCCTTTGGCAAAATTTGTGCCATTGTCGGTGATGATGTTGTGTGGTATGGCATACCGAATTGTGATGTCGGGGATGAAAGTCACTGCAGTCGGACCATTCAACTTCTTGATGGGCTTTACTTCTATCCACTTGGTGAACTTGTCCACCGCGACAAGTAGATGGGTTAGGCCGCCTCGTGCCGTCTTGAATGGTCCCACCATGTCCAGGCCCCAAACCGCAAAGGGCCAGGCGATGGGGATAGTCTTGAGTGCGGAAGCCGGCTGATGCAGCTTGGAGCGGAACTTCTGGCACCCCTTGCATTTTTGGACTAATTCCTTGGCCTCTTCTAGGACGGTTGGCCAGAAGAAGCCGTGTCGAAAGGCTTTGGCAACGAGTGCTCTTGAGGCCGCATGGTGGCCGCACTCGCCTTGATGGATGTCTTTGAGAATTGCTTGGCCTTGCTCTGGTTCGACGCAGCGCTGGTAGACACCAGTGATGCTGCGCCTGACCAGCTCTTTGTTGACTATGGTGTAGGCTGCCGCTCGGCGTTGCACTTGCCGAGCCAAGGTTTCATTGTTTGGCAGCTCTTTGTTTACTAGGAACTTGAGGATGGGCTGGGCCCATGAGGGTGCTGCTATTTCTTCAATTGCCACCACTGCAACTTGAACGAGGGCGGCTGGGCTGGGAGGCGGCGTGCTGGAGTCTGCGGCCGCTTGTTGGATCGCTGAAGTCCCCGGGCCGACTGGCGCAGTCCCTGGGCCAAGCTCTGGAGTCTTCGGGCTGGTCGCCGCAGTCCTCGGGCCGGGTTCTCAAGTCCTTGGGCCGGCTTCGACTGCGGTGTTCTTGGAGCTATTCGTAAGAATTCTTGTTCCGTCTGCTGGGGCTCTTGAGTGGGATCCGACTTCTTCAGGGGGAGCCGGCACAAAGATGGAGTCTGATTCTGGTGAAGGCTTGATAGACGGCTTGAGGAGGCGCTGAAGGGCGACGCCGGATGGTATTGCTTGGCGGGTGGAGCCAACTCGTGCCAGGGCATCTGCTTGGTCGTTGTCATTTCTTGGCATGTGAAGGAACTCGCACCCCTCGAAATATTTGCTGAGTTGCTGTACCAGGAAACAGTAGCTCGCCATGTTTACATCTTTGGCGTCCCAGTCGCCAGATGACTGCTGGACCACCAAATCGGAGTCGCCATAACACAGGATCCGGCGAATGCCGAGTTCTTTGGCAAGCCGGAGCCCGTAAATGAGCGCCTCGTATTCGGCGACATTGTTGGAGGCGGCGAAATGGATCTGCAGTGCATATTTGTGCTTGTCGCCTTTAGGGGATGTGAGGACAACGCCGGCTCCCAAGCCGGTGCGCATCTTGGAGCCATCGAAATGCATCCGCCAATGGGTGGAGTCAGGCGCTAGCGGCAGGTACTGGGTCTCGGCCCAGTCGACGAGGAAGTCGGCCAGTGCTTGCGACTTGATGGCGGTGCAGGGCTGGTAGTAGATGGTGTAGGGGGCCAAATCTATGGCCCACTTGGCCACTCGGCCTAAAGCATCTCGGCTTCCGATGATCTCGGCTAGTGGGGCCGTGCAAACCACGGTGATCGGATGCTCTTGAAAGTAAGGCTTCAACTTCTTGGCGGCAAAATGCACACCGTAGCACAGCTTCTGGTAGTGGGGGTAGTTCTGCTTGGAGTTCGACAGTACTTCGCTCAGGTAATATACCGGTCTCTGGACAGGTAGCGCCTTGCCTTCCTCCTTGCGCTCAACTACGATGACTGTGCTGACTACCCGGCTGGTGGCGGCAATGTATAGGAGCATGGGGGCTTTAGGAGTCGGAGCCGCCAGCACAGGGGGAGTAGTCAACATCTTCTTCAACTGGAGCAATGCTTCGTCCACCTTGTGGTTCCACTCGAAAAAGGTGGTCTTCTTCATCAGCTGGTATAAGGGGAGAGCTTTCTCGCCCAGCCGACTGATGAATCGGCTGATGGATGCCAAGCAGCCGGTGAACTTTTGCACATCTAGCAGTCGGCTGGGTACCTCCATCCTCTCGATGGCCTTGATCTTCACAGGGTTGCACTCTATGCCGCGTTCAGAGACCAGGAAGCCAAGGAGTTGGCCGGCTGGTACTCCAAAGATGCACTTCTCAGGGTTGAGCTTGATCTGGAATTGGCGCAGGTTCTCAAAGGTTTCCTTGAGGTCTTCCCGCAGTGTTCCATGCTTTTCCGTCTTCACCACCACATCGTCTACGTAGACGTGGGCGTTTCTGCCGAGTTGCTTGAGGAGGCACTTCTGCATGCAACGCTGAAAGGTGACACCGGCATTCCTCAATCCGAACGTCATGGTCAGGTAGCAAAAGGCTCCAAACGGCGTGATGAAGGCAGTCTTCAGTCTGTCTGCCGGGTTCAGTTTGATCTGGTGATACCCTGAATATGCATCTAAGAAGCTCAACAGCTCGCATCCAGCTGTGGAGTCTATCACCTGGTCAATTCTCGGCAGAGCAAATGGGTCCTTGGGGCAAGCTTTGTTGAGGCTTGTGTAGTCAATACACATCCGCCACTGCTTGTTCTTCTTCAACACCAGGACCGGGTTTGCTAACCATTCTGGAAAAAACACCTCCATAATGAAGCCGGCTGCCAGGAGCCGGGCTATCTCTTCTCCAACAACTCTTCTCTTCTCTTCTGACAGGCGGCGCAAGGGCTGCCTGACGGGCTTCACATCAGGTTGGACATGTAACTTGTGCTCGACGAATTCTGTCGGTACACCTGGCATGTCTTTAGGGGACCGTGCGAAGATGTCTCGATTCTCACGGAGGAAATCGACAAGCTCGCCTTCCTATTTGCTGTCAAGGTTTGTACCCATGACAGCATACCTCTCCGGGTGCTCCGGGTCCAAGGGTATCTTCTTCGTTTCTTTGGCCGGCTTAAACGAACCCTCAGCTTCCGACTCCTTGGGGTCGGGCGACATCTCAGGCTGCTTGCCGGCCATCGCCACAACCCGATCAAGAAGCCGCTTCTCGGCTGCGATCACCAGGGACTCGGCTAGCCGACTGCTTTCTGTCATGCAAGCGGACGACTTTCTGTAGTCGCCGGCTACGGTCAGGATCCCCTTTGAACTCGGCATCTTCATCTTGAGGTAGGCGTAGTGGGGGACCGCCATGAACTTGGCCAAAGCAGGTCGGCCAAGCAACGCATGGTACGGGCTTTCGAGGTCCACCACTTCAAACCAAACTGGCTCTCGGTGGAAATGATCTTTGTCTCCAAAGAGGACGTCTATCAGGATCTTTCCGATTGGTGAGCAGGAAAGGCCAGGTACAATGCCGTGGAAGACAGTCCGGCTGTTCTGAAGCTGTCTTTGCTTGATTCCTAACTTCTCCATGGTATCCTTGTACAGGATGTTGATGCTACTACCTTCGTCTATCAGCACTCGCGAGAAGCGAGCGGCCCACCTATCCGTGGCCAAGATGGCACCTAAAACCAGGGTGTAGGAGCCCGGATTCGGCATCACCTCTGGGTAATCAACTCTGCTCCAACTGATAGGCTTCTCGGACCAATGCATAAACTCTGGAGTATCTGATGCTACTGCATTTACTTCTTGCTGCTGCTGCCGCCTGCTGCGTCGATCATCAGCCACACTGGTGAACACCACATAGGCTCCGTTCTCTTCTGGGTACTCATCTTGTACCGTGCCGACTGGCCTGACAGCCGGCTGCTAGGGCGGCGGTGGAGGCGGCGGCCCAGCAGGTGGGGGAGGCAGGAGGCCTCTCCCTTGGCGATTCTGGCGAGCCAGTGGCACTTTCGGGTAGTGTGGTTCGACGGCTTCGCACCACTGTGGAACTTGCAGGGACCGTCTAGAGTCTGCTCGTAAGAGAAGGCCGGCAACCAGTTGGACTTGCTGCCTTTCTGTCGCTTGGTCGGAGGCTGCCCTTCCGGCTGCTGGTCTTCGACTGTCGCAACTTGCCAGCTGCTGGAAGCCGGCTGGGGGGCCTTGCACTTGTGGTCATTCTGTTGTTGTCGCCGACTGGCGTCTCCAGCCGGAGTTCTGGGAGCCTGAGGGGTCGCTTTTCCAGTCGCACTAACTTGAATCTCCGCCTTCATGGAGGTGTCGGCTGTGGCGCACTTGTCTGCTATGATCAACAACTCGTCGAGGGTCTCCGGCTCGTCGCAGAGGAGCTTGTGCTTGAGGAGGGTGCCTTTTCTGCACCCGGCGGTGAAGTATTCGATAGCCTGCACCTCGTGCACGCCCTCGCAGGACTTCCAAATCTCGGCCCAGCGCGTGAGGTAGTCGCAAGTTGGCTCGTCGGGGCCTTGCACGCACAAGGAAAGCTGGCGAGGCTTGGGAGGTCGCTTGTACGTGCTCGTGAAGTTGCGGACGAAGGCTTCGGTGAAGTCGACCCAGCTGTTGATGCTGCGGGGCTTCAGGCTGTTCAACCATGTCCGGGCCGTGCCCTGGAGCATGAGTGGAACATACTTCACGGAAACACGCTTGTTGCCGTTCGCTATGTTGACGGCCGTGGAATATTCAACCAGCCAGTCTTTCGACTTTACCGAGCCGGTGTACTTGGGTGTATCTCGGGGGAGCGTGAACCCCTTGGGAAAGGGCTCATCTCGGATGCGGGGTCCGAAACAGGGCGGACCCAACTCGTCTTCTTCTTCCAGTGCCAGGGATCGGTGGAGTCGGTCGATCCGGTGGCGGGCGTCATTCTCTCCGACTCCCTCTCGGTGGCCAAGGCGGTCGCTGAGAGTCGGATGCTCAACGGGTGGCGGGGAAACTCGCCTTTCTCTTCGAGGTGGCTGAGCCGGATAGTCGTCCCGTCGTTCCACTGCTCTTGGGCGGCCGTCTTGGTCGCGCTCGACGGTGATGCGAGTCCGACACCGCCAGTCGGTGTCCGAGACGTCGCGCCTTGATCTCGGCGGGGAGGCAGGTCGTCGTTTGGTCGCTGCGGTGCCTCTGTGCGGCAGCCGGCTTCATCCTGCGCGACAGCTGCATCGAGGAGCCGTTGGACTCGCTCCGTCATCAGGCGGCGCTCTTCACCTTCGAAGTTGTCTAGCTCGTCCGCCGCCGCCTAGGCGGCGCGGATGTTCTCCGCAGGCGTGGCGTACACGGGGCGATTGGCCCCGAACAGGTTGGCGATGGCCACGCCAGCTGCTGGACCGCGCCTTGGCGGCTAGGCCCAGTCGGGGCCGGCGAGCCGCCCACAGCGCGATCCATGTCACGCTGGTAGGCTTCTGGCAAGCGTCTCATGCTTGCCAGCTTCTTCGCGCCTTCGACGATCTGTAGGCGGCGCGCCTCCAGCGTTTCGGCGTCTGCGTCTTCCGGAATAGGCGCGGTCAGGTCTCGTAGAGCTGCGTTGAGTGGGTCATGAGCTCCTTCGCCGGAATGCTCGCCATGACCGATGAAGAACACCTCCGTGATGGCGCTTCCGCCGCTCTCCTCGTGAGGGAGCGGCTCGCCGTACACCACCACGTTGGTGGGGAACGCGTCGAGCGATGTGGCGTCTGAGTCGACCAGCATCGGGTCGGTGGAGCCGACGGACTCCAAGTCCACGGCAGGCTCGCCGGTGACGTGGAGTTGGTCGAGGAGGCCCACGAGGAGGCTCTCAGGGCCGCTAGTGCCTGCGTCGGATGCAGGCTCGTCGGAGAGGCGAACCTTGCCGACAAGTTCGGCGAGGCAGCTGGCTGCGCAGGCGACCTCAGCGCCGCGCAGCGCTTCGATGCAGACTCCATCTGGCGTGCCTGGCTGGCTGCGCTCGCCAGGGAGGAAAAGGGTTCCCGTCCAGAACAGGTCTCCGGACGACGGTGCACCATGCCCCACGATGGGCGCCAAATGTCGGGGGTTGGGTGCGACATATGCCAAGGGATGGCTTATCAGGGTGGGGGCGAGTAGAATGTCGCCGGTGCCTGGAAATGGGATGAGGCGAAGACATGCACGCCGGCGGATCTTACCCAGCTTCAGGGCTCTCCAAGGAGATAATACCCCTACTGCTGCTCTGCAGGGTCTCCGCATGATCACTAAGGCAAAGTGAGTACAAGGTTGCTCCTTGAGCTGTTTCTAGAGGTAGGAGAAAGCAAGGCTAGCTCCCTCCTTCCTATATGATCTGGTCTAGTGCTAATGGATTCGAACCCTTTGCATGGGTGCCCTGCGGGGTTTATATAGGCCTACCCCCCAGGGGTACAATGGTAATCCGGCTAGGCGCGGGTCCCAGCCATCTGTCTCTCAGGCTGCCGTCTTCTCCGCCGACTGGTGGGGCCCGCCGACTGGTGGGTCCCGCCGACTGGCCCGGTACGGAGCCGACAAGCCATGTTCGCCGTTCGCGGGTCTTGCCGGCTGCGGATTACTGTAGCCGTGCTTCTAATGACGATGGCTTGGTCGTGGGGTCATGGAAATAGTGCCGCCGCCTGGCGGGCAATCACTGTTGCCATTCCTCGCCTTGTCTGGTTAATGGCGTGCGGGGCCCGTGGGAGGGGCTAGCCGACTCCCGGGGGCCGACTCCCAACGGGTCCGTCATGTGGTGCTCTTGCCGTCTTCTGTACTCCCACCAACGAGTGGGACCCGCCGTCTTTGGGTCGTACAGACAGGTCGTCGTGGGCACAGGGTTCCGCCCACGGGGGATGATGTTAGGGCCGGCATGGCAACAGTGCCGCGCCGGATGGAGATCTCTGTCTGTATGGCGCACTATGGCCATGCCTGTCCTCGATAAACGGGGCGGGGATGGGCCGCGCGGTGGCCGTTCCCCGTCCCGTCCATTATTGCGAAGGCACGAGGCGGTTGGGGTCGCGGGCCGACTCCCCATAGCCGGCTTCTCCGGAAGCCGGCGGTTGGGAGTTGGCTCATCTTGAAGTCGTCTCTGGGACTCGGCCTTGAGGGGCAGTCGGCAGCGCTTCCGCCGACTCTCGGAAAGCGGCTCGTCGTTTTGGGGTTTGAGGGGCGCAGTCTGCCCCGATGTCTTGAAAGGTTCAGGGGCTCGGGTTAGCCTACCCGTGGCCCATTACTCCGACATTGATGTTGCATAAAGAAAGGAGCAACCAATAAAATTTTTGTAGATGAAAAAGAAATGAGAATGCAAGTCATATTCCACTTTTTATGTTTCTCCAAGAAACCTAAACATGCTCAAATCCATGGAACCAAGACCTACATTTTTTTTTAATTTCTTTCGATTTATATATGCAACACCCCCCAATCAAAATTTACAAACTATAGAGCATGCTTATATACAATATCAATGATCAATCAAGGATTCACTTTGAAAAGGAAGTAAGCATTATCATAAAAATAATATTATGCTTCTATTACAATAGAATAGCTAAAGGCTAATATTTACTAAGAAACTAGGGGAAAACATAAGTGGAATGGTTTGAACTTACGTTAGCTTTTACTGCCTCCTTTATGGAATTATCATAATCAGCTTCACACAAAACAAACACATGATATCAATGTCAATAAGATAGGAGGTGATCACAAAGTATAAATATTATTAATTAATACTCAAAATATAAACTTCTACAACATTGTAACATAGAGGAAGCAACCCACATAACATATTACAAATAACAAATAATGATAGATAGAAACAAAATTCCAACTCCGCTAAATTTGCCTTAGACGATCAGAACAAGTAAAAGCATATTAATATATGCATAAAGTTTAATATAACCACCAAGCCGCATGTCCAGAAGGCAAAATATTGCCACTCTGACAAGGTTCCGGTAAAATTAACATTATTCATCTACTTTAGGAAATTAAGTATTTTGTTTTCCATATGTAGCCAAGGTTGTGGAAAGGAGATGCTCCTTACAGTAACTATAGCGGACATGTCTACATTCATGCAATCAACGGGTTTGGAAAACATTAACAAAAGTTAAACGCTCATCCTCCTAATGTCGTGTTTCAAGCCCCTCTGTTTCTTTTGCAAGTTAAAGAACAAGTAAAAAATGTAGTGATAAATCATCAACGCAATTAAGTAAAATTTGTTACCAAGGAAAGATAGATGCCAACATAGAAAAAAAAAGTAGGCTGAAACTTTCCTTTTGAAACATCTCCATAGTTGGAACAATATTTTCTTTAAGATGCTCCCCAATGGTAGCTCTGGATCGACCCTTGCTGCATAAGTTTCGTGTGTAGTCTCCAAGTGCTTATGAGTTAGTGTCCTTGCCGTCTTCCAGGCTACCCCAGATTTGCGCACAGCGACCTCATGGCAACATCATAACTATAATGGTGGAGCATGACGACACTAATCACCTGCATCATCAAAATAAAAAATCCATCACACAAGAAACCAAACAACGAACAAAGTTGATTCGGAACAAGCCCAAATTGGGGCAGTACCTGAACTAGCCACTGCTTTTATAAATAACCATTCAGGCAATATGTAGGTTGCATTGGTCAACAGATTATTTTGATAAAACCCTACGTAGGAAGCAAAACAAGAACAGAAAGTCTATGGCTTCACAGCTGAGAAGTTGTAGCAAGTAAAATAAATTCCTTAGTTCGTCAATTCCATACA
Organism: Triticum timopheevii; assembly: GCA_963921465.1. NCBI lineage: Eukaryota > Viridiplantae > Streptophyta > Magnoliopsida > Poales > Poaceae > Triticum > Triticum timopheevii. The sequence continues at coordinate 180,046,554 of OY997266.1, forward strand.
TACCCTAGGTTCATTACAATGTTCACAAATTTCATAGAAAGCCATAGTAATTTATCTAGGCACAAGAAATATACATCTAGGAACAAACAGATCCAGTGCATACTTGACAAAATCCAGAAAGTAGTACTTCATCTAGGAACAAGAAATGCTACATGTTGGAACAAAAAGATACGTTGTATACTTCACAAAAATGTGTGAGATGCATAAAAAAGGTGGCCCGCAGTGATGAGAAATACATCCGACAGTTATGCTCGTCGTCTCGCTCCTGGAACACGATGATGGCTAGTACCACAGTCTCGCCATGGATCCTTTAGGAGGAGTGGCTAGGTGTTTGAGATTCCGTGCACCATGGGCCGTTGAGGATACCGCCCCCCTGCTCATGGAACTCAGTGGAGACCTATAACACCATGAGAGCTAGGTGGATAGCAACACCCCGAACATTGAGAATGACACGTACTAGTAATGCTAGAGACGGATGGGGAGAAGGTTGTGGATGTGACTTGTGGGTGAAATTTTTCGATGGCAAGGAGGATGCGCTGGGCGTGATCCTCCATCTCCGCCGACCCAAGCACCTGAGCCCCCACCGCCATCATGATACGTCTCCAACGTATCTATATTTTTTTATTGTTCCATGCTATTATATTACCCGTTTTGGATGTTTATGGGCTTTACTTTACACTTTTATATCATTTTTGGGACTAACCTACTAACCGGAGGCCTAACCTGAATTGCTGTTTTTTTGCCTATTTCTGTGTTTCGAAGAAAAGGAATATCAAACGGAGTCCAAACGGAATGAAACCTTCGGTAGCGATCTTTTTGGAACAAACGCAATCCAGGGGACTTGCAGTGGAAGTCAAGCAACAGACGAGGCGGCCACAAGGGTGCCCGGCGCGCCCCCACCCTCGTGGGCCCCTCGAGCATCCACCGACCTACTTCTTCCTCCTATATATACCCACGTACCCCGAAAACATCCAGGATCACCACAAAAAACTATTTCCACCGCTGCAACCTTATGTATCCGTGAGATCCCATCTTGAAGCCTTCGCCGGTGCTCCGCCGGAGGGGGAATCGACCACGGAGGGCCTCTACATCATCTCCAAGGCCTCTCCGATGAGTTGTGAGTAGTTTACCACAGACCTTCGGATCCATAGTTATTAGCTAGATGGCTTCTTCTCTTTCTTTGAATCTCAATACAAATTTCTCCTCGATCTTCTTGGAGATCTATTCGATGTAACTCTTTTTGCGGTGTGTTTGTCGAGATCCGATGAATTGTGGGTTTATGATCGAGTTTATCCATGAGAAATATTTGAATCTCCTCTGAATTCTTTTATGTGTGATTAAGTTATCTTTGCAAGTCTCTTCGAATTATCAGTTTGGTTTGGCCTACTAGATTGATCTTTCTTGCAATGGGAGAAGTGCTTAGCTTTGGGTTCAATCTTGCGGTGTCCTTACCCAGTGACAGCAGGGGCAGCAAGGCACGTATTGTAATGTTGCCATCAAGGATAAAAAGATGGGGTTTATATCATATTGCATGAGTTTATCCCTCTACATCATGTCATCTTTCTTAAAGCGTTACTTTGTTCTTATGAACTTAATACTCTAGATGCAGGCAGGAGTCGGTCGATGTGTGGAGTAATAGTAGTAGATGCAGGCAGGAGTCGGTCTACTTGTCGCGGACGTGATGCCTATATACATGATCATGCCTAGATAATCTCATAATTATTCACCTTTCTATCAATGGCTCGACAGTAATTTGATCACCCACCGTAATACTTATGCTATCTTGAGAGAAGCCTCTAGTGAAACCTATGTCCCCCCGGGTCTATCTTTTATCATATTTGCTTCCAATCTACTTTTAATTGCATCTTTACTTTTCCAATCTATATCCTAAAAATACCAAAAATATTTATCTTATCATATTATCTCTATCAGATCTCACTTTCGCAAGTGGCCGTGAAGGGCTTGACAACCCGTTTATTGCGTTGGTTGCAATGTTCTTGTTTGTTCGTGTAGCTGCGTGGGACTTTTGAGGAGCCTCCTACTGGATTGGTACCTTGGTTCTCAATAACTGAAGGAAATACTTACGCTACTTTGCTGCATCACCCTTTCCTCTTCAGCGAAAACCAATGCAAGCTCAACACATAGCAAGAAGGATTTCTGGCGCCGTTGCCGGGGAGGTCTTCGCTCAAGTCAAGACATACCAAGTACCCATCACAAACTCATCTCCCTCGCATTACATTATTTTCCATTTGCCTCTTGTTTTCCTCTCCCCCACTTCACCCTTGCCGTTTTATTCGCCCTCTCTTTCCCAATATCCTCTCTCTTTTTCTTGCCTTTTTGTTTGCTTGTGTGTTGGATTGCTTGTCACGATGGCGCAAGATAATATCAAATTGTGTGACTTTTCCAATACCAATAATAATGATTTCCTTAGCACTCCGATCACTCCTCTTAATGATGTTGAGTCTCGTGAAATCAATGCTGCTTTGTTGAATCTTGTTATGAAAGATCAATTCTCCGGCCTTCCTAGTGAAGATGCCGCTACCCATCTAAAAAACTTTGTTGATTTGCGTGAGATGCAAAATAAGAAAGATGCGGATAATGATATTGTTAAATTGAAGTTATTTCCGTTTTCACTTAGAGATCGTGCTAAAATTTGGTTTTCGTCTTTGTCTAAGAATAGTATTGATTCATGGAATAAGTGCAAAGATGCTTTTATCTCTAAGTATTTTCCTCCCTCTAAGATCATGTCTCTTAGGAACGATATTATGAATTTTAAACAACTTGATCATGAGCATGTTGCCCCATCTTGGGAAAGAATGAAATTAATGGTTTGCAATTGTCCTACTCATGGTTTGAATTTATGGATGATCATACAAAACTTTTATGCCGGATTGAATCTTGCTTCTAGAAATCTTTTAGATTCGGCCGCGGGAGGCCCTTTTATGGAAATCACCTTAGGAGAAGCTACTAAACTCCTTGATAACATTATGGCTAATTATTCTCAATGGCACACCGAAAGCTCTACTAGTAAAAAAGTGCATGCTATAGAAGAAATTAATGTTTTGAGTGGAAAGATGGATGAACTTATGAAATTGTTTGCTACTAAGAGTGCTCCTATTGATCCTAATGATATGCCTTTGTCTACTTTGATTGAGAATAATAATGAATCTATGGATGTGAATTTTGTTGGTAGGAATAATTTTGGTAACAATGCTTATAGAGGAAACTTTAATCCTAGACCGTTCCCTAGTAATTCCTCTAATAATTATGGAAATTCCTACAATAATTCTTATGGAAATTTTAATAAGATGCCCTCTGATTTTGAGAATAGTGTTAAAGAATTTATGATCTCTCAAAAGAATTGTAATGCTTTGCTTGAAGAAAAATTGCTTAAAGTTGATGATTTGGCTAGGAACGTTGATAGGCTTTCGCTTGATGTTGATTCTTTGAAACTTAGATCTACTCCTCCTAAGCATGATATCAATGAGTCTCTCAAAGCCATGAGAATTTCCATTGATGAGTGCAAAGAAAAAACCGCTAGGTTGCGTGCTAAGAAAGATTGCTTTGTAAAAGTGTGTTCTTCTAGCTTCCATGAAAATAGTGATGAAGATCTAAAATTATTGATGTGTCCCCTATTAAATCCTTGTTTTGCAATATGAATCTTAATAATGATGGGACTGGAGATGAGTCAACTTTACTTAAAAGGCGTCCCAACGATTCAGAGTTTTTAGATCTTGATGCTAAATTTGGTAAAAGTGGGATTGGAGAGGTCAAGACTTTAAATAACATTGAATCCACTATCTTAGATATCAAGGAATTTAATTATGATAATTGTTCTTTAATAGATTGTATTTCCTTATTGCAATCCGTGTTGAATTCTCCTCATGCTTATAGTCAAAATAAAGCTTATACCAAACATATTGTTGATGCCTTGATGCAATCTTATGAAGAAAAACTTAACTTGGAAGTTTCTATACCTAGAAAACTTTATGATGAGTGGGAACCAACTATAAAGATTAAAATTAAAGATCATGAGTGCTATGCTTTCTATGATTTGGGTGCTAGTGTTTCCACGATTCTGAAAATTTTACGTGATATTCTAGGTTTCCATGATTTTGATGATTGCTCTTTAAATTTGCACCTTGCGGATTCCACCATTAAGAAACCTATGGGAAGGATCAATGATGTTCTTATTGTTGTGAATAGGAATTACGTGCCCATAGATTTTATCATTCTTGATATAGATTGCAATCTTTCATGTCCTATTATTCTTGGTAGACCTTTCCTTAGAACGATTGGTGCAATTATTGATATGAAGGAAAGGAATATTAGATTCCAATTTTCATTAAGGAAAGGCATGGAGCAGTTTCCAAGTAAGAAAGTCAAATTACCTTATGAATCTATCATGCGAGCTACTTATGAATTGAGTGCCAAAGATGGCACTATTTAGATCTATCCTCGCTTTTATGCCTAGCTAGGGGCGTTAAACGATAACGCTTGTTGGGAGAAAACCCAATTTTATTTTAGTTCCTTGCTTTTTCCTTATGTTTAGTAATAAATACTTTATATAGATTCTGTTTAGATGTGTTTTCATGTTTTAATTGGTGTTTGTGCCAACTAGAACCTATAGGATAACATACGGTGATAGTTAATTTGATTCCGCTGAAAAACAGAAACTTTTGCACGCATGAAAATAATTTTAGTAATTCACAAAAACGCGCTTTTGCGTTTATTATTTTTGTTGTAGATCAATAGACAAATTGCCCAGGACTACCTATTTTGATAGGATTTAGTGTTCCAGAAGTATTCGAAGGTTACAGATTGCTACAGACTGTTCTGTTTTTGACAGATTCTGTTTTTTGTGTGTTGTTTGCTTATTTTGATGCATCTATGGCTAGTATAGGGGGGTATGAACCATAGAGAAGTTGGAATACAGTAGGTTTAACACCAATATAAATAAAGAATGAGTTCATTACAGTACCTTATGTGGTGGTTTTTCTTTCTTGCACTAACGGAGCTTATGAGATTTCCTATTGAGTTTTGTGTTGTGAAGTTTTCAAGTTTTGGGTAAAGATTTGATGGACTATGGAATAAGGAGTGGCAAGAGCCTAAGCTTGGGGATGCCCATGGCACCCCAAGATATTCAAGGATAACCGAAAGCCTAAGCTTGGGGATGCCCTGGAAGGCATCCCCTCTTTCGTCTTCGTCTATCGGTAACTTTACTTGGAGCTATATTTTTATTCGCCACAATGATATGTGTTTTGCTTGGAGCGTCTTGTATGATATTAGTATTTTCTTTTTAGATTATCACAATCATCCTTGATGTACACTCCTTTTGGGAGAAACCCACATGATTTGTAATTTATTAGAATACTCTATGTGCTTCACTTATATCTTTTGAGCTAGATAGTTTTGCTCTAGTGCTTCACTTATACCTTTTAGAGCACGGCGGTGGCTTGATTTTGTAGAAATTGTTGATCTCTCATGCTTCAATTATATTATTTCATAGGAAGTGAATTGGATGCTATGATCAATTTGATACTTGATAATTGTTTTGAGATATGGAGGTAGTGATATTAAGTCATGCTAGTTGGGTAATTGTGAATTTAAAGAATGCTTGTGTTGAAGTTGGCAAGTCCCGTCGCATGCACGTATGGTAACCGTTGTGTAACAAATTTGAAATATGAGGTGTTCTTAGATTGTCATCCTTATGAGTGGCGGTCAGGGACGAGCGATGGTCTTTTCCTACCAATCTATCCCCTAGGAGCATGCGTGTAGTTCTTGGTTTTTGATGACTTGTAGATTTTTTCAATAAGTATATGAGTTCTTTATGACTAATGTTGAATCCATGGATTATACGCACTTTTACCCTTCCATCATTGCTAGCCTCTTCGGTACCGTGCATCGCCCTTTCTCACCTTGAGAGTTGGTGCAAACTTCGCCGGTGCATCCAAACCCCGTGATACGATACACTCTATCACACATAAACCTCCTTATATATTCCTCAAAACAGCCACCATACCCTCCTACTGTGGCATTTCCATAGCCATTCCGAGATATATTTCCATGCAACTTTCCACCGTTCCGTTCATCATCATGACATGCATCATCATTGTCATATTGACTTGCATTATCATGTAGTTGACATCGTATTTGTGGCAAAGCCACCATGCATAATTTTTTATACAAGTCACTCTTGATTCATTGCCCTTCCAGGACACCACCGGAGGCATGCATATAGATTCATATCTTGTTCCAGTTTTGAATTGTAATTCATGAGTTGTAAATAAATAGAAGTGTGATGATCATCATTATTAGAGCATTATCCCCCCAAAAAAAGGCCAAAGAAAAAGAAGAAAAAAAGAAAGTCCAAAGAAAAAAAGAAAAAAAAAGAAAGGCCAAAGAAAAAAGAAAGGTCCAAAACAAATAAAAAATAAAAAAGGGGGCATTGTTACTATCCTTTTCCACACTTGTGCTTCAAAGTAGCACCATGTTCTTCATATAGAGAGTCTCATTTGTTGTCACTTTCATATACTAGTGGCAATTTTTCATTATAGAACTTGGCTTGTATATTCCAACGATGGGCTTCCTCGAAATGCCCTAGGTCTTCGTGAGCAAGCAAGTTGGATGCACACCCACTTAGTTTCTTTTGTTGAGCTTTCATACATTTATAGCTCTAGTGCATCTGTTGCATGGCAATCCCTACTCATCATGTTGACATCAATTGATGGGCATCTCCATAGCCCGTTGATTAGCCTCGTTAACATGGGACTTTCTTCCTTTTTTGTCTTCTCCACACAACCTCCATCATCATATTCTATTCCACCCATAGTGCTATATCCATGGCTCATGTTCATGTATTGCGTGAAAGTTGAAAAAGTTTGAGATTGCTAAAATATGAAACAATTTCTTGGCTTGTCATCGGGGGTGTGCAAAATGAGAGCATTCTTGTGTGACGAAAATGGAGCATAACCAAACTATACGATTTTGTAGGGATGAACTTTCTTTAGCCATGTTATTTTGAGAAGACATGATTGCTTTGATTAGTATGCTTGAAGTATTACTATTTATTATGTCAATATGAACTTTTATTTTGAATCATTTGGATCTGAACATTCATGCCACAATAAAGAAAATTACATTGAGAATTATGCTAGGTAGGATTCCACATCAAAAATTCTGTTTTTATCATTTACCTACTCGAGGACGAGCAGGAATTAAGCTTGGGGATGCTTGATACGTCTCCAACGTATCTATATCTTTTTATTGTTCCATGCTATTATATTACCCGTTTTGGATGTTTATGGGCTTTACTTTACACTTTTATATCATTTTTGGGACTAACCTACTAACCGGAGTCCCAACCCGAATTGCTGTTTTTTTGCCTATTTCTGTGTTTCGAAGAAAAGGAATATCAAACGGAGTCCAAACGAATGAAACCTTCGGTAGCGATCTTTTTGGAACAAACGCAATCCAGGGGACTTGCAGTGGAAGTCAAGCAACAGACGAGGCGGCCACAAGGGTGCCCGGCGCGCCCCCACCCTCGTGGGCCCCTCGAGCATCCACCGACCTACTTCTTCCTCCTATATATACCCATGTACCCCGAAAACATCCAGGAGCACCACGAAAAACTATTTCCACCGCCGCAACCTTCTGTATCCGTGAGATCCCATCTTGGAGCCTCCGCCGGCGTTCCGCCGGAGGGGGAATCGACCATGGAGGGCCTCTACATCATCTCCAAGGCCTCTCCGATGAGTTGTGAGTAGTTTACCACAGACCTTCAGGTCCATAGTTATTAGCTAGATGGCTTCTTCTCTTTCTTTGAATCTCAATACAAAGTTCTCCTCGATCTTCTTGGAGATCTATTCGATGTAACTCTTTTTGCGGTGTGTTTGTCGAGATCCGATGAATTGTGGGTTTATGATCAAGTTTATCTATGAGAAATATTTGAATCTTCTCTGAATTCTTTTATGTGTGATTAAGTTATCTTTGCAAGTCTCTTCGAATTATCAGTTTGGTTTGGCCTACTAGATTGATCTTTGTTGAATGGGAGAAGTGCTTAGCTTTGGGTTCAATCTTGCGGTGTCCTTTCCCAGTGACAGCAGGGGCAGCAAGGCACGTATTGTATTGTTGCCATCGGGGATAAAAAGATGGCGTTTATATCATATTGCATGAGTTTATCCCTCTACATCATGTCATCTTTCTTAATGCGTTACTCTGTTCTTGTGAACTTAATACTCTAGATGCAGGTAGGAGTCGGTGATGTGTGGAGTAATAGTAGTAGATGCAAAATCGTTTCGGTCTACTTGTCACGGACGTGATGCCTATATACATGATCATGCCTAGATAATCTCATAACTATGCGCTTTTCTATCAATTGCGACAGTAATTTGTTCACCCACCGTAATACTTGTGCTATCTTGAGAGAAGCCACTAGTGAAACCTATGGCCCCCGGGTCTATCTTTTATCATATAAGTTTACCATCTACTTTTATTTGCATCTTTACTTTTCCAATCTATATCATAAAAATACCAAAAATATTTATCTTATCATAGTATCTCTATCAGATGTCAATTTCGCAAGTGGCCGTGAAGGGATTGACAACCCCTTTATTGCGTTGGTTGCGAGGTTCTTGTTTGTTTGTGTAGGTGCGTGGGACTTTTGAGGAACCTTCTACTGGATTGATACCTTGGTTCTCAAAAACTGAGGGAAATACTTACGCTACTTTGCTGCATCACCCTTTCCTCTTCAAGGAAACCAACGCAAGCTCAAGACGTAGCACACCATGATGGTCATTTCGTCCCCATCGTTCTACTCGAATGCTACCATCGCGTGCTCTCCAGGAAAGGGTGGGGTGGCTCGCCGTGGAGAGGAAGGGAAGATGGTTGCGGTAGTGATATCTAGGTTGGCATGGAGAATGAGGGAGAGAGATATAGGTGGTTGGTGGAGAGACAATGATTGGATGAGTGAGGGAGAAATAGGGTGTAAATAGCCCAGCCCACAACCGAAAAAGGAACTACCAAAAAAAGCATGAACCGTTCGTAGGGACCTTCATCCACTGGGGACCTTTCGTGGGCTGGGAACTCTTCGCTTGCGGTCGGAAGATTGATGTGCTCCAAGAATGCCAGCTCTCGTGGCTATGCACATGTGAATGTGGTCCATATTCATCTAAAATGGGGAAATAAAGTTGACACATCTAAAATGAGAGAAATGTTTAGAGAGAAAGAAAGGGAAACAGACCCCAAGTATGGCTTAGATTGCCACCTATAGAGAGAAACACAATAGCCATGCTTCTCTCTGTGTGTGTGTGTGTGTGTGTGTGTGTTACATATAATGATAAATCTAAAGAATCGGTACAGGTGGGTTAGCGCCAAACAAAATGAGAGAATTCCTTATTTAACACTATTTTAATTTCGTTTTCCTATTTGACACTGGATTTTCTTCTTCTTTATATATCATTAAATTTAAATTATGTTCCTTTTGTGACACTTCCATCCATTTTGACTATTATCGGTGTTAAATGGCACCTAAAAAGACGAGTTTACCCCTGATGCAGGTTGTGACTATAATTATTCACATGATGCCGTATGATCACTGTCGATGCCAGTGAACCAATTTAGAATCACGATTCTGGAAACCTTGCCACCCCTTCACACGGCGACCGAGCTTAATGGTTGCCGAATCGTGACTCTAGACAGCTGAGTCGTGAACTGAACTAAACAAAGCAACCTAACCAAACATACTAGTGTATGTCAGACAATTATAGTCGTCGTTGTTAATTAGCGAATCTGTCAGACAACTAACCAAACATACTAGTGTCTTACGAAGAAGTAGAGGCTTCTACGTGCACCAAACAGTCATCACATCAATCTAGAAGGGTGGGAGATGGTTGTGCTAAAAAATTAGGCTTTGCACTCGTGGGAAAAAGGGTTTGTACATCGTCCTGTAGTACAGCATCTGCATGCATACTATCTCCATGGACCTGAATACCTGAGCGTGTCATCATGCACTGAAGCTCCATTGTTCGTGTAAACACGAAATAAACAATTGTCTATTACTAATATGAATAATTCTGGTCACAAGTTGCACTAGGGTAAAATCGTATTTTCAGGTTTCGTTTACCACCATTAATAGTTAAAATGAACGGAAGTATCACCAAGGGAACACAATTTAGATTTGGTGTTAGATAAGGAAGGAAAAAGTTTAGTGTCAAATAGGAACCAAATTTAAGATTGTGCTCCCTCGCAAAAAAAAAATTTAAGGCAGTGCTAAATAAAGAATTCTCTCAAAGAAAATGGTTGCCAAGCTGGCCCATTTACCGCATGTTCTTGTGTGATTTGGGCATCTATTCCGACAAATGCTATGTATCACTCATTACAAGTAGTACAATATTGATCGCCCAAGCAGCGCTTCTCCTGGGCCAACCCATCAGCATGGCTATCTGGCGGTACACTAAACCTTCTATGATAGAGCTCACGGCTATTTTGGGCCTAATTTTGGGAAGGTCGTGACCATTTTCTTATCTTTTGTTTGTTTCTCTACTTGTCCTTCTATTTCTATAATCTACTCCCTCTGTAAACTAATATAAGAGTGCTTAGATCACTATTTTAGTGATCTAAACGCTCTGATATTAGTTTACAGAGGGAGTATTTTTCCTTTTCCATTTTTAATTTCCATTTTATATTTTTCCTTTTCATTTTCCTTTCTCTTGTTTCCATTCGCTTCATAGAATTCATGAATATTTTTCAAATTCTCTGAAAATAACTAAATTCATGAATACTTTTTGAATTCCTAAATATTTTTTAATTTATGTACAATTTAATATTTTGCATTTAAAAAAAATTCATGACCTTTTCCCAAATTGATGAACATTTCATGGTTTTTCAAACAAATAGCAGGGGAAAAACATATCCTTATGCGTAGACCATAAGCCCAAGAAAGATAACTTGCACAAAAGTAAGCAAGTTGCATCATCTTAGCCCATGTAGTATTTCTGTGGAAAACTAAAGCGTGATTGAATGAACTTCATAGCTTCCCGTACTCATAGATGACATGAATGAGTTGATAATTTTAGAAAATAGATATAAACATTTTTTTCCAAAATAAGTACTACCCTTCAAGAATATGTCAATTGGATAAGAAAAGAGGAAAATATTCAAAACTTGTTTAAAAGGACAAATGATTGCAACAGAGATACTCTCGGTGCCTCTAGAAGCACAATCTTTAATTAGGCAACTCAGAGAAGCAAAAACCGCAACTAGGGTACTCAGGGTAGATTGATGATAGTAGTACTTATATAAGGTAGATTAATGATAGAAGTACTAATGCATAAACATTATTCGGTGAACAAATAAGGAAAAGTGAACAAATAGAAAACCTATACATATTCTGATTACTAAGTGTTCACAAAGCGGAACAAATTACTAAGTGTAAAATAAATAATGAGCGGTTAGACTACCGAGATACTTAACCTCTATGTTTTCTCATATAGCCTAGGTATACAACATTCCTTTCTCTACAGAATGCAACCTAGCTACCATTTGTTGTTATTGTAGAATTAAGAAAGTATGGAAATGATAAATGATAAACCTGTGATGATCTTATTCAGGGCACAAACTTAGAAAGTAGGAAAAACTTAGCGGAACACATGCTAGTATGCTACAGAACTGTGGCCTCAGAACAAGATGATAGTAAAAAGCTTTCTAGTTTTATCCCTTTTCAACCATGTGTCAGAGACATACATATTCAAGCAAAGAACATTTTTTTATTCAGGGAGTAAGTTGTTGGTGCCATCAAACTGATGTATTATTTATATTTGAGGCTGCCTAAAATTAGGCTGGGCATGGTCCATGGCCTCTGAACTTGTTTTATATTCCTCGTCCTAATGGTTGATGGTTGATGGTCTCATAACCTACTTTTTCTTCCTTGCCTTCCATGGTGCTTGGCCTTGTGCGGCACAACCATGGAACAAACATTCAACTTTCATTGCAAGCAATACCAAATTTTATCAAATCCAAGTTTTAGTTCCATCAACCACAACTTTGATCCAATCAAATTTAATTCCATCAACCATAATTTTCAGTCCAACAAAACTGATATTTAAATACCTACCTAACAAACAAACTCCACTTGATTAATCACGGATTTGTAATAAAATCCTCGGAGGAAAACACACAAAATCAAATATGGGAAGCCAAGATGGTACCTTCCACTTGCAGCTCCAGGCAGAGGGAAGGGACGCATCGGTGCCACACCGGTGTCGACCCTCCAACCATGGCCCCATTCCGGCAAGTATGATGTCGGTAGAGAGAAAGTGTGTTGCGAGCATGCAAGGTCAAGTGGATGATCCATGACCTGACTGTCATGACATCCGCTCTTCTTATGGATGGTTGTGGCCAAGTGGACGACGAACAGTGGATGTGAGGGGTGCGCTCAGATCCCGGACGAGTTGCAATATGGCGAACAAAATTAGTCGTGCGCGTGCACACACACACACACACACACACACACACACACACACACACACACACACACACACACACACACACAAAGAGAGAGGAGGCGAACGAATGCACCTCGCAATGGCCTCCATCGACCGTGTTGTCGTGGCCTGAGCCAAGGCGGTGGGGTCATCTTTCCTTCGCTGCTCATGACGCACCGAGTTAGGCAGGGGATTGAGGTGGCAGCCTCATCGGGGGATAAAATGGCATGGGAGGAGGCTGAGGCCCTCCAGGAGATGGAGGATAAACTGCTTGGGTGACGACTGGGTGGGTGGCGATGCGAGAGAAGGCGAGAAAGAGAGTGGTGGCCGGGAAGGGGAGAGAACGAGCACGGGTGGATGCATGGATGGGGCGTCGGCTAGGGTTCTACTACTAGGGTTGTACGGGAGGTGCTGCCTTTTATATGCTTATGTGAACTGACATGAAATGACAGAAATGCCCTGGTGCAGGCTGGGATATTACAATTTATTGCAATTGGAATTTTATCAGACCTCACGTTTATCGGGTAAATATCGAATGACTCACGGTAATTCAGCCCGAAATCCGATGGTCAGGATCGGTAGGCCAAACAGAGTGAACAGTCCATATACTCTAATTGTTGTGAGGGCCTAGTTTTACTCAGCTATCATAATATGGGATTATTGAGGAATAATAAGGCTCTCTTTTAGGGCATCTACAACATGAACCCTAAAATGAACTATGTATCTGTCTGGGGACACGTCCATGGATAGTGATACAGAAACCGACCACCCAACCCTAGATATCAAACATTCGGACACATTTCAAAAGGAATTTGTACAAATCGGGCAAATTTCATATGAACCAGGCGATTTTATTTACAGCGGACCGATTCATTACACTTTCAACATATTTTTACTAAACGTAAGTGGAAGAAACCTTTTTTTAACGGAGTCTACATCTTTGCTGGGCGTGTCGGCATCCGTTTAGCACGTCATGTCGTCTCCAAGTTCAGCAACCTCAGTAGTCATGATCCCAGTGAAGTGAAGACACTCGTACAACGAGCTGCTATACAAATGGTTTTTAACCCCTTTCCGCGACGGCATTTGGAACCATCACCTAGTGAGTGTGGGCGATAGGGGATCCTTCCCACACAACCCAGAAATCATCGGGGATAGGCTCTGCTGGCACACACGCTCGGCAAAATGAGGTCGTGTGCGATGGGAGAGTGGTCAAATATGATTATACAGGCCCAATCGGTTCCGGTCGTAAGTACATCCCACACAGTCAGTCCCAAACAAATGTTTCCGATTGTTATATACATTTCACACAGTCAATCCAAGGAATACGTTTATGTTCTTATATACATCCCACACGGTCAATCCAGGGAAATCGTTTCCGTTCGTATGCACATCCCACACAGTCAATCCAGGGAAAACGTATCCGTTCGTATGTACATCCCACACAGTTCTATGTATAGGCTCGTGTGTGATAGGTGTAACTATCACACACACTCAGCCTCGATTAACCGTTTGCTTTTATTCAACTACATCACACATGATTTGATGAAGAAAACTGTGTGGCATTGGGCTATCCATCACAAGCGCTTTTACTTCTAGAACCGTTTGCAAAGTTCCATGACCCATTTAGCAGGTTTACAAGTTTAAAATTAATAAATCCAGTATTATGCAAATTCACATTTCATATCAAACAGCTGTTTGCCAATTTCATATTTAGCACATAAATATATTTTAACATCACAGTACGCTAGCTACCTGAAAATAACCTAGTATAGCATATAGCTAGTTTAGCTTCATAAGAAAAATATTAGAACAATATATTCATTTCCCTAATCGAGATCATCCAGGCTCGTCGTAACCACCTCTGCTTTCAGTTTAGTAAGAACCTGTTTTGCACTGGCCAACTAGGAAAGTGCTTCCTCCTTCGCCAGCACCATCTCAGCAAAGTCTGATTTAAAAAATCTCAGCTCATTCTCCAACTTCCTCTTTTTATCCCGCATCTTCAAATATTCTTCAGCGTTGACAACACATTCTCTAAGCCTACCTCATTTCTCTTCCTCATACATATTCCAGAGCTTTGCTAATAACATCTTTAGAGACTGTGGCCGCTCTTGATCAACCCACTCCAAGTAAGAACACTTCCGTTCATCCTATAATATTTAAAACTAGATCAATAACAATTGTAGGGGAAATGGGTTTATAGCAACATAGAAAATCACCAATACTTATTTTAAAAAAATTGAAGAAACAGGTTAATTATGACATATCTTCTCAAAAAGATCAATGTGCAAATGAATTAATTGCTACTGAGACAACAACCAAATTCTGAAACATCAGAAGCTATAATTAACTACAACAACGCTACAAGTTCTTTCTCATGTACTATAAATAACAAATTGAACATTTTATGAGGAAGCTAAATATAACTGCAACAACATAGCGATAGTGTTTGGACGATAGCAAATTGATACTAACATGTGTGTACATGCACAAATTTAGTAACATAGAACTAATAGCACTAAGGTCGTCCACTATGTATGCCAAAACCGTTGTAAGGACAACTGTTGCTACATTTTGCAACTGTGCCCTGCACTGGCGAGCCGATGCAGCGGAAAAAAATCAGGGACCCGGACTCCGGAGCAAATTGTTGCTCCGATGCCCAGTTCCTTCGTACCATAAAGATTTAGTATTTTACTGCTTGGTTGCTCGGATGTGTGGACCAAAGTTGGCTGCACAAACTGCTGAATTGGTGCCAAATAATTTTTAATGGCACCGCTGATGAGATGGCAACATTTTTAGATACTAGGTACAAACTGTGACACTGTCTTAGGATGCATTTGGTTGAAGGTGTGGTATGAATGGGTTGGGACCGTGACAGTGTCTGAATCGCATCTACCAAATGATTTGTAACCAGGAAAGAGGGGCTAACCTTCTCTTCACATGCCAGAAACTTCCTTCCATTGTCCAACAGATTCAAACATAACTAGCTTCACGCATGGAGATTGATGGTGACAACGAGCAGACAGATCATCAACCACTCGCTCGATTCATTGCAACTGATGGTCCTAGGGAGCTACAAGAGGAAGAAATGACTCAAATCGACCGCCGGGTTAAAATCCTTCATTCCAAATCATAGCCCGAGAGAGAGAAGAGAGGCATACCAGGATGGTGAAGGAGTCGTCGGACGAGGAGGAACCGCTGGAGTGGTCATTAAAGAAGACCATGGCGACCCCAGTGCTAGGATGCGAGACTGCGAGAGCGAGGAACCGGCTATAGCTTAGGAATAAAGGAGGGAAGGAGGAAACAAGGGAAATGTGACTTGTGGTTGGGGAGAAAAGGTGTGGGGAAGGGGGACGGGGTAGATATTTCGGCGGTAGGCCAAAAATTTTGAAATGTTGAGGGAAACTTTGCGCGCGGTGCCGCCGGACACCATTCACTTTGAACGATTATGTGCATCGTAAACGGTTGTTCTGCTTTACGCGCATGGGATGAGTTTGATAATTCAAATTTTGGTGAAAATTTCCCCGTGTATTGTCCTCATCCACGTCATTGCATAATTTAACATCGCTTGCTAATTTGTGCACACAAAAGAGCATACAGCACACATACCACACTTACTGAACCGAGCAATTTTAGTAATTAAATAGAGCCAGTTCACCTAAACATTGCTCTAACAAAAGACCAACATTAAAAACAAAGCCTAAGTACACATAATTTTAACAAATTTGCCGCCGCGCCGGTATATGCATCGCCGGTGTCAGATGAGATGTCGATGACTTGTCCTGGTGACATGCCGCCGTTGGTGGACTCCGCGTCCCCCTTATTGTAGTCGACCGCGTCCTCGTCCTCGTCCTCGGCGCCGCCCTCAAGTTTGTAGTACTTGTAGTAGTGGTTGCGCCAGAGCTCGTGTTGGTATTCCACTGTTGATTCCTCGACTGACAGACTCTTCTGTACCTCGACCTCGGCCACGCGCAACTCCTCCTCCTGGCGTTCCTCGATCTCCGCCACCTCCTGCGTCTCCAACTCCCGCTCGACGATCTCATGAGGAAGAAGGTGCTCCATGGCCACTGCCACCTTTTCGGACGTGGGTTGCATGCTGGATTCCGAGGTGGCCTGGAATATCTTGGTGTGTGCATCCTCGATCTTGGTGTGGATGGCCTCGACCCTGGCCAGGACGACTCGACGGCATGGATGACAACTCAAGCACCCTCGGCGTTTGCAGCCGCCGTCACAGAAGCACCTGCAGCTATCTCGGCTGTTGCAGCTTCCCTGTCAGCTGCCCCAGACGCCCTCTCGGCAGATGCGACTCCTACTTCTTGAGCTTGCGTTGGTTTTTTCCTTGAAGAGGAAAGGGTGATGCAGCAAAGTAGAGATAAGTATTTCCCTCAGTTAGAGAACCAAAGTATCAATCTAGTAGGAGACAACGCACAAATCACCAAGATCTGCACAAACAATCAAACAACTTGCACCCAACGCGATAAAGGGGTTGTCAATCCCTTCACGGTCACTTGCAAAAGTGAGATCTAATAGAGATAGATGAAACTAAAAGTAAATATTTTTGGTATTTTTGGATTATAGATCAGAAAGTAAAAGATTGCAAAGTAGTAGATCGGAAACTTATATGATGGGAAATAGACCCGGGGGCCATAGGTTTCACTAGTGGCTTCTCCCAAGATAGAAAATAATATGGTGGGTGAACAAATTGCTGTCGAGCAATTGATAGAAAAGCGCAAAGCTATGACGATATCTAAGGCCCTGATTATGAAATATAGGCATCACGTCCGTGTCAAGTAGACTGAGTCCTGCCTGCATGTACTACTGTTACTCCACACATCGACAGACTCATGCCTGCATCTAGAGTATTAAGTTCATGAAGAACAGATTAACACATTAAGTAAGATGACATGATGTAGAGGAATAAGCTCAAGAAATATGATGTAAACCCCATCTTTTTATCCTCGATGACAACAATACAATACATGCCTTGCTGCCCCTACTGTCACTGGGAAAGGACACCGCAAAATTGAACCCAAAGCTAAGCACTTCTCTCATTGCAAGAAAAACCAATCTAGTTGGCCAAACTAAGTTCGAAGAGAATTACCATGATATCAAATATGCATATAAGAATTCAGAGAAGATTCAAATAATATTCATATATAAGCTGATCATAAATCCACAGTTCATCGGATCTTGACAAATACACCACAAAAGAACATCTGATAGATCTCCAAAAACATCGAGGAGAACATGGTATTAAGAAGCAAAGAGAGAGAAGAAGCCATCTAGCTACTAACTACGGACCCGTAGGTCTGAGGTAAACTACTCACGCTTCATCGGAAGGGCAATAGAGTTGATGTAGAAGCCCTCTGTGATTAAATCCCCCTGCGGTAGGATGCCGAAAAAGGCCCCTAGATGGGACTTCACAGTTACAGAAGGTTGCAGCGGCGGAAAAGTGTTTTCATGGATGCCTCTGGTGGTTTGCGGATATTTGGGAATATATAGGATGAAGAGTTAGGTCAGGGGACTCACGAGGGGCCCACAAGGCAGGGGCGCGCCCTACCCCCTGAGCGCGCCCTCCCCCCTTGTCGCCATCTCATGGCTCTTCCGACTTGATCTCCAAGTCTCCTAGGTGTCTTATGGTCCAAGAAAAATCATCATGAAGGTTCCATTCCGTTTGGACTCCATTTGGTATTCCTTTTCTACAAAGCTCAAAAACAAGGAAAAAATAGAAACTGGCACTGGGCTCTAGGTTAACAGGTTAGTCCCAAAAACAATATAAAATAGCATATTAATGCATATAAAACATCCAAAACAGATAATATAACAACATGGAACAATCAAAAATTATAGATAAGTTGGAGACGTATCAAACATCCCCAAGCTTAATTCCTGCTCATCCTCGAGTAGGTAAATGATAAAAACAGATTTTTTTATGTGGAATGCTACCTAACATATGTATCCATGTAATTTTTCTTTATTGTGGCATGAATATTCAGATCCATAAGATTCAAAACAAAAGTTTAATATTGACATAAAAATAATAATACTTCAAGCATACTAATAAGGCAATTATGTCTTCTCAAAATAACATGGCCAAAAAAAAGTCATCCCTACAAAATCATATAGTCTGGCTATGCTCCATCTACATCACACAAAATATTCAAATCATGCACAACCCCAATGACAAGCCAAGCAATTGTTTCATACTTTTGGTGTTCTCAAACTTTTTCAACTTTCACTCAATACAAGAGCGTGAACCAAGGACATAGCACTATAGGTAGAATAGAATATGGTAGTCGTGGAGAAGACAAAAGAGGGAGATAGTCTCACATCAACTAGGCGTATCAATGGGCTATGTAGATGCCCATCAATAGATATCACTATGACTGAGTAGGGATTACCATGCAACGGATGCACTAGAACTATAAGTTTATGAAAGCTGAAAAAGAAAAACTAAGTGGGTGTGCATCAAACTCGCTTGCTCAAAAAGACCTAGGGTAATTTGAGGAAGCCCATCATTGGAATATACAAGCCAAGTTCTATAATGGAAAATTCCCACCAGTATATGAAAGTGACAAAATAGGAGACTCTTCATCATGAAGACCATGCTGCTACTTTGCAGCACAAGTGTGGAAAAAGGATAGTAACATTGCCCCTTCTCTCTTTTCTCTCATTTTTCTGCTTTTTAAGCCTTCTCCTTTTTTCTGGCCTCTTTTTTTCATCCGGAGTCTCATCCCGACTTGTGGGGGAATAATTGTCTCCATCATCCTGTCCTCACATGGGACAATGCTCTAATAATGAAGATCATCACACTTTTATTTACTTACAACTCAAGAATTACAACTCGATACTTAGAACAAAATATGACTCTACATGAATGCCTTCGGCAGTGTACCGGGATGTGCAATGACTCAAGGGTGATATGTACGAAAGAATTATAAAAGGTGGCTTTGCCACAAATACGATGTCAACTACATGATCAAGCAAAACAATATGACAATGATGAAACGTGTCATAATAAACAGAACGGTGGAAAGTTGCATGGCAATATATCTCAGAATGGCTATGGAAATGCCATAATAGGTAGGTATGGTGGCTGTTTTGAGGAAGGTATATGGTGGGTGTATGTTACCGGTGAAAGTTGCGCGGGACAAGAGAGGCTAGCAATGGTGGAAGGGTGAGACTACGTATAATCCATGGACTCAACATTAATCATAAAGAACTCACATACTTATTGCAAAAATCTATTAGTTATCAAAACAAAGTACTACATGCATGCTCCTAAGGGGATAGATTGGCAGGAAAAGACCATCGCTCATCCCCGACCACCACTCATAAGGAAGACAGTAATAAATAAATCATGCTCCAACTTCATCACATAATGGTTCACAATACGTGCATGCTACGGGAATCACAAACTTTAACACAAGTATTTCTACAATCCACAATTACTCACTAGCATGAATCTAATATCACCATCTTTATATCTCAAAACAATCATAAGGAATCAAACTTCTCATAGTATCCGATGCACTTTATATGAAAGTTTTTATTATATCCCTCTTGGATGCCTATCATATTTGGACTAATTTTATAACCAAAGGAAATTACCATGCTGTCTAAAAAGACTCTCAAAATAATATAAGTGAATCATGAGAGTTCAATAATTTCTATAAAATAAAACCACCGCCGTGCTCTAAAATGATATGAGTGAAGCACTAGAGCAAAATTGCCTATCTCGAAAGATATAAGTGAAGCACATGAGTATTCTAATAAATCACGATTCATGTGTGTCCCTCTCAAAAGGTGTGTACAGCAAGGATGATTGTGGAAAACTAAGAAGCAAAGACTCATACCATACAGGACGCTCCAAGCAAAACACATATCATGTGTTGAACAAAAATATAGCCTCAAGTAAAGTTACCGATAGACGAAGACGAAATAGGGGATGCCTTCCGGGCATCCCCAAGCTTAGGCTCTTGGTTGTCCTTGAATATTACCTTGGGGGTGCCTTGGGCATCCCAATCTTAGGCTCTTTCCACTCCTTATTCCATAGTCCATCAAATCCTTACCCAAAACTTGAAAACTTCACAACACAAAACTCAACAGAAAAATCTCATAAGCTCCGTTAGTATAAGAAAATAAATCACCACTTTTGTTGATGTTGTGAACTCATAATTTATTTATATTGGTGTAATATCTACCGTATTCCAACTTTTCCATGGTTCATACCCCGCGATACTACCCATTGATTCATTAAAATAAGAAAACAACACAAAGGAAACAGAATCTGTCAAAAACAGAATAGTCTGTAGCAATCTGGAAACTTCGAATAATCTGTAACTCCAAAAATTCTGGAAAATTAGGAAAACCTGGAAATTTGTGTACCAATCTTGTGTAAAAAGAATCAGATCAAAAACACGCTCTTGTGAATTATGAATTTTTTTCCTGGGTGCAAATGTTTCTGTTTTTCAGCAAGATCAAAACAACTATCATTGTAAGCCATCCCAAAGGTCTTACTAGGCACAAACGCTAAATAAAACACAAAACCACATCTAACCAGAGATTAGATGAATTATTCAAAGCAAAACAGGAACAAAAAGCAAAGAACAAAAATAAAATTGGGTTGCCTCCCAATGAGCGCTATTGTTTAACGCCCTTAGCTAGGCATAAAAACACGAATAGATCCAGGTATTGTCATCTTTGGTATGCAATTCTTCAATTGCACACGTATAATACTTAGGAGATTCTTTTGTTTTATCAATGATTAAACTCTTAGGCAAGAAATCAAGAAATTCATTTTTGGTAAATGATTGCTTAATAATATCGAGAAAATTGGGGTGAACACTAATTGTTTTGAGATCTTCATTTTCCTTAGTAGATGATTCACCCTTATTCTTAGGAACATAAATAAACTTGGTAGTCTTAGTAGGAGGAAGATTTCTAGCAGTTTTAACGGAGGAAAAAGCGGAACCCAAGTTGGTAATAATGTCCTCTAGTTTGCCAATTCTCGTAGAATCTTGATCTATCTTTTCATTAACTATAGGTTCCTTTTCTTTAATATTATTTAAAGTAACTCCTACCTTACATCCATATTGAGTAATCTGATTATGAATCTTTTTATCCAAATTTTCAATCAACTCAACGGTAGCAATTTTATTCTCAGTAATGTCAAGCCTTTGCATCACATGCTCCAAGGTTAAAGCAGTTCCATTTATCAAAAGAGGTGGCGGGCCTAACAAATCTATCATAGCATTGTAGAAATCAAAAGTATGGCTCCGCAAAAAATCCCCCCGGGTAATAGTATCGAGAACATATCTATTCCAAGGAGTAACACCCACAATAAAATTGCGAAGGAGAAGGCAGTAATAGCTTTCGAGTAGATCTATTCTGAGCATTGCAAATTCTATACCAAGCATCTTTTAAATTTTCTCTCTTCCTTTGCTTAAAATTAAGGACCTCATTATCGGGAGTGCTAACAATGATGGGAGGACTAGCCATGAAAGCAAAACAAGTGATCTAACACACGAGCACACAAAAAGCAAACGAAAAAGACGAATAGAAGAGGGGCGAAGAAAAAGGGCGACTCTTTCGAACATTGTATTAGAAGTGGGGGAGAGGAAAACGAGAGGCAAATGGTGAATAATGTAATGCAAGAGATGAGAGTTTTATGATGGGTACTTGGTATGTCTTGACTTGGCATAGATCACCCTGGCAACGGCGCCAGAAATTCTTCCTGCTACTTCTTGAACTTGTGTTGGTTTTTCCATTGAAGAGGAAAGGGCAATGCAGCAAAGTAGAGATAAGTATTTCCCTCAGTTGGAGAACCAAGGTATCAATCCAGTAGGAGACAACACACAAATCACCAAGACCTACACAAACAATCAAACAACTTGCACCCAACGCGATAAAGGGATTGTCAATCCCTTCACAGTCACTTGCAAAAGTAAGATCTGATAGAGATAGATGAATTAAAAGTAAAATAGTTTTTGTATTTTTGGGTTATAGATCGAAAAGTAAAAGATTGCAAAATAGTAGATCAGAAACTTATATGATGCAAAATAGACCCGGGAGCCATAGGTTTCACTAGTGGCTTCTCTCAAGATAGCAAATAATACGGTGAGTGAATAAATTACTGTCGAGCAATTGATAGAAAAGCACAAAGTTATGACGATATCTAAGGCAATGATGATGAAATATAGGCAACACGTCCATGTCAAGTAGACTGACTCGTGCCTGCATCTACTACTATTACTCCACACATCGACCGACTCCCACCTGCATCTAGAGTATTAAATTCATGAAGAACAGAGTAACACATTAAGTAAGATGACATGATGAAGAGGAATAAACTCAAGCAATATGATGTAAACCCCATCTTTTTATCCTCGGTGGCAATAATACAATACGTGCTTTGCTACCCCTACTGTCATTGGGAAGGGGCACCGCAAGATTGAACCCAAAGCGAAGCACTTCTCTCATTCCAAGAAAAACCAATCTACTTGGCCAAACAAAACCGATAGTTCGAAGAGAATTACAAAAATATCAAATCATACATATACGAATTCATAAAAAATTCATAAAAGATAAGTTGATCATAAATCCACAATTCATTGGATCTCGACAAACATACCGCAAAACAAGATTACATCAGATAGATCTCCAAGAACATTGAGGAGAACATGGTATTCAGAAGCAAAGATAGAGAAGAAGCCATCTAGCTACTAGCTATGGACCCGTAGGTCTGAGGTAAACTACTCATGCTTCATCGGAAGGGCAATAGAGTTGATGTAGAAGCCCTCCATGATCGAATCCCCCTCCGGCAGGATGCCAGAAAGGGCCCCTAGATGGTATCTCACGAGTACAGAAGGTTGTGGCGGCGAAAAAGTGTTTTCGTGTATGCCACTAGTGGTTTGGGGATATTTGGGAATATATGGACGAAGAGTTAGGTCAGGGGACTCATGGGGGCCCACAAGGCAGGGGGCGTGCCCTACCCCCTGGGCGCACCCTCCCCCCTTGTCGCCGCCTTGTTGCTCCTCTGACTTGATCTCCAAGTCTCCTGGGTCTCTTCTGGTCCAAGAAAAATCATCACAACGGTTTCATTCTGTTTGGATTGCGTTCGTTTGGTATTCCTTTTTTGCCAAGCTCAAGAACAAGGAAAAAATAGAAACTGGCACTGGGCTCTAGGTTAAAACGTTAGTCCCAAAAATAAAATAAAATAGCATACTAATGCATATAAAACATCCAAACCAGATAATATAATAGCATGGAACAATCAAAAATTATAGATACGTTGGAGATGTACCAGCGACCGTGCTCAAAGCGTAAGCGGTGGCACTCTCGGTGTAGGCGGCAGCGCTCGGGGAGGACATTGCCACCGTACGGGCCTTCACGAAGCATTTCCATGGCGTCATCTTTGCAAGAAGGGGTTGCAGGAATGGGGATCGAGATTTGTGGATTCGAGGGTTGCCGGCACTTGAGCAGACGAGCCGGCGAAGCTTAAGGAGGAAGACTTAAATAGACCCAGGAATTTTCATCGCAAACGGTTCCTAGAAAAAACGGTGTGTGATGTTGTTGATATTTTTTATTAGCTGTGAAAGACGAAGTTGGAGTAAAGTGGCAACGGGTGATGTTTTAACTGTACAAGAAAATTTGTAGTACTAATACAACTGTCATGTCAAATTTTGGAAATTTTCACAGGTCATTTAACCTTTTAAGTCATTTAAGTGATTTTCTAGCCATTTAATGACCATAATTCATATTTGAACTACATGTACATGCAATAGCTAACCATAACGGTTTGAAAAGTCATATTTTGTGCACTTGTGTGCGAGTTAATTCCATGTGCAGTAAATTGGATGGAATTTTCTAACATATTGGTCTCACGGCTATGACACAATTAAGCATGGAGTGCCATGGCATTTAAATTCCAAAAAATTAATAAATGATCAGAAAAACATGAAACCATGCTTTATGTAATGTCATGCCACCAAGATGATGTGGAATTTTTTTGACATGTTTGACGAAAGTTTAGACACACACCCCTCACAAACCGGAGCAACTCACTAGAAGGCTTGTGGTTCCGAGAGGGGACAATGCATGTTTGATGACGAACGGGAGATAGCTTCCTCTTACGGCCTTCAATTATTTTCTACATTTAATGTGCACTAATACAACTGTATGTGAAAATTTGGAAAATTTCAGGGGTCATTTGACCTTTTAAAGACATTTAAGTGATTTTCTAGTCATTTAATGACTTCAAATTTGAATTACATCTACATGCAAGGGCTAACCATAATGGTTTGAAAAATCATATTTGTGTACTTTTGTGTGAGTTAATCCCATGTGTAGTAAATTAGAAGGAATTTTCAAACATATTGATGTCACGGCATGGACACATGCATGGAGTGCCATGGCATTTTAATTCCAAAAAATTAAAAAATGATCAGAAAAACTTGACACCTTTCTTGATGTAATGTCATGCCACCAAGATGATGTGGTAAAAAAAATTGGCCTGTTTGACGAAAGTTTGGACACACACCCCTCACAAACCAGAGCAACTCACTAGAAGACTCATGGTTCCGAGAGGAAACAATGCATGTTTGATGACGAACGGGAGATAGCTTCCTCTTACGACCTTCAATTTTTTCTACATTTAACATGCACTAATACAACTGTCATGTGAAAATTTGGAAAATTCTAGGTGTCATTTGATCTTTGAAAGACATTTAAGTGATTTTCTAGCTATTTAATAACAGTAATTCAAATTTGAACTACATCTACATGCAACAGCTAACCAGAACGGTTTGAAAAATCATATTTGCTTACATGTGTGCGAGTTAATTCCATGTGCAGTAAATTAGAAGGAATTTTCCAACATATTGATGTCACAGCATGGACACATACATGGAGTGCCATCGCATTTTAAATCCAATTTTTTTAAAATGATCAAAAAAACTTGAAACCTTGCTTGATGTAATGTCATGCCACCCAAATGATGTGGTACAAAAATTGCCCTGTTTGACGAAAGTTTGGACACACACCCTTCACAAACCGGAGCAATTCACTAGAAGGCCCATGGTTCCGAGAGGGAACAATGCATGTTTGATGACGAATGGGAGATGGCTTCCTCTTACGGCCTTCAATTATTTTTCTACATTTAACGTGCACTAATACAACTGTCATGTGAAAATTTGGGAAATTCTAGGGGTCAGTTGACCTTTCAAAGGCACTTAAATGATTTTCTAGCCATTTAATGACCGTAATTCAAATTTGAACTACATCTACATACAACGGCTAACCATAACAGTTTGAAAAATCATATTTGTGTACTTGTGTGCGAGTTAATTCCATGTGCAGTAAATTAGAAGGAATTTTCAAACATATTGGTGCCACGGCATGGACACATGCATGGAGTGCCATGGCATTTTAATTCCGAAAGATTAAAAAAGATCAAAAAACATGAAACCTTGCTTGATGTAATGTCATGCCAGCAAGATGATATGGTGAAAAAATTGGCCTGTTTGATGAAAGTTTGGTCACACACCCCTCACAAACCAGAGCAACTCACTAGAAGGCTCGTGGTTCTGAGAGGGAACAATGCATGTTTGCTGACGAACGGGAGATAGCTTCCTCTTACGGCCTTCAAATTTATTCTACATTTAATGTGCACTAATACAACTATCATGTGAAAATTTGGAAAATTCTAAGGGTCATTTGACCTTTTAAAGACATTTAAGTGATTTTCTAGTCATTTAATAACCGAAATTCAAATTTGAACTACATCCACATGCAACGGCTAACCATAATGGTTTGAAAAACCATAATTGTGTACTTGCATGCGAGTTAATTCTATGTGCAGTAAATTAGAAGGAATTTTCAAAGATATTGGTGTCACGGCATGGACACATGCATGGAGTGCCATGGCATTTTAATTCCAAAAAATTAAAAAATGACCAGAAAAAAAATGAAACCTTGCTTGATGTAATGTCATGCCACCAAGATGATTTTGGTAAAAAAAATTAGCCTGTTTGATGAAAGTTTGGACACACACCCCACACAAAATCGGAGCAACTCACTAGAAGGCTCGTGGTTCCGAGAGGGAACAATGCATGTTTGACGATGAACGGGAGATAGCTACCTCTTACGGCCTTCAATTTTTTTACATTTAACATGCACTAATACAACTGTCATGAGAAAATCTAGAAAATTATAGGGGTCATTTGACCTTTTAAAGCATGTAAGTGATTTTCTAGCCATTTAATGACTGTAGTTCAAATTTGAACTACATCTACATGCAATGGCTTACCATAACGGTTTGAAACATTATTTTGTGTACTTGTGTGCGAGTTAAAAAAATCATCAGACGATGTAAATATCTGGTGTTCAAAAAAATGTAAAGATTTGGCAAGACAACCGCCCCCACATGATTGGCATCTATTTCGCGCCTCGAGGTTTGGAAGGTGAGTGGTGCGGGTTATTAATCAAACATGGTTCTGTATAGGAAACCGTCAGCTATTAAGTTCACACACGGATTTTGCTGCGGGAATCATGTGTAATTCAAACTACAATACTTGTAAATTCTGGCAACCAGCGTGTGTACTGTTCCTGTCAATCTAGATTCCGACCGCCAATTAATACTACCTTGCTTACGTCGTCCCACCTGCATTCTCATCTACATCCTCCCCTTGCTCGCCCTCTCTCTCTCTCAAATCTCTGCCCTTGAACCACCGATCTGCCCACACGCCGACGAGGATTCACCGCCCCCCGAGGATGCTCACTCGAAGAGCAGCGACGAGGAGGATACCTACACACCGGCGGACGAGGTTGCGCCGGACCACCCAACTTTGGATTGGTTTTGGGGCCAGTACAATATTTGTCTATGGAAGTCGCTGTCGCCGGCTGAGAAAGCCAGGCAAGTGGCATTTAATAAGGAGATGGGGGAGGAGGAAGCTAGGTACCAGGCGGCATGTGAAGCCCATGATGCCTCCTAGAAAAAGGAGGCGATGGAGATTTGGGGTGAGCGTGTCGTCATGCGGAGGAGGTGTACAAAGACGGGTACTTCGCGAGGAAGGTCAAAGGCGCTAGGCGCCTCATCACTGCGTGGAGGTGGGCCGATAAGCTCCAGCATGCCACCGACGAGGAGATCTGATGGGCGCCCGATGAAATGGCAAGACCGTTCGTGCTCATTCGCCAGCAAGAGGCAGATTGGTACGTCAAGCACTACGAGGCAGAGGAGGCGGAGTACAACCTTCGCGCTGGGAAGACATCGCGCACCAAGGAGCTTCTGTGAGGGGATGCCATAATACTGCTCCGGGAGGGATTATTAGTTTTAGTAATGTCCGTTTTCAATTTTATGCATTGTACCTAGTAGTTAAGTATCATCACGTATATGTGATGATATTATATATATATTTTGTGACGAATTAACGAAAAATTAATATATATATATATATATTATGATTTTCTATCAGTTTTTGTATACTAATTTGTATCTAGTTGTTATATACAAAATAGAAATCATATATACACACATTAAAACAGGACATATAAGAACGGAAAACAGAGTACACACATTGAAACAGAGCAATAAACTATGATTTCTATGAATACATAGCGATCCATGTCGAAACGACTCAACAAAATAAAACGCGTCCATGAGAACATGACCAGCAGCCCTTGCCTATGGTAGCTCTTGGCTCTGGCTGAACTCGTGTAGGCATTTGTCCAAGCGGTCGACACGCTCGCGGTACATCAGGAGCGCGATCTCGAGCGCCAAGTTTCCTATTTCATCGGAGATTGCCAGCTCGAGGATGCGATGGCCATATTCCTCTACTACGCCCTGGTGGACACCTTGGCCAAGGAGGCGGTCGAGCCTAGTGACTAGCGTGTTAGCATCGAGCAGGCTGCTGACAAGGCGAACAGAGCGACCCATGCGAACGGCGCGGTGGGCGTCCAGTGCAAGTATGGCGCGGCCGGCCTCTGGTGCAAGTACGGCACTGAGGGCCTCTGCCCACTCCTGGCCGGAATGGGGGTACTGACGGGACGTGTACCCATTTGCGACACCCTGTCGACAGCAGGCAAGCACCGATGGATCCGCTGTTGTTGTGCGACGCGTCGCGCCTCTCACTCTGCAGTGTTCCAACGGTCTTGTCGTGCGGCGAGCCGCGGCCTATTGGCCTGGACGCGCCTAGCTTGCTCTGCGGCGCGCTATCGATCATATTGTGCGGTGAGCTGCAGCCTCTCAGCGCTGACATGCCTATCTTGATCCGCAGCGCTGAAGTGCCATGCACCAAGGATCTGCTCAACTCTGGCGATACCACGCATCAAGGCGTCGTCTATCGCGTTGCCGGGTAGCGCCTCGGCCTCGACGGGCCACGGCGCCTTCTCGTTTTCCTCGTCGACGAGGTTGATGACAGAGGCAACGCTTTGGTGGGTTGGCATGCTTGGAAAAGGTGGATGTGCTACAGGCTGCGCTTGTTACCTCCGTGCGTGATGTCTACTATGCAATCTTCTTCTTGTAGATATTGTTGGGCCTCCAAGTGCAGAGGTTTGTACGACAGTACCAAATTTCCCTCAAGTGGATGACCTAAGATTTATCAATCTATGGGAGGCGTGGGATGAAGATGGTCTCTCTCAAAAAACCCTGCAACCAAATAACAAAGAGTCTCTTGTGTCCCCAACACACCCAATACAATGGTAATTTGTATAGGTGCACTTGTTTGGCAAAGAGATGATGATACAAGTGCAATATGGATGGTAGATATACTCCCTCCGTCCCAAAATTCTTGTCTTAAATTTGTCTAAATATGGATGTATCAAGTCATGTTTTAGTATTAGATACATCGGTATCTAGACGAATCCAAGACAAGAATTTTGGGACGGAGGGAGTAGGTTTTTGTAATCAGAAAATATAAAAACAACAAGGTAGCAAGTAACAAAAGTGAGCAAAAATGATATTGCAATGCTTCGAAACAAGGCCTAGGGTTCATACTTTCACTAGTGCAAGTTCTCTCAACAATGATAACATAATTAGATTATATAACAATCCCTCAACATGCAACAAAGAGTCACTCCAAATTCACTAATAGCAGAGAACAAACGAAGAGATTATTGTAGGGTACGAGACCTCAAAGTTATTCTTTCTGATCAATCCTTTGGGCTATTCCTATAAGTGTCACAAACAGCCCTAGAGTTCGTAGTAAAATAACACCTTAAGACAAACATCAACCAAAATCCTAATATCACCTAGATACTCCAATGTCATCACAAGTATCCGCGCGTTTGATTATACGATATGCATCACACAATCTAAGACTCATTATTTCAAACCAACACAAAGAACTTCAAAGAGTGCCCCAAAGTTTCTACCAGAGAGTCAAGACGAACCCCTATGCATAAGTTCACAAGGTCACTGAACCCGCAAGTTGATCACCAAAACATACATCAAATAGATCATGTGAATATCCCATTGTCACCATAGATAAGCACATGCATGACATACATCAAGTGTTCTCAAATCCTTAAAGACTCAATCCGATAAGATAACTTCAAAGGGAAAGCTCAATCCATTAGAAGAAGGTACAGGGGGAGAAACATCATAAGATCCAACTATAATAGCAAAGCTCGCGATACATCAAGATCGTGCCAAATCAAGAACACGAGAGAGAGAGAGAGAGAGAGAGAGAGAGAGAGAGAGATCAAACACATAGCTACTTATGTACCCTCAGCCCTGAGGGTGAACTACTCCTCCTCATCATGGAGAGCGCCGAGATGATGAAGATGGCCACCGGTGATGGATCGCCCCCTCCGGTAGGGTGCCGGAAGAGGGTCCGATTAGTTTTTCGTGGCTACAGAGGCTTGCGGCGGTGGAACTCCTGATATAGGTTTCTTTTCGGGGGTTTGCATTTATAGGAATTTTTGGCATCAGTTTCACATCAAGGGGGGCTCCGAGTCAGCCACGAGGGTGGAGCACCCTCCCCGTTGGGGTGGGGGGTAGGGCGCGCCGTCCACCCTCATGGTTGGCTCAGGACTCTTTTGGCCCAACTGTTTTGCTTCGGGTGCTTCTTCTAGTCCATAAAAAATCATCGGGAATTTTCAGCTCGTTTGGACCCCGTTTGATATTCCTTTTCTGCTAAATTCAAAAACAAGGAAAAAAACATAAAATGGCACTGGGCTCTAGGTTAATAGGTTACTCCCAAAAATCATATAAAATAGCATATAAATGCCTATTAAACATCCAAAAAAGATAATATACTAGCATGGAACAATAAAAAATTATAGATACGTTGGAGATGTATCAAGCATCCCCAAGCTTAATTCCTGCTCGTCCTCGAGTAGATTAATGATAAAAACAAAAAAATTGATTTGGAATGCTACCTAACATATTTATCCATGTAATTTTCTTGATTGTGGCATGAATGTTCAGATCCGAAAGATTCACAACGAAAGTTTAGTATTGACATAAGAACGATAATACTTCAAGCATACTAACAAGGCGTCTAGGCGGATGGTAACAGGAGACGAGGGACACGATGTTTTACCCAGGTTCAGGCCCTCGGGTAGGGGGTCCCGAACTGTGCGTCTAGGCGGATGGTAACAGGAGACGAGGGACACGATGTTTTACCCAGGTTCAGGCCCTCTCGATGGAGGTAAAACCCTATGTCCTGCTTGATTAATATTGATGATATGGGTAGTACAAGAGTGGATCTACCACGAGATCAAGGAGGCTAAACCCTAAAGCTAGCCTATGGTATGATTGTTGTAATGTATCTTGTCCTACGGACTAAAGCCCTCCGGTTTATATAGACACCGGAGGAGGCTAGGGTTACACAGAGTCGGTTTACAATGGTAGGAGATCTACATATCCGTATTGCCAAGCTTGCCTTCCACGCCAAGGAAAGTCCCATACGGACACGGGACGGAGTCTTCAATCTTGTATCTTCGTAGTCTTGGAGTCCGGCGGACGATGATAGTCCGGCTGCCCGGACACCCCCTAGTCCAGGACTCCCTCAGTAGCCCCTAAACCAGGCTTCAATGACGATTAGTCCGGCGCGCATAATGTTCGGCATTGCAAGGCGGGTTCCTCCCTTGAATAATCCAGAGAAGATCATGAACACCAGGATAGTGTCCGGCTCTGCAAAATAAATTCCACATTCCACCGTAGAGAGAATAAAATGTACACTAGTCCAATCTGCTGAAGTATTATGCGGCGTGACATCACACCGCTACCAGGCTTTTACTTGAATCGTTTTTTACTATACCACCTCAGCACGTTTAGCGAAGCGGTTTCCTTGGCACGTCTTGTCGAAGCAGGGATCGTGTTCCCCT
The DNA here is from genome assembly GCA_963921465.1 of Triticum timopheevii. Lineage (NCBI taxonomy): Eukaryota > Viridiplantae > Streptophyta > Magnoliopsida > Poales > Poaceae > Triticum > Triticum timopheevii. The sequence goes on from OY997266.1 coordinate 180,078,362, forward strand.
TATTCCGGGATTCTCATCAATACGGACGTGGGTAACCCAACCGCGCCATTGATGGTGGCGCTTGGGAGATAAGCGAGTTTTACCAGACCGGTGGGGGACGCACAGTTTCGTCCGCCTATATATAAGGGATAAGGATTTACCTTCTCACCTACGCCTTCTTCCTCCTTTTCTTATCCATCTCCGCACACTCAAGCTCCAACACCCAAGCTCGCGCATCTCGCCTCGACCTTCTCCGAATATGTCCGGAGCTGGAGGAAAATGGTTGGCCTCCACCGTTAAGGAGGAGCACATCACCAAGCTGCGCAGCGCCGGATACCTTTCCGGCGATATCGCGCATCGGCTGCCCGACGAGGGGCAGCTCATCCCCACCCCTGGGCCCCATGAGAGGGTCGTCTTCCTTCCCCACTTCCTCCACGGACCGGGCTTTCCACTCCATCCATTCGTCCGGGGGCTCATGTTCTACTACGGCCTGGATTTCCACGATTTGGCGCCGAACTTCATCCTCAACATCTCGGCGTTTATCGTCGTGTGCGAGGCCTTCCTCTGCATCCGGCCCCACTTCGGCCTGTGGCTCAAGTTCAATGTCAAGCCGAAGGTTGTGAAGGGCACGCAAGCGGAATGCGGAGGCGCCATGTTGGGTAAGTTGCCCAACGACCTTTAGCTCGAAGGGGCCTTCGTGGACTCCGTCAAGGGGTGGCAATCGGGGTGGTTCTACATCACCGAGCCGCGCAAGCCCACATGGGCGGCAGCCCCCGAGTTTAGATCTGGCGTCCCCACGCAGCTCACCTCCTGGAAAGAGAAGGGCTTGCTGTGGGGCAATCCGAAGGAGGTGACGGGACTCCGAGCCTGCATCTAGAAGCTGGTGAGCAATAAGCTCAGGCTCGTAGACGTGGTCCAAGTCATGCTCATCCGCCGGATTCTCCCATGCCAAGAATGGGCATTCAATCTGCGGGAGTTCAATCCAGAACAGCAGCAGGCGCTGAGCGGGCTCTTCGATACGACATACGAAGGCGCCTGGAGGGTGCTGTTTAAGGGCGCCAAAGCCCCCGCATCCGCGACGGAAGATCGCGGATTTCGCTCGCAGCATCCGGCTAACGAGCTAAGTGATTCAACCCCATTACGGGACACTTGTGGTAATCAATTGATTCTAAGAGGGCTTCATTCTTCCTTTTCCTTTGACAGGAATGGATGGAGAAGGCCAAGCAGCTTATCAGCCCGGCTCCCATGCTAGAAGACCCAGTGGACGCCCGCTTAGCAGGGCTGCTGGTTCCGGCACCGCATGTGGTGCCGGAGAAGAAGGCCAAGAAGGTGGCCGCGGGGACTCGAAAGAGTTCCCACAATCAGGCATCCGACGACGAGGCGGACTCCTCCCCCGAAGACGAGGAGGAGGAGGAGGACTCTCTCCCGGAGGAGGAAGAGAAGAAGAGGAAGGCTTCCCCAATAGGGGAGGCCGAAGGGTCCAAGAGGGGGAGGACTATCCCCCCGGACAGTTTCGCCAACACCACCGTTGGCGAGGATGAGTGGCCTCCAAGGGCCAGGCGTCCGGCAAGATCGTAAGTATCCGGATCCTTGATATGCAATTTCTTTCGTGTCGCGTAGTCTCCTTCTAACGCCGCACTCTGTCCGTAGTCCGGCTGATGATGATCTCCCTGCTTCATCAAGCGGGTCCTTGGCCCCGTCGGATGTGGATTCACTTCCGACTGCCACTACCCCCCGCGCCAGCGAGGACGCCGAGGTGGGATCCCAGAGAGGGACCCATCAGGAGGAGGCTCCGGAGGCGCCGTCAGGCTCCCTCCCGGACTTTGTGCCGGACTCTACATCGGAACCCGCAGTGGTTCCAGAGTCCGGCGGGCGGCCCCTTCGAAAGAAGGCCAAGACCGTGACACCGGCGACCTCCGTCCAACCGGAGGCGCCGGATAACTTGTTGGAGGCGCTTAAAGGCGCTTCCATCGAGGAAGAACACCGCACTATCATGAGTGCGGTGATTCGGAAGGTTTAGCTTGCTAAGAGCGGGCTGACCGAAGCCTGCAGCAGCCTTCTAACAGGCTTTGAGGTAAGAAGTTTGAAATTATGAAATGTAATACCGCATAGACAGTAGCCCCTGATGCTCAGTTCGGTGTTCGGAAAGAAAAGCCGGACTGAGGATCTAACAAGATATACGCAGGGTTGCTTAAAATATGTCAATATGGATTTGCAGGCTGTGCTGCTGACCTCTGCCGCACTGACTGCGGAGGTCAGTGTGCTAAAGCAAGATCTCGAGCGGTCCGAGCAAGAGCTCAGCCATGCGAAGAAGCACCTCGAGGACAAAGAAGGTGAGTAACACCACTTTGAATAGTTACCTTACAGAAAAGGGTTTTGGTTGCAATAAAGTTAACAAGGATAATATGGGTATTGCAGGGGCCATGAACGAGGTGGCAGCCCTGAAGGAGGCTGTGTCCGCGGCCGAACGCAGTGCGGCCGCGGAACGGGCAGAGCGGGAAAAGCAGGAGGCACGGGTGGCGGAAGTTCGGCAAGAGCTCCAGGCTCTCATGGAGAAGCATGAGAGTTTGGAGCGTGACTCCACGACTCGAGAGTCCGAGCTTGCCTCGGCTCTCGAAAGTGCCAAGTCCGCCAAGGCCGAGGTCCATAAGGCCCTTCAGGAGGTTGAAGATGTAAAGAAGATAGCGGCGGGTAAGGCATTTTTGATGCAAAGCAGGCATGTTAATGTAAACTACCTGACACTTACCCGCATTCGGAGCTCTCCAGGGCCGTTTGCAGATCTGCCGCGTAGTGCGTCCGATGCCGCCGCATTCTATCGTGGCGAGGAGGGGAGCTCGACGGAGAAGGTCTTCTGGTCTCAGTACGGTGAGGCCGGCCATCCGGTGCCCCCAAGCGACCAGCTGAAGCAGCTGGTCGAACTCCACAAGGTAGCTGAGGAGGCCATGAAGGGCCTTATAGTCCGGCTGTGGCCTGAACAGGCCATGCCTGGGAGCTATTTCGGCCTCGTGCGGCGGCTGGTGGATGCGTGCCCCTGGGTGGAGGTCATCAAGCGCTCCGCCTGTATTGAAGGTGCTCGCCGGGCCCTCGCCCGCACCAAAGTGCATTGGGGCAGGTTGGATGCGGAGAAGCTTCTCACGGACCCACCGCCACCGGGCAAGGAGTATCGCACGCCCGAGATGTATTATAAAACTGTCCTGAAGGGAGCCCGCGATATTGCGGATGAGTGCCCCAGAAATGTAATCTTTGAGTAAACTCGTTATGTATTATCCTGTGCGCCGAAACATTGTTCATATGCGCATTAAGCAACGCTTGTCTAATTTAAAATATTACCTTCTGTGCGGCCGTTTATAAAATCTGAGAGATGGCAAGTCGTTGGCTTCATCCCCCAAGCCACGAGTGCTGGGGTGTTCGGGATAAACTTGAGCACTCTTGTTCCCATTTTTGGGTCCATCTAGGGAGGCGCTCAACACAACGAACAAGGCAACCGGACTTATAATGCTTGAACACTCTCACTTAGCCATAGAATTCTATAATTTTAAATTTTGGCGAAGCCCCTGGTATTCGGAAGACCGAATCCGGGGCGCTATCCACGCCTTCGTCGGACAAGGTCGGGAACTTCGCTCGAAGCGGCGTGAGTCTTTAAGGACCCGGAAAGACCTCTCGAACAGCGACCAGTCTCTCGCCTTATCATGCCAGTCAGTTTTAGCTTTCTTCACTGAGGCGCTCGCCCGGCTCAACCGGGGCGCAATCGCAGTGGTTCTCCCAGTGCCACCTTAGCCGACAGAACGGAACGTAAGGCACCAAAACATGGGAGCCGGGCAAACCCAACTATTGACCCAAGACATGATTCGGAGCCGATTCATATAATGCTATAAGTTCGGGGTGCCGCACTTGTGAAAGTGTTCGGACTTATCACACCATAGTTTGGGGAACATAAGCCCCTGGCGTATTAGGCCGTACCAAAATATACGGGTGCAAGATGTCATATAATGAGCATATATATATATATAAGGTAATGCAATTGCAGTCAAAAAGGTGCTGCATTATTTATGAAAGAAAGTCTGCTATGAGTGCGGACTGATACAAATAGTGCGGTAAGCGAGGGATTTGGACTAATTAAACATGTCCCCCCTCCAGGGGTGAGCTGCGGACTTGGTGTATATAATCGAATTTAATGCTCCTAATTGAGACCACCTGAGTGTTCGTCGCAGCCTTCTTTCGTCCCTGACTGTTGCATCATGAGTTCGGCAGGTTCATCGCCGGATAGGGCCTCTGGTTAACGGAGTCCTGTGTACAAAAAGAAGGAAAATAAAAAATAAAAAAAGGGAGCACACTTGCGAGCCCCTGGTGTGGTCGAACCGCACTCTGGGTCCATTGCGATCGTGCCCCTTCCCCTGTGCCCATGGTATCTCCAAAGCGTAATGATGTGCGCGGAGTGTTATTCTTGCGATCATGCGCGGGTGGGGGTTGGGGCCGCATTGCTACGCGTGCTCTGATCGCGCCAGGTGGTCTTGGTTGGTATTGCTTCGGGCGCGTTTCGCTGTATCCGGCCGTTTAACGGCCGGACTCGAGAATTGCCTTAAGAGGCTGCTCCGTACTTCTGCCGCAAGAGCCGCTGTATGTTCCTCCGTTCGGAGGGAGCGTTCCGTATTCCCGTTGACCATGATGACTCCACGAGGGCCTGGCATCTTGAGCTTGAGGTATGCATAATGCGGCACCGCGTTGAATTTTGCAAACGCGGTTCGTCCGAGCAGAGCGTGATAGCCGCTGCGAAACGGGACTATGTCGAAGATTAACTCCTCGCTCCGGAAATTATCCGGGGATCCGAAGACCACTTCCAGTGTGACTGAGCCTGTACAGTTGGCTTCCACTCCTGGTATGACACCTTTAAAGGTTGTCTTTGTAGGTTTAATCCTTGAGGGGTCTATGCCCATTTTGCGCACTGTATCGTGATAAAGCAGGTTCAGGCTACTACCGCCATCCATCAGGACTCTCGTGAGGTGAAATCCATCGACGATTGGGTCTAAAACCAATGCGGCGAATCCGCCATGGCGTATGCTGGTCGGATGGTCTCTTCGATCGAAGGTGATCGGACAAGAGGACCATGGGTTGAACTTCGGGGCGACTGGCTCCATCGCGTAGACATCCCTTAGTGCGCGCTTCCTCTCCCTCTTGGGTATATGGGTCGCGTAAATCATGTTCACCGTCCGCACTTGTGGGGGAAAACCCTTCTGTCCTCTATTGTTCGGCGGTCGGGTCTCTTCCTCGTCGTCGCTGTTTAGCCCCTTGTCATTGTTTTTGGCAATTAACTTGCCTGCCTGCTTGAACACCCAGCAATCTCTATTAGTGTGATTAGCTGGTTTTTCAGGGGTGCCATGTATCTGGCATAAGCGGTCGAGTATTCGGTCCAAATTGGATGGACCCGGAGTGGTTATTTTGAATGGCTTCTTCCGCTGACCGGGTTTAGAGCCTCGGAATCCGGCGTTGACTGCCGTATCCTCCTTATCGTCGCCGTTAATGCGGCGTTTGTTTTTGTTTCGACATGACCTGCCGTTGTTGTCCTTAGTATCCGGACTGCCAGAATTTTTACGGAGATTGTTGCTGCGAGCTAGCTAGCTGTCCTCTCCCGCGCAAAAGCGGGTCATTAATGATGTGAGGGCTGCCATGGATTTCGGCTTTTCCTGCCCCAGGTGCCGGGCTAGCCATTCGTCCCGGATGTTATGTTTGAAGGCTGCAAGGGCCTCTGCATCCGGACAGTCGACGATTTGGTTTTTCTTTGTCAAGAACCGTGTCCAGAATTGTCTGGCCGATTCGTCTGGCTGCTGAATAATGTGGCTTAGGTCATCGGCGTCTGGTGGTCGCACATAAGTGCCCTGGAAGTTGTCGAGGAATGCGGCTTCCAGGTCTTCCCAGCACCCAATTGACTCTGCGGGCAAGCTGTTTAGCCAATGCCGAGCTGGTCCTTTAAGCTTGAGTGGGAGATACTTGATGGCATGGAGATCGTCGCCGCGGGCCATATGGATGTGGAGAAGATAATCTTCGATCCAAACCGCGGGGTCTGTTGTGATATCGTAGGATTCGATGTTTATGGGTTTAAACCCTTCGGGGATTTGATGATCCATTACTTCGTCAGTGAAGCATAGCGGGTGTGCGGCGCCTCTGTATTGAGCAATATCGCGACGCAGAGAGTGTTGTCTGCTGTGTTCGGCCCGGCCGGGGTTATTGTATCCGGCGCGACGGTATTCGTCATGGGTCGTGGGGCGCCCACGTGATCCGTAGATGGATCTGGATTGCCTTGCTTTGTCCTCCAATATGTCTCGCAAGTCCGGTGCGTTCCCTCTTGGCTTCGTACTTTTGGAGCGATGTCGGGGTACGGTCTTGGCTGGGGGCCTGGATGCCTCTCTGTCACGACCACGGGGTGGTCGGTCAGCCATATCGTGCGCTGGTGATGGAGGTATGTATGCTTCCTCCTCTAATCGGGGGAGCAGCTTGCGTCTTGGGTAGCTTTTGGAGGGGCGTTCGAGTTTATACTCTTCGGCCGCGAGGACCTCGGTCCATCGATCGGCCAGCAGGTCCTGATCAGCTTGAAGCTGTTGCTTCTTTTTCTTTAGGCTGTTTGCTGTGGCAATAAGCCTGCGCTTGAAACTCTCTTGTTCGACGGGATCCTCAGGTATGACGAATTCGTCATCGTTGAGGCTTGCTTCGTCTTCGGAGGGAGGCATATAGTTATGATCCTCAACCTCTTCGTCTGTCGTCCTCTCGTGAGGGCTTGCTTCTGCATCCTCCTGCGTTGAGTCTTGCTAGAGGGGATTGTCTTCGGCACTCTCTGGGGTATTATTATCTCCTATGCCGGAATCTCCATTCTTGCTGTGGCGGGATTTAGAGCGGCGCCGCTGACGCCGGCGTTTGGGCTACTTCTTTAAAGAGTCTGCCTCCGCTACTTCTTCGCTGTCCCCGTCTTTTAGGGTGTCCACCATGTATATGTCGTATGACGAGGTGGTCTTCCAGTGCCCTGTAGGCGCTGGTTCCTGTTCGTCTCCGGCATCGTCGTCCATAGCGTCGATGTCGTCGGAGTCGTAGTCTAGCATGTCGGTTAGATCGTCGACAGTGGCTACAAAGTGGGTGGTGGGTGGGTTCTGAATTTCTTCGTCATCCGTACCCCAACCATCCTGGCCATAGTCCAGCCAGGACTCTCCCGATAACGAGAGGTGCTTTAGCGAATTTAGGATGTCGCTAAAGGGCGAGTGTTGGAAGATGTCCGCGGCGGTGAATTCCATAACCGGCGCCCAATCCGAATCGACTGGTAGGGGCGCGGGAGGTCCGGAGTCCGGCAAGGAGTCCGGAACCTCGGAATTATGAGTTTCGCAGGGGACAAGATTAGCGTTCAGCTCCATCGCCGTGGAAGTTGGAGCCCCCAAGGCGGTGTCCATCCACCGATCCTCGGTCTGGGCGATCGGCTCCAGACTAATGGCCGAAGCGGATTCGTGTGCGGCCACCAAGGCACTGTCCGGCGGCAGAGCTAGATCATGCCCATCGTAACAGTGCGGCTCGCTTGGCTGTGGCTCAAGTCCGTCGAAGATCAAGTCTCCGCGGACGTTGGCCATGAAGTTTAGACTTCCGAATCTGACCTGACGGCCAGGGGCGTAGCTTTCGATCTGCTCCAGATGGCCAAGCGAATCAGCCCGCAGTGCGAAGCCGTCGAATACGAAGATCTGCCCAAGGAGAAAAGTCTCACCCTGGACAGCGTTGTTGGTTGAAGATGCCATCGGGCCTATCGGTGACGGCACAGAGGAACTCTCAATGAAAGCACCAATGTCGGTGTCAAAACCGGCGGATCTCGGGTAGGGGGTCCCGAACTGTGCGTCTAGGCGGATGGTAACAGGAGACGAGGGACACGATGTTTTACCCAGGTTCGGGCCCTCTCGATGGAGGTAAGACCCTACGTCCTGCTTGATTAATATTGATGATATGGGTAGTACAAGAGTGGATCTACCATGAGATCAAGGAGGCTAAACCCTAAAGCTAGCCTATGGTATGATTGTTGTAATGTATGTTGTCCTACGGACTAAAGCCCTCCGGTTTATATAGACACCGGAGGAGGCTAGGGTTACACAAAGTCGGTTTACAATGGTAGGAGATCTACATATCCGTATTGCCAAGCTTGCCTTCCACGCCAAGGAAAGTCCCATCCGGACACGGGACAGAGTCTTCAATCTTGTATCTTCGTAGTCTTGGAGTCCGGCGGACGATGATAGTCCGGCTGCCCGGACACCCCCTAGTCCAGGACTCCCTCAGTGGCTTTGCCACAAATACGATGCCAACTACATGATCATGCAAAGCAATATGACAATGATGAAGCGTGTCATAACAAACGGAACGGTGGAAAGTTGCATGGCGATATACCTCGGAATGGCTATGGAAATGCCATAATAAGTAGGTATGGTGGTTGTTTTGAGGAAGGTATATGGTGGGTGTAAGGTACTGGCGAAAGTTGCACGGTACTAGAGAGGCTAGCAACGGTGGAAGGGTGAGAGTGCGTATAATCTATGGACTCAACATTAGTCATAAAGAACTCACATACTTATTGCAAAAGTCTATTAGTCATTTCAAAAAAGTACTACACGCATGCTCCCAGAGGGATAGATTGGTAGGAAAAGACCATCACTCGTCCCCGACCGCCACTCATAAGGAAGACAATCAATGAATACCTCATGCTCCAAATTTGTTACACAACGGTTCACCATACGTGCATGCTACGAGACTCACAAACCTCAACACAAGTATTTCTCAAATTCACAATTAATCCACTAGCATGACTATAAAATCACCATCTTCATATCTCAAAACTATCATAAAGAATCAAACTTCTCATAGTATTCAATGCACTTCATATGAAAGTTTTTATTATATCCCTCTTGGATGCCTATCACATTAGGACTAAATTTATAACCAAAGCAAATTACCATGCTGTTCTAAAAGACTCTCCAAATAATAAAAGTGAAGCATGAGAGTTCATCTATTTCTTCAAAATAAAACCACCGCCGTGCTCTAAAAGATATAAATGAAGCACTAGAGCAAACGACAAAATACTACAAAAGATATAAGTGAAGATCAATAAGTAGTCGAATAATTATGTAACTATATGAAGACTCTCTAACATTTAAGAATTTCAGATCTTGGGATATTATTCAAACAGCAAGAAAAATAAAAAAATAAAATGACGCTCCAAGTAAAACACATATCATGTGGTGAATAAAAATATAGCTCCAAGTAAAGTTACCGATGAATGAAGACGAAAGAGGGGATGCCATCTGGGGCATCCCCAAGTTTAGGCTCTTGGTTGTCCTTCAATATTACCTTGAGGTGCCTTAGGCATCCCCAAGCTTAGGCTCTTGCCACTCCTTATTCCATAGTCCATCGAAACTTTACCCAAAACTTGAAAACTTCACAACACAAAACTCAACAGAAAATCTCATAAACTCCGTTAGTATAAGAAAATAAATCACCACTTTTAGTACTGTTGTGAACTCAATCTTTATTTATATTGGTGTAATATCTACTATATTCCAACTTCTCTATGGTTCATACCCTCCGATACTACTTATAGATTCATCAAAATAAGCAAACAACACATAGAAAACAGAATTTGTCAAAAACAGAACAGTCTGTAGTAATCTGTATCTCTCGAATACTTCTGTAACTCCCAAAATCCAGAAACATTAAGAAAATCTGAGTAATTTGCATACCAATCCATAGCAAAATGAATCAGATCAAAAGGACGTTTCTGTGAATTATTAAAATTAATTTACAGGGCGCAAAAGTTTCTGATTTTCAACAGAATCAACACAACTATCACCGTAATCCATCCCAAAGGTCTTAGTTGGCAATTTATTGAAACAAAAGCTATAAAGAATGATTACTACAGTAGCTTAATCATGTGAACACACCAAAACAGTAGGTATAAATGTTGGGTTGTCTCCCAACAAGCGCTTTTCTTTATTGCCTTTTAGCTAGGCATGATGATTTCAATGATGCTCACATAAAAGATAAGAATTGGAACACAAGGAGAGCATCATGAAGAATATGACTAGCACATTTAAGTCTAACTCACTTCCTATGCATAGGGATTTTGTGATCAAACAATTTATGGGATCAAGAATCAACTAGCATAGGAAGGCAAAACGAGCATAACTCCAAGATTTTCAACACATAGAGAGGAAACTTGATATTATTGCAATTCCTACAAGCATATATTCCTCCCTCATAATAATTTTTATTACTCTCCACATAAGCAAATTTCTTCTCATGATCTACATGAATTCAGCAATATAACCACCGCATAAAGCATTCTTTTCATGATCTACATGCATAGAAATTTTATTACTCTCCACATAAGCAAATTTCTTCTCATGAATAGTAGTGGGAGCAAACTCAACAAAATAACTATCATGTCATCACAATAATCATCATAGATAGCAACTTTGTTCTCATAATCAATTGGAACCTCTTCCGAAATAGTGGATTCGTCACTAAATAAAGTCATGACCTCTCCAAATCCACTTTCATAATTATCACAATAAGATTCAACACCCTCCAAAATAGTGGGATTATTACTTCCTAAAGTTGACACTCCCAAACCCACTTTCATCAATATAATTATCATAAATAGGAGGCATGCTATCATCATAATATATTTTCTCATCAAAACTTGGGGGACTAAAAATATCATATTCATCAAACATAGCATCTCCAAGCTTGTAGCTTTGCATATCATTAGCATCATGCATATTCAAGGAATTCATACTAACAACATTGCAATCATGCTCATCATTCAAAGATTGTATACCAAACATTTTATCGCATTCTTGCTCTAGCACTTTGGCACAATTTTCCTTTCCATCATTTTCATGAAAGACATTAAAAAGATGAAGCATATGAGGCAACCTCAATTCCATTTTTTGTAGTTTCTTTCATAGACTAAACTAGTGATAAAACAAGAAACTAAAATATTCGATTGCAAGATCTAAAGATATACCTTCAAGCACTAACCTCCCCGGCAACGACGCCAGAAAAGAGCTTGATGTCTACTACGCAACCTTCTTCTTGTAGACGTTGTTGGGCCTCCAAGTGTGGATGTTTGTAGGACACTAGCAAATTTCTCTCGAGTGGATGACCTAAGGTTTATCAATCCGTGGGAGGCTTAGGATGAAGATGGTCTCTCTCAAACAACCCTGCAACAAAAAAACAAAGAGTCTCTTGTGTCCCCAACACACCCAAAACAATGGTAATTTGTATAGGTGCACTAGTTCGGGGAAGAGATGGTGATACAAGTGCAATATGGATGGTAGGTATAGGTTTTTGTAATCTGAAAATATAAAAACAACAAGGTAGGAAGTAACAAAAGTGAGCGAAAACGGTATTGCAATGCTTCGAAACAAGGCTAAGGGTTCATACTTTCACTAGTGCAAGTTCTCTCAACAATGATAACATAATTAGGTTATATAACAATCCCTCAACATGCAACAAAGAGCCACTCCAAATTCACTAATAGCGGAGAACAAACGAAGATATTATTGTAGGGTACGAAACCACATCAAAGTTATCCTTTCCGATCAATCCATTGGGCTATTCCTATAAGTGTCACAAACAGCCCTAGGGTTCGTAGTAAAATAACACCTTAAGACACACATCAACCAAAACCCTAATGTCACCTAGATACTCCAATGTCACCACAAGTACCAGTGGGTTTGATTATACGATATGCATCACACAATCTCAGATTCATCTATTCAAACCAACACAAAGTACTTCAAAGAGTGCCCCAAAGTTTCTACCGAAGAGTCAAGACGAAAACATGTGCCAACCCCTATGCATAAGTTCACAAGGTCACTGAACCCGCAAGTTGATCACCAAAACAAACATCAAGTAGATCACGTGAATATCCCATTGTCACCACAGATAAGCACATGCAAGACATACATCAAGTGTTCTCAAATCCTTAAAGACTCAATCCGATAAGATAACTTCAAAGGGAAAACCCAATCCATTCCAAGAAGGTAGAGGGGAGAAACATTATAAGATCCAACTATAATAGCAAAGCCTGCAATACATCAAGATCGTGCCAAATCAAGAACACGAGAGAGAGAGAGAGAGAGAGAGAGAGAGAGATCAAACACATAGCTACTGGTACATACCCTCAACCCCGAGGGTGAACTGCTCCCTACTCGTCATGGAGAACGCCAGGATGATGAAGATGGCTACTGGCGATGGATCCCCCCTCCGGCAGGGTGCCGGAACAGGGTCCCGATTAGTTTTTCATGGCTACAGAGGCTTGCGGTGGCGGAGCTCCCAATCTAGGTTTCTTTTCGGGGGGTTCTGTATTTATAGGAATTTTGGCATCGGTTTCATGTCAGGGGGGGTCTCCGATTCAGCCACGAGGGTGGAGCACCCTCCCGGGGGGTAGGGCGTGCCCTCCACCCTTGTGGTTGGCTCGGTACTCTTCTGGCTCAACTCTTTTGCTTCAAGGGCTTCTTCTGATCCATAAAAAAATCATGGAGAATTTCCAGCTTGCTTGGACCCCGTTTGATATTCCTTTTTTGTAAAACTCAAAAACAAGGGAAAAGCAGAAACTGACACAGGGCTTTAGGTTAATAGGTTAGTCCCAAAAATCATATAAAATAGCATATAAATGCCTATTAAATATCCAAAATAGATAATATAATAGCATGGAACAATCGAAAATTATAGATATGTTGGAGACGTATCAGTGCGTTGGGCGCCGCCTAGGTTTATCCGCAATATTGCTGGGTGGCAGGAAACCGGTGCGGAAATGGCGGGAAATGGTGGCATGTTCATAAAACACCATCAATTAATGGAAACTTAGCATAGAAGGAACATCGAGCTAGCACAAGAAGTAGATGATGATCAGATGATCATTTATCCTAGTTAATTATGTATGTAATAGTTTACTTTGGTGTGTGGAAATGTCATGTGTGTACTAGCCACCTATGTAATTGGATGTTTTCCGCGTATTACACACATCTTGTTTATCTGAAACGTTTCTGTTCTCTTGGCTCAACACAAATAGTTTATTGCAATGAACTGTATGCCGTATATCGCAAACACCATGATCTGGTTGGCCATTTCTTTTTTGTTGCCTAAGCACAAATAGTTCATCCGAGTGAACTGTATGCCGTATATAACACACACCTTCATCTGGCTGCCCGTTTCTGTTGTTCCTCCTCAACACAAACAGTTCATCCGAGTGAACTGTAGGTCGTATATCGCACACACCTTCATCTGGCTGCCCGTTTCTTTTGTTCTGCCTCATTGCAAACAGTTAATTGAACTGAACCGTATGCCCAGCATTGCACATGCAACTAAAATCTGAATTGTGTTTGATGTATCCTTCATCGCAAATGTTTTGCATATTTTTTGACTTTTTTACATCAGTGTTTATGATTAAAGCATCACACACAGTTTCATCAAAGGGTCTCTGATCGTAGTGCCGCGTTAGCAGCATCTTGCAGTAGTGAGATGTGAGAGGGGAAGAGTAAGATGTGGGGCACAACCCACATGGGACACCATATGTGCCCATGTCCCATGTCCTACTCTTCCTTGTCAGAGTCCGCCTTGTTGGTGGCGCCAGATGTGGAAGAGTCGGCTTTGTAGTCCTTGCGGTGGGGCGCAAACCACAGGGCAGTGCAGCCAAAGCAGAGCAGGCAACATCCTCGGTCGCATGTGCCTTCTCTTCATATGCCTCCACTTCAATCTCGTGAACGAGGCATCTCTCTCTGTCCACAGGACACACAACCGCCATCGCTTGCGGCGGATGTGGTAGGCGCTGCGCATGGACACATACAGCGCCCACAGCTCATCTAGGAAGCTCAGATCACCTACGACCATGGTGCAAAGTCATCGTCTTTCATCTGGTTGCTGGCGAATTTCCTCTCCGTGGGTCGGTGTTCATCGAACAACCGGAGGTGTAGCATTGGTCCTGTTACGCCTGCCAGAATGGCGACACCGACTGCTCCTCTACCATGATGGTATTGAAGTGCACCTGTGTGGAGGGGGTGCCGGCTCATGGTCGGACTCCTCATCCATCATCTGGTCCTCGTCCCTGACCTCCGGCAAGCTCACTGACAACCAACCTCTGTTTGTCGCACACGACGGAGCTGCAAGCCGGCCGCAATGCCGGCCAACTCTTGCTACTTCTTCGTAAAGAGGCTCTCCCACGTCACTCTAGAGCTCATAGATATGGTGGATGCAGTGTGGTGCTGGTCGTGCTAGACGAGGAGGTAACATTTAAATGGTGGGTGCCGACGAGGCCAAGCAGCGGGTTGTCTTAATGCAGGCTTTGAAGTGGGATTCTCGGCCCGCGCACCTATTTAATGCCTACACGCGGATGAACGGGTGTCGGTTTTAACATGGTATACAACCGTCCTGTCCCATCCAGTCACATATTTCCGGCATTGAATAGTCGCAGAGACCCAGCGCCCCGCTTCAATGTCAGTTCTATTGAGAGGTCGCATCCGCTCTTGGCTGACATGCATGAGGCGCTGATCGGATGAATGCACAACAACTACTTCACGTGGAAAGGTTTCTAGTGGGTCCGATGGGTCGGACGTGTCCTTGGCAGCGGTCTGAACGCCAACAAAGCCCCCTGATTTGTGTCTGGTTTGTATAATTTTAGGCATCCTGACTGGTTCACGGATCGATGGCTAGCATGTTGGATGACAATTTGTGTTTGAACAGATACTTTGGAATGGTGACCCTCAAAACACCCACATACGTCCTAACCGCGGTATCTATCCAACTCGGGCTTGTATGGATCCGCCGCGTGGTCCGAATTTGTTTTCTCTCGCAAACCTGAGACAAATATGTGGGGGGCTTTGCAGGCGTCCGTACTGCTACCATGCCCGCATATAAAAGCCCTGGCCCACCCAAACCCCCACCCTCCCTCCCACACTTTCCATCCCATGCGTCGCGCTACTTGTCGCGTCGCATTCATGCTGGCCTAGAGCATGCAGTAGTCGGCATTGATGCCCACGATTTGATATTGGACAATTACATAGATGGACACGACCTCTCACTACCGGCATTGAAGCACCGCACTGACCGAGAGAGCACCCACCACTGCTCTTTCAGATGAACATGCCTCCTCACTGCATTAAAATGGTCACATACTTCCTGCCTTCCTCCATTAAAATGCGTGTGTGTGCCGGCAAACCTACTCCGACCACACGTCCATTCGCGAGCCGCCCGTCCTTAAACACAATGTCAGTTCGGTTCGGCCATCTCCTCGCTATTTAAACGATGCTAGATGCCAGGATAAATATCGCACCAAACTCCTCTCCCATCTCCTACTTGCACACCATTTTCTCCACAAGCTCCATGGCATCCGGCAAGCAGGAATCCAAGTTCTCAGGCATACAAGCTGGTTGAGTGGCCCGTCAAGCCGGCCGGATGCAAGCCAGACAACTCTGTGCTATGCCTCCCGATACTTACTTTTGGTGTGATCCGATAACGAAGCAGAAAGTACCCCACACCTATTTCCCCAAAGAGGTGACCTTGGGTTATCAAACCCGAGAGAGGAAGTTTCCGTTTAATCGATGGTCTCTAGCAAGCTTCTGTCAAAGAAATAATTCCAGATTTTGACCGGATCGATCAAGCTAATAGTGATAAACACTTATAATAAAAAGAGGTACGAGTATGAGGTCTTAATGCTTACAACAATGCATTTGTGTTGGGATCAAAGGCTTACTTTGTGCACTGGAAGTCACCCATCGAGATGTGTTTGTTACGAGACGAAGTGGGAGATGTGTCCATACAACATCTTGACCGACACACGTTCTGCACCAAGAATTAGTTATCCAGCCGAAGGCCCTATCCATCGCGCGGGGTTGCCTCGATAATTAAGTATAATAATCAGACAAAAGCTTTGGGCGTTTAATGACTACACCTCATGAATCCCAGGGATTGGATCTGTGTTACCGTACTAAACCCTTCTCTCACTGGTCTTTAGAGTAACACTTCACGTTCAACCTGCTCTTAGCCTCTCCGTGGCTCCATCTCCATGATCGTGGGTGCCTGTAGGGATGAAGATCGCGGACAAGATATAAGACATCTACGGAAAATAATTATTTCACACATATGGAAAGTTAATCAAAGCCCTTCCATTGATCCCCACATGAATACAGAGGGTTGCAAGGCCTATGCCTCAACCTATACCTTACCGAACTACTCACAGATGGAGATTGGATTGCATGAAGAACACATCTTGAAGATCGATTAATTGATAACATGTCTTACAATGGATGTCTTGTGCGATGCACGATTACAATTATGAACTAGAGGGAGATGGATTATGGTGGTGATGGTGGCTATGGAGATGGAAATGGTGGCGGCTAGGGTTGATGAGAGAGGATGAAGATAGGGTCCCCTTTATAATATTTGTTCAGGTTGACAAGGAGCCTCGAAATCCACGCCATACGACTGCTCATACGAGTACTCGCGGTCGTATGGAACGTCGTCTTTTGTGTTGTTTCCTTTGGTGCGCCTCCTGATGTTTTTTTTCTATCTCCTTCTCATGTTCACACATGATTTCTTCCCTTTGAGCCCATTTCCTATGGAAACACATCAAAGGGAGGATTTGTGGAATCCTTTGCATTCATTAGTCATTAATAACAATATCAGAGTGAATACCTTGGTTTTAATCAAATATCTCAGTTTAAACAAGGGTTGAATGAGCGTGAAAATATCACTCATCACCTCCACTAACGGGCCAGGTGGCTACAGGCTGGCTCGCGGTGGCAGAAGCTCCAAGCCATCACGTCGTTCAACAACTCGCCGCTCCGAGCCAACTCGCTGAGTAGTGGCGTGTTGCTCCTGGCCGGCACATGGTGGACCACGGTGGCTTAGGCATCGTGGCTGCCGTGGACAACGCCGTGTCACACCACTCCTCATGTGCCTGTGACCGCACCATCCGCCGTCAACGTGTCCGTGACTGCGTGCTGCCGGTGGAGGTCGGCAACGCGGCGTCCAACACGTCCATGCCCACCGAGGTCATCAAGGATAAGTAGAACAAGGGAGGCCGCCGGCGCTTGAGTCCGATGAAGGCCACCGCCAAGGCGACATCGACGTACACATCTGGTGTCTTGCCCGGTTCAGAGCAGACCATCGTTGACCCCCCACCTCGGCTTCACAGATGCGGAGCCCCCAATCCCCTCCGGCTAATGCACCCCCTTTTCCAATATGATGAGCGGCACAGCCAGACATAGGGAAGATACGGGAAAGAATATATCTCTGGCGCTCACGGCAGTACGACGAGCGGGCTGCCGGATATGGGAAAGACAAAGGGATCCGCCGCGGTCGGTCGTATACTAGTGTAGTGTATCCGTGTCGTGGGAATGGAGCTCCGCGCGACAAGACGTGCACATAGTTTTAGCTATTTTAATTAAAATATGTTCAAAATGTAATGAATTTCGTTCTGTTTATATGAAATCTGTTGTGTTTGCATTAATTTCATTCGGTTTATTGAAAAAGTGTTTAGAATATATACACGCAGCGTTGAATGACGGCCCCTGTCCACGGGCAGGTGCGGGAGGAAATTTGGGATCGCCAGATGCCCTTATTCCATAAAAAGTGCTACTCTTTGACTTGTGAAGTTGTGCTCCTCTAGCTGGACTGTACTAATGCTCTTGCCACTAGTTAGTAGGAGGACCCCATGGGGTCCGCTAACCTTTCTTTGACCTAACTAAGTCTCCAATGAAAGAAGAGATTAACAACTCGATGTGTATCTTCCCAAACCGCAAGCACTGATTTCGCTTTCAATTGAAATAGATTTAGCGAGAATTGGAGAATGTTCTAGGATACGGGACTCCTTTTTATACAATGAACAATCTAATCTTGCTGATTCACTAAGCTGCTACATACACAATTTAGATTTTAGAAAATGTTAAGTACTCCCTCCGTCCTAAACATAAGTCTTTCTAGAGATTTCAACAAATGACTACATACGGAGCAAAATGAGTGAATCTATACTCTAAATATGTGTACATATATCTGTATGTTGTAGTTCATTTAAAATGTCTAAAAAGACTTATAATTAGAAACGGAGGGAGTACTTGTTTGCATGGGCGCATGCACAGATTTACGTTCAATAATCCTTGGAGCTTTCAGTTTGACACGTCCTCGTTGGTGATTTCTTAGAGCCCATTTTCCACCAATAGGATCAGCCATTCCCACGTAAACATCCACAGTAGATTCAATATGTATTGGAGCGGGTACTAAAATTTGGCAGTAATTAAATATTTATGTTTTTTTTTGTTCTCATGATTTCAGGAACCTACGAAGGGAGATGTTCTAAATTGGCCAACCGGGCGAGCCACGCGCATGTCGCGAGTCACCACGCGCAGTGGGCCTCTCACCCATCACGCCCTCGTACCCTATCTTTTTGTCCCAGAGACGCATTCGTGGCCACTCGTTGTCTTCCCACCGCTCCTGAACCCATCTATCTCATCGTCCCATTCCACCTCTCTCGTATCGACTCGTCTCAGAGCACGTCAGCCTCCCCGCCACTCCGTCGCCTTCCATTTTCCCATAGTAGCACGACGATGAGCAATTCAATTGTTGCCCACTCGCCTTAGAGGAGGGGGCACGACTGTGGCTAAACATGGGACGATGTTGTGCAGGGCTCAGTCGATGCCTGCAAGCCATGAAGTCGTCCTGGGCGAGGTTGCGAGCCAAGCATGGGTTAGTACAACAGACGTTGCCATTGATGTGAACTAGCATCGAGGGATGTTGGAACCAACAACGGGTTTCACTGCTGAAGCTGTAACCGGCGGTGCAGGATGTTGCGACTCACATGAGCCAAAGTTGCGACCCAGTTGCCTAGATGCTAGAACCAGCGGTACAGTATGCTGTGACCGACAAGAGCTGAAGCTGCGACCGAGCTGCGCGGGATGCTGGAACCAGCAGCGGGCCATGCTGCAAGTCACGACCAACCATAGGAGGAAACTGCGACGAAGGGGCGCGAATGCTTGCACCAGACCATGCTTTTGAGTATCGTGACTCGATCCTAAAACCTAGTGGCCGCCACTTCCGTAACGATGTCCCCCGGGAAGGTCGATATCTATGATCTCCACTGGGCTGCGTAACCCTTACCTAGGGTTCGTCTGCCGATCGCGTTGATCATTGTCCTAAAGAGTCTTTTTCCGGATTTGTTGATTGGGATTTTTCTCTCCCTGATCGATTGATCAGTGTTATTTTTCTTTAGTTTTTCAAAATAAGATCGGTCTGAGTCGCTCGCTGTCGTCTGTTGACGCTTGTCTACTTTTTTTTCATCTGCGCAACGCTCTGGGCTCCATGCATGCCACGTGTGAGCTACGCTCGTTGGCGGTCGCTGGTGTGGTAGTGCGGTGGCCGCACATCGTCGTCGGGCGTCCACTTGGGCATAGCGCTAGGCGACGCCATGCACTTGGCTGCAAGACTATTCACACATGTTTTGCCCTGTGTAGATGTGGTATGCTGCGTCGGCGTGGCCTACGGATCCTCCTGAGTTGTAGTGTGCTGGCTCTCTGCCACGCGTTCGGTCTGATCAGCTGTCTGTTCGTGGCTCCACGAGGTCTCGTGAAGATTGTCTCTGAGTACACACGCGTCTCCATCGATCGAGCAACAGGCTGTCGATGCGTCGCCTCGTCGGGCTGCAGCACCGCCGCCCCGTGCTTCTCCTCGTGGCTGCACCGATCAGCACGCCACCGCTGCGTCGTCCCTTCGGGCTGTAGTGCCACGGGACGCGGTCCACGTGTCGGCATGAGGCCGTCCCCGCGGTTGCATCGACCCACGCGCTGCCACTGCGTCGTCCCTTCCGAGTCATAGTGCCGCAGCCCGTGGTCCACGCCACTGCCACAAGGCTGTCCCCGCGGCTTCACCGACCCACATGCTACCACTACGTCACCCCTTCGAACCGTACCGTCGGGCCACGCGGTCGACCCGTCTCCCTGAGGTCGTGCCTGCATAGACCCTCGTGGTTCCGCTGCGTTGCCCCTTTAGTCTATAGTGAGTGCGGCACGCTGTCCTTGCCACCACCTCGAGTACTTCCCCATCATTGCTCCAACCCGCACGTTGCCGCTACAATGCCCCTTTGAGCCACAGCGCCGCGGCATGCGGTCCACTCCATCATTCCCGCATGTTGACTTCTATGTGATATGCGCCGCGCGGCCTCCCTAGATGCGGGAACGCCACTATCCGCCTCTAGTCTTCGTCACGCTGTCGGGTTCTTTCTTGCCTATATCGAGCACCATCGCCGCGCTCCTAGCCTAGCCATCGCCGCTCTTCTTCCTCCATGCCGGTGCCACTCACCTATCAGAGCCGCGCCGCTGCTACTTTGTGAGCTGCATTGAGATTTCCTTGAAGAGAAGAGGATGATGCGTTATAGTAAAAGTAAGTATTTCCCTCAGTTAAGAACCAATGTGATCAATCCAATAGGAGAACCACGCAACACCTCATTAGCAGTACCTACACACAAAATAACAAATACTAGCACCCAACATGAACAAGGGGTTGTCAATTACACAACGGTTAATTGCAAGGATTAAATCTTGTAGTGATAGATAGATAATTAAAACACAAAAAATAAAGAAAAATTACATCAAGGTATTTTTTATTTTAATATATGATAAAAAGTAGACCCGGGAGCCATAGTTTTCACTAGAGGCTTCTCTCTTGAATATAGAATACGGTGGGTAACAAATTACTATTGGGCAATTGATAGAAAAGCAAATAATCATGACGATATCCAAGGCAATGATCATGTATATAGGCATGATGTCCAAAACAAGTAGACCGACTCCTGCCTGTATCTTCTACTATTATTTCACAAATCGATCGCTATCCAGCATGCATCTAGAGTATTAACTTCATAAAGAACAGAGTAACGCCTTAAGCAAGATGACAAGATGTAGACAAAGTAAACCCATGCATGAATAAACCCCATCATTTTATCCTTCATGGCAACGATACAAATATGTGTCATTTTCCTTTCTGCCAATGGGATTGAGCACCGCAAAGCACCTCTCCCATTGCAAGAAAAATCAATCTAGTTGACCAAACCCAAATCAATATATTGGAGAGAAATACAAAGCTATAATAATCATGCATAAGAGAGTTTAGAGAAGACTCACATAATATTCAGGATAATCTGATCATAAATTCACAATTAATCGGATCCCAACAAACACACCGTCAAAAGTCATTACATCGAATAGATCTCCAAGAACATCGAGGAGAACATTGTATTAAAGATCAAAAAAGAGAGAAGAAGCCATCTAGCTACTAGCTATGAACCCGTAGGTCCGTGGTAAACTACCCACACATCATTTGAAGGGCAGCAAGGTTGATGTAGAGCCCCTCCATGGTCGATTCCCCCTCCGACATAGTACAGGAGAAGGCCTACAGATGGGATCTCGCGAGAACGGAAACTTGCGGTGGCGGAAAAAATATTTTGGGTGGCTCTCTGATGTCAGTGGAATATATGAGAATTTACAAAGGCGGAATTAGGTCAAGAGGTGCCACGTGGGACCCACAAGCCTGGGGACGCCCTCCCTGGCGCACGCCTTCCGAGCTTGTCGCTCCCTCGTGGCTCGTTAGGTCTTCTCCCGAACCTTCTAGGGTCTCTTCTGGTCTAGAAAAAACTAATCCAAAGTTTTTTCTCCGTTTGGACTCTGTTTGATATTGATTTCCTGAAAAACCAAAAACAAGCAAAAAACAGCAACTGGCAGTGGGCACTTGGTTAATAGGGTAGTCCCAAAAAATTGATATCCAATTGCAATAAAACATCCTAGATTGATACTATAATAGCATGGAGCAATCAAAAATTATAGATACATTGGAGACGTATCAAGCATCCCCAAGCTTTATTCCTGCTCGTCCTCGAGTAGGTAAATGATAAAAAGGAATTGATGTGGAATGCTACCTATCATGTTCATCATGTAATTTTTCTTTGTGGAAAATTAGGATCCGAGTGATTCAAAGCAATAGACTATAGTTTGACATAAAAACAATAATAACTAGATGACACCCAGCGGGTTGCCATGGGAAAATTAGCATACCAAGTTGTAAAAACTCATGAGGTGGGATAAGAAGGAAATGAAATTTACCACTGAAGTGTAATGCTTCTGTCTGATAAGAAGGAAATAAAATTTACCACTGACGTGTGATGCTTCTAAGATCTATACATTGTAGTAAGCCATTCATTCTTCAAAGTCTCTTCAATAAGTTCCAAAAAATTATTAGATGTATGGTTTATGGACAATAAGAAGCTCACTTCATGGACCAGAACTTGGCAATGCAAGCACACTTACAACACAGACATGTGAAAATCTGGCTAGCTTTAAAACATAAAAATATAACCAATGAAATCAGATTAATCAAACTTTGACATATTGTATGAAGATGATATACATTAAAAAAAGATGTCAACATTTGAACGGCATGAATGGGATAACCAAACTCCATACATACAGATCAATTTAATATGCATAATTGATCTGATTTCATTGGTTATATATTATGAAGATAGAAATATATCATATCTATCAAGAAGGGACACTTGATATTATTATTGCCTGTCACAATTCATGATAAAATATTGTTCCAAAAGATATATTATGAAGATAGAAATATATCATACCTATCAAGAAGGGACACTCGATATTATTTTTGTATGATGCCAGATAGACAACTATGCAAAAAGATAAATAGGGATCATAAATTATTGAATTCCTTCTTTTTTTGAATTGCAAATTATGAACTGCTATATAAACTAATGAATCTGTTATCAATGACTGCATCATATAGTTCCAAAAGACACAAATAGTGGAGCATAAAAAAGTACCTAGATTTATTTTCAACGAAATCTGCAGGACCAGTTTTACCAAAGATCTTGCCCATTGATTAAAACATCTACACAATCAAACATCAGGAAGATTGGAGTTTGTAGTTTGCAAGCCATTGCAACTGGAGATGTTGTGCTATTGCTGCAAAAATAAAAGGTAAACAATAACTTCTCCCAAGAATATTTGTGGGTATCTGAGAGAGAGAGAGAGAGAGAGAGAGAGAGAGAGAGAGATAGAGAGGGAGAAGGTTTGCTTATACCTATGGAAAGGGCAAAATGAGGTGAGGTAACTGGGATACGTTTCTTCTCCATATATTGAGCAGGATTCTCTTCATAATACACTACTGGAATCAGGATCTTTGCCTTCAGCCATTTCTTTGCCATCAGCAAGCAGACGACAAAGAAGATCTTTGCCATCAGCTTGCAGTAAACTGACGGCAAAGATAGGGATGATAGCAAAGATCATGTTTGCCGTCAGCCAACTCTTTGTCGTCCGCTAGCAGATGACAGAGAGGGAGGTTGGGCCACTAATGAGAACAACCTAACTGCCCCCTCTTTGCCGTCTGCTAGCAGATGACAAAACTTCTTTGCCATCTGCTAGCGGATGACAAAGAAAGTGGCCAACCTAATGGTCGTTCCCCTGGCCGCACCCCACTAGCTAGGCTCTTTGCCTCTGCTAGCTGATGGTAAAAAAATCTGACCTAACTAAAAAATGCCCCGCGCCCCACCCCCCTCTCTCTCCCCTCACCTCACCCGCACTGCCCACGTGCCCAAGCCGCTGACGCCCCGTCCACCACCAGAGCCCGAGGCCCCGCCGGCCAGCCTCGTCCCCCTTGAGCCCGCCCTGCCTCACCCCCCGGAGCCGCGTGCACCGCCCCCCGGAGCCACGCCACACCGCCCCGCCGCTGGAGCCGCACCGCGCCGACCGCCCTACCCCTCGGCCTCCACAACCCGCGCCCCCTCCCCGTGACCAGCCTCCTCAACCCGCGCCCCCTCCCCGTGACCAGCCTCCTCAACCCGCGCCCCCTCCCTATGGTGATTTTTTGTGTTTTTTTTTCTTTTTTTAGATTTAGTTTAGGTTAGTATAGTTTAGGTTAGCTTAGTTTAGTTTAGTTTAGGTTAGTTTAGTTTAGTTTAGGTTAGATTTTGTTTAGGTTAGTTTAGTTTAATTTAGGGGTGTTTCTGTTTTTTAAGTATAAACATGAAAGATGAATAAAAGAAGTAAAAGAAGAAGATGAAGAAGAAGAATAAGAAGAAGAGGAAGAAGATGATGATGAAAAAAGAACAATAAGTAGAAGAAGAAGAAGAAGAAGAAGAAGAAGAAGAAGAAGAAGAAGAATAAGAAGAATAAGAAGAAGAAGAAGAAGAAGAAGAAGAAGAAGAAGAAGAAGAAGAAGAAGAAGAAGAAGAAGATGATGATGATGATGATGATGATGATGATGATGATGATGAAAAGAAGTAGAAGAAGAGGATGAAAAAAAGAAGTAGGAAAAGTAGAAAAAGAGGGTCGTCGAGGGTCGAGGGTTGCCGAGGGGTTGAGGGTCGCCGAGTGGTCGAGGGGTCGAGGATCGAGGGTCGAGGGGTCAAGTATCAAGGTGTCGAGTGGTCGAGGGTCCCACCGGTCCCGATGCTGTCGCCCAGGCCGAGAATCCCCCGGTCTGAGTGCTAACCCGTCGACAGTGCGTCACCATACCTGAGGGCGCCTGAGGACGAGGGTGTTAGGGGGTTCCTCGGTGCCGATGGAACCCTAAATAGCAAGTATCGTCGGTGCGAGATACATGTGGCCGTCAGTGTCGAATACTACATCCACATCCCACAAGTGACGCCGGCATCCGGTGTCCCACTACAACTGTTCTCGGGGTCGATGGTGGTCGAACACCTATGCGAATTTTTCTTGCAGCCTCTATGATGACGATTAAAAGCCAAATGTTGAAACTTGAAACACCCAAACTGACTCAAGTCAGTTTGGTTGTTTGAAGTTTCAAAACTTGGCTTTAATCCTCATCGCAGAGGCTGCCAGAAAAATTTGCCAAGGTGTTCGACCGTCATTGGCCCCCAGAACTATTGCTTTGGGATGCCGGGTGCCGGCGTCACTTGTGGGACGTGGATCTAGTTTGATGCCGACCGCCACATGTATCTCACAACGATGATACTTTCTATTTAGGGTTCCATCGACGCCGAGGCACCCCCTAACCCGCTCGTCCTATTGTTAATATTTAGTTAGGTTGGGGGGAAAACAATATTGCTATGTTACTCATCCTTCAATTTAAATGTGCAGTTGTTTCGTCGCTGCGAGGGTCTAGTGTTCGACGAGCTCCGCCCCTGCATTCATGGGTGAGCACAAATGACAACCTCCCCCCAATGAAGAGGATTATGAACCTCACATTAAACCAGACACATATGAAGGTGAATTCTTCCAAGAAACATGTTTTTTTTTCCAAAAAACGCTTCAGGAAATGCTCTATTTCATACCAGAACATTGAAGTAGACAGCGACAGTGAACCCGACTTCACCACTGAGCTTGAAGAAGAAGAGCCTGAACAAGAAGAGGTTATTGCTGCGGATGACTTTTCAATGCTTGACCAATTACATAAAGGTGGCCTTCCACATGTTGATGCCACTGAACCCGATGAGCACTTCATTGATGATAGTGATGATGATGATGATGCATTTCTTGATCTCGGATCATTTATTGAACCCGACGATCGAGATTATTATTAGGTATTCAATTTTTTTATGTTGTACTTGATTTATATAGTTACTTATGTGATTGTATGATTTATATAGTTACTCGTATAATTTTCTTACTTTATATGATTGTTTGTTATACATTGTGCCATGGTCTTGATATCCGTCCCCGTCGGCCCTCGCCCGGTTTATGATTAGGATGTGGTATATTCTCTTGTATAACTATTTGTTGCATTTCACATTTATGATAATTATGGCCATCAAGTTGACATAAATATTATAATCTAGGGGATATGTGAACCGGAAATTGCAACCGACCCTCTTGTCGAGAAGTTAAAATTAGTTGAAAAAGAAAATGATTATTTGAAAGAAAAAATTAAAAGAATTGAAGAAGAGAAGATAGAATTGGAGTTGTATATTGCCGATGTCGTCGATGATCACAAGATGAAGATGAAAGCAATGCACTTGAAGATGGATGCAATGCGCTTGAAGATTAACAAGATTAGAAAATAGGCCATTGATAATGAGGCTTGGTATCATTATGCTGTTGGATCAATTGTTACCATAGTTGCAATCTTCATCGCATTTGTTGTGATGAGGGTAAGTTTTCTCTAGTGTTTTGCTTAACAAATGCATACTTAGCTTTTTTTCCCTAAATGGCATAATTACCTAAGTTAGATAAAAAATGAGCTATACTTACGTAAGTTGGCTCAAAAATGGCATCATCACCTAGGTTAGCACAAAAATGACATATACTTACCTTATATTCCTCCAAATTGACATAGTAAGCTAAGTTGGCTAAAAAATGGCATAATTACGTATGTTAGCTCTAAAATGACACAAACAAGGAATAAGAAGAAGAAACAGAAGAAAGAGGGGAATAAGAAAGAATAGAAGAAGAAACAGAAGAAAAATAAAGAATAAAAGAAGAATGAGGAGGAAAGGGATAAAAAGATAGAAGAGAAGAAGAAAGATGAGAAAAGAAGAAGAAGAAGAAAATTCTTCTTCTTCTTTCTTCTTCTAGTCTTCTTCTTCTTCTTCTTCTTCTTCTTCTAGTTCTTCTTCTTCTAGTCTTCTTCTTCTAGTCTTCTTCTTCTTCTTCTTCTTCTTCTTCTTCTTCTTCTTCTTCTTCTTCTTCTTCTTCTTCTTCTTCTTCTTCTTCTTCTTCTAACTTTCTTACTCCCATTTTTGCAGGTTTGATTCACTTCATGGAAGTAGCATTGATTGACTGCTAGTGTTTAGTTCTTGTTTTCATTTGTATTGATGAACAATGTGAAACTATGTATGTAAATATGGATGAAATCCGTGAAACTATGTATGCATTAGATCTTTCGATACCCTATGTGTTCTGTTGCATTGATGGACTGCTAGATATTTGATACATGGGCTATGTTTGATCTCGAAACTATATATATCATATATATCTTTTCAAAATGAATGGATATAACAGAAGACAGAAAAAAGCAACAATACATGCACTTTGTCGTCTGCTGGCAAACGGCAAAGAGGTTTGTCGTCCGCGAGCAGACGACAAAGCTGCCACGTGGCAGCTACCTGTGCAACTTGGGGCACACTGGGCTAGCCTATTTGGTTTCTTTGCCATCCGCTAGCAGACGGCAAAGATGCAAAGGTCTTTGATGTCTACCAACAGACGGCATAGCATGCCACGTGGCAGCTGTCTGGGGGCACCTGGGGGCTGGTCTTTGCCGTCTTCCAGCAGACGGCAAAGCATGCCGTTAACACCTTAACGGACCTAACCCTACCATCTGCCGTCTAGGCTCTTTGCCGTCTGCTAGCGGACGACAAAGAGCTTGGCCTCTTTGTCGTCTGCCAGCAGACGGCAATTTGACCTTTGCCGTAGTTCGTTCAGCCGGACGTGGTGCCGTCTGCTGGCTGATGACGAAGGCCTTTGTCGTCCGCCATGCATGCCTTTGTCGTCAGCCATGGCTGACGACAAAGTACCTGATTCCTGTAGTGATAGATGGATAAATCATACACGAAAACAAGAATACTTGGAACATAAATGACTCGGATTTTCATTACATGGATCCGTCCACATGTAGCCTCTGCTACATCTTCCTTTTTCCATGATCTAGGCAAGGAACATTACATATTTTATCAATCAGGCTGGATCCGTCCATGAATTGCTGCATAATAATTGAAGGAAATCGTGATATAAAAGGCAACACAGGGGTCTGATCCAAGGGATCGCGAACTACCTAGAGTATGTCATGCTGGGGCAACCCCTTTGACATGCGGCCCTCCTTGCCGAAGTTGTAGCAAGCACAACCTTCAACATCGCCATCCCCGCCGCCACGACCACCACGACTGTAGGTTGTAGCCTCCACCACCACCTTCGCATGGTTGCAGTCCCTCACTTGTAGCATCCATGGACGCCTCCCCCGCCCCCATAGTCGTCATTGCCTC
The DNA here is from genome assembly GCA_963921465.1 of Triticum timopheevii. Classification (NCBI taxonomy): domain Eukaryota; kingdom Viridiplantae; phylum Streptophyta; class Magnoliopsida; order Poales; family Poaceae; genus Triticum; species Triticum timopheevii. Next base: position 180,106,350 of record OY997266.1, read on the forward strand.
TTCACCATAGTAACAGTCATTGTTGTATCCATTGTGGTTAGCTCATCCACCGCCGAGACATGAGGCACCAGGATAGTGGTGCTCTTGACCCGATCTGACATCTTGACCATGGAAATCCTAGATCGTTGTGTACATGGAGGAGATGGGAGGTAGTCGAGCATGGAGGAACATGAAACTGACTGCGAAAGGTGTTGTCGCCTGGTTGAATACTGGAGTGTTGGGTTGTCGGGCACCGTCCGATGATGCGTGGGTGTGGTGTGGACGTGTGGTTGACGGTGTCGCCTGATCCATGGAGTATTGAAGAACAACAAGTACGGAGAGATGGGAAGATGGGCTTCTCTTTATTGGTTTTATAAACTGACTCATTGGTAATGGAAGACAGAAGAAGTCTGCTTCGGTTATCAAAGTGGAATCACACAATTCATTGAAAATTGCTGAGGTGGAAAAGTGATGAGGTGGACAAGCTGCATGTCAAGATAAATAACATAGCGGGGATGAACTATTTAGGTATTATATATAAGGCATGCTAACAAATAATCATGTCTTTAATATAATTGCTAAATAACGTTATCCCTACAAAATCATATAGTGTTGGCATGCTCCATCTTCTTAACACAAAGTATTTATCATGCACAACCCCGATGACAAGCCGAGCAATTGGTTCATATTTTTTAATGCACTTTAGCCTTTTCAACTCTCACGCAATATATGAGTGCAAGCCATGGATATAGCACTATGGGTGGAATAGTGTATGATATTGGAGGTTGTGTGGAGAAGACAAAAAGAAGAAAGTCTCACATTTACGAGGCTAATCGACAGGATATGGAGATTCCCATCAGTTGATGTCAATGCAAGGTGTAGGGATTGCCATGCAACGGATGCACTAAGAGCTATAACTGAATGAAAGCTCAAAGTAAAACTAAGTGGGTGTGCATCCAACTTGCTTGCTCATGAAGGCCTCAGGCATTTGAGGAAGCCCAACATTGGAATATACAAGCCAAGTTCTATAATGAAAAATTCCAGTTAGTTATATGAAGAAAAAGCATATGATACTCTCTCTATGAAACACATGGTGCTACTTTCAAGCACAAGTGTGGAAAGGGTAGTAATATTGCCCCTTGTCTCTTTTTATCTCATTTTTCTTTTCTCTTTTTTTTGTTGGGATCTTTTTGGCCTCTTTTTTATTTTTTATTTCCTCACTTGGAAAAATTCTATAATGAATATGATGATCGTCACACTTCTATTTGCTTACAACTCGAAAGGAAATTACAACTTGATACTAGAACAAAATATGACTCTATATGAATGCCTCCGATGGTGTACCGGGATGTGCAATGATCTAGCATAACATATATAAAAAATGATGAACGGTGGCTGAGCCACAAATACTATGTCAGCGATATGATTATGCAAAGCAATATGACAATGATGATGTGTGTCATAATAAAACGGAATGGTGGAAGTTGCACCACAATATATCTCAGAATGGCTATGGAAATGCCATAATAGGTAGGTATGGTTGCTGTTTTGAGGAAGATATAAGGAGGCTTATGTGTGATAGAGTGTATCATATCATGGGGCTCGGACGCACCAGCGAAGTTTGCATCACATCTCAAGGTGAGAAAGGGCAATGCATGGTACCGAAGAGGCTAGAAAATTGCGGAAAGGTGAGAGTGAGTATAATCCATGGTCTCATATTAGTCATAAAGAACTCACATACTTATTGTAAAAGTTTATTAGCCCTCAAAGCAAAGTACTACATCACGTGCCCCTAGGGGGATAGATTGGTAGGAAGACCATCGCTCGTTCCCGACCGCCACTCATAAGGAGGACAATCAATAATAAATCATGCTCCAACTTCTTAGCACAACAGGAGACTATACGTGCATGCTTCGGGAATCACAACCTTAACACCAATATTCTTACTAAACCTCAATTACTCACTAGCACAGCCCACATATTACTACCTTTATGACGCAAAACTATTGCAAGAAATCAAACTTATTATATTTGGTGATCTACATGAATTTTTTTATTATATCCCCCTTGAATACCTATCATATTAGGACCAAATTCATAGCCCATACTAATTGCCACTACCGTTATAAACTCTCAAAAAGATATAAATGAAGCATGAGAGTGCACCTATTTCCTTACAATATAACCACCGTTGTAACACCCCGATAATCAAGATATAGTAACCTCAGCCTAATGTGCCAGGTCATCATGTTTTACTAAGCCATTTTCACACTTGATGAAAACAGGGGGCAAATTCAAATTCCAAAAACAAGTCAAATTATAGTTTTTTTTCAAATTGACAAGCAAAAATGTTTGATGGATTGCTGCTACTTCTTGAGTTTGCGTTTGTTTTTCCCTTGAAGAGGAAAGGGTGATGCAGCAAAGTAGATAAGTATTTCCCTCACTTAGAGAACCAAGGTATCAATCCAGTAGGAGAAACGCACTAATCACCAAGACCTCCACAAACAATCAAACAACTTGCACCCAACGCGATAAAGGGGTTGTCATTCCCTTCACGGTTACTTGAAAAAGTGAGATCTGATAGTGATAGATGAAACTAGAAGTGAAATATTTTTTGGTATTTCTAGTTTATAGATCAGAAAGTAAAAGAGTACAAAATAGTAGACCAGAAACTTATATGATAGAAAATAGACCCGGGGGCCATAAGTTCACTAGTGGATTCTCTCAAGATAGCAAATAATACGGTGGGTGAACAAATTAATGTCGAGCAATTGATAGAAAAGCGCAAAGTTATGACGATATCTAAGGCAATGATTATGAAATTTAGGCATCACGTCTGTGTCAAGTAGACCAACTCCTACCTACATCTACTACTATTACTCCACACATCGACCGACTTGGGCCTGCATCTAGAGTATTAAGTTCATGAAGAACAAAGTACCGCATTAAGTAAGATGAAATGATGTAGAGGAATACACTCAAGCAATATGATGTAAACCCCATCTTTTTATCCTCGATGGCAACAATAAAATACGTGCCTTGCCGCCCCTACTGTCACTGGGAAAGGGCACCGCAAGATTAAACCCAAAGCTAAGCACTTCTTCCATTATAAGAAGAACCAATATGTTGGCCAAACTAAACCGATAGTTCGAAGAGAATTACAAAGATATCAAATCATGCATATAAGAATTCAGAGAAGATTCAAATAATATTCATAGATAAGTTGATCATAAATCCATAATTCATCAGATCACAACAAACACACTGCAAAATAAGATTACATCGGATAGATCTCCAAGAACATCGAGGAGAACATGGTATTGAGAAGCAAAGAGAGAGAAGAATCCATATAGCTACTAGCTATTGATCAATAGGTCTGAGGTAAACTACTAACACTTCATTGGAAGGGAAATATAATTGATGTAGAAGCCCTCCGTGATCGAATCCTCCTCTGGCAGGATGCCGGAAAAGGCCCCTAGATGGGATCTCACGGGTACAGAAGGTTGCGGCGGTGAAAAAGTGTTTTCGTGGATGGTTCTGGTGGCTTGGGGATATTTGGGAATATATAGGACGAAGAGTTAGGTCATGGGACTCACGAGGTTCCCACAAGGCAAGGGGCATGCCCTACCCCCCTGGGCGCGCCCTCCCCCCTTGTCGCCGCCTCGTGGTTCTTCCGACTTGATCTCCAAGTCTCCTGGGTGTCTTCTGGTCCAAGAAAAATCATCGCGAAGGTTTCATTCCGTTTGGACTCCGTTTGGTATTCCTTTTCTTCGAAGCTCAAAAACAAAGAAAAACAGAAACTAGCACTGTGCTCTAGGTTAATATGTTAGTCCCAAAAATAATATAAAATAGCATATTAATGCGTATAAAACATCCAAAACAGATAATATAATAGCATGTAACAATTAAAAATTATACATATATTGGAGACATATCAAGCATCCCCAAGCTTAATTCCTGCTCGTCCTTGAGTAGGTAAATGATAAAACACAGAATTTTTGATGTGCAATGCTACCTAACATATTTATCCATATTTTTATTTATTGTGGCATGAATGTTCAGATCCATAAGATTCAAAACAAAAGTTTAATACTAACATAAAAACAATGGTACTTCTAGCATACTAACAAGGCAATTATGTCTTCTCAAAATAACATGGCCAAAGAAAGTTATCCCTACAAAATCATATAGTTTGGCTATGCTCCATCTTCATCACACAGAATATTCAAATCATGCACAACCTCGATGACAAGCCAAGCAGTTGTTTCATACTTTTGGTGTTCTAATTTTTTTTCAACTTTCACGCAATACATGAGCGTGAGCCACGGACATAGCACTATAGGTGGAATAGAAATGGTGGTTCTGGAAAAGACAAAAAGAGGGAGATGGTCTCACATCAACTAGGCATATCAACAGGCTATGGAGATGCCCATCAATAGATATCAATGTGAGTGAGTAGGGATTGCCATGCAACAGATGCACTAGAGCTATAAGTTTATGAAAGCTCAAAAAGAAAAACTAAGTGGGTGTGCATCCAACTCGCTTGCTCACGAAGACATAGGGCAATTTCAGGAAGCCCATCATCGGAATATACAAGCCAAGTTCTATAATGAAAAATTCCCACTAGTATATGAAAGTGACAAAATAGGAGACTCTCTATCATGAAGACCATGGTGCTACTTTGAAGCACAAGAGTGGAAAAAGGATAGTAACATTGCCCCTTCTATCTTTTCTCTCATTTTTTTTATTTTTTTTATTTTGAGACTTCTCTTTTTTTGGCCTCCCCCCTTTTTTCATCCGGAGTCTCATCCCGACTTGTGGGGGAATCATTGTCTCCATCATCCTTTCCTCACATGGGACAATGCTCTAATAATGAAGATCATCACACTTTTAGTTACTTACCACTCAAGAATTACAACTCGAAACTTAGAACAAAATATGAATCTATATGCATGAATGCCTCCGGCAGTGTACCGGGATGTCCAATGACTCAAAAGTGACATGTATAAAAGAATTATGAAAGGTGGCTTTGCCACAAATACGATGTCAACTACATGATCATGCAAAGCAATATGACAATGATGAAGCGTGTCATAATAAACGGAACGGTGGAAAGTTGCATGGCAATATATCTCAGAATGGCTATGGAAATGCCATAATAGGTAGGTATGGTGGCTGTTTTGAGGAAGGTATATGGTGGGCGTATGGTACCGGCGAAAGTTGCGCGGCTCAAGAGAGGCTAGCAATGGTGGAAGGGTGAGAGTGCGTATAATCCATGGACTCAACATTAGTCATAACGAACTCACATACTTATTTCAAAAATTTATTAGTTCTCGAAACAAAGTATTATGCGCATGCTCCTAGGGGGATAGATTGGTAGGAAAAGACCTACGCTCGTCCCTGACCGCCACTCATAAGGAAGACAATCAATAAATAAATCATGCTCCAACTTCATCACATAACGGTTCATCATACGTGCATGCTACGGGAATCAGAATCTTTAACAGAAGTATTTCTACAATCCACAATTACTCACTAGCATGACTCTAATATCACCATCTTTATATCTCAAAACAATCAGAAGGAATCAAACTTCTCATAGTATCCAATGCACTTTATATGTAAGTTTTTATTATACCCCTCTTGGATGCCTATCATATTAGGACTAAATTTATAACCTAAGAAAATTACCATGCTGTCTAAAAAGACTCAAAATAATATAAGTCAAGCATGAGAGTTCAATAATTTCTATAAAATAAAACCACCGTCGTGTTCTAAAAAGATATAAGTGAAGCACTAGAGCAAAATTGCCTATCTCAAAAGATATAAGTGAAGCACATAGAGTAGTCTAATAAATCATGATTCATGTGTGTCCCTCTCAAAAGGTGTGTACAGCAAGTATGATTGTGTCAAACTAAAAAGCAAAGACTCATATCATACAAGACGCTCCAAGCAAAACACATATCATGTGGTGAATAAGAATATAGCCTCAAGTAAAGTTACCGATGGACGAAGATGAAAGAGGGATGCCTTCCGGGGCATCCCCAAGCTTAGGCTCTTGGTTGTCCTCGAATATTACCTTGGGATTCCTTGTGCATACCCAAGCTTAGGCTCTTGCCTCTCCTTATTCCATAGTCCATCAATCCTTACCCAAAACATGAAAACTTCACAACACAAAACTCAACAGAAAATCTCATAAGCTCCGTTAGTATAATAAATTAAATCACCACTTTATGGTACTGTTGTGAACTCATTATTTATTTATATTGGTGTAATATCTACTGTATTCCAACTTTTCCATGGTTCATACCCCCTGATACTACCCATAGATTCATCAAAATAAGCAAACAACACAAAGAAAACAGAATCTGTCAAAAACAGAACAGTTTGTAGCAATCTGGAAACTTCGAATACTTCTGTAACTCCAAATCTATGAAAAATTAGGATAACCTGGGAAATTTGTGTACCAATCTCGTGCAAAAAGAATCAGATCAAAAACAAGCTCCTGTGAATTATGAAAATTATTTTCCAAGGCACAAAAGTTTCTATTTTTCAGCAAGATTAAAACAACTATCACTGTATGCCATCCCAAAGATCTTACTTGGCACAAACACTAAATAAAACACAAAACCACATCTAACCAAAGGCTAGATGAATTATTCAAAGCATAACAGGAACAAAAATCAAAGAACAAAAATAAAATCGGGTTGCCTCCCAACAAGTGCTATTGTTTAACGCCCTTAGCTAGGCATAAAAACACGAATAGATCTAGGTATTATCATCTTTGGTATGCAATCCATAAGTAGCTCTCATAATAGATTCATATGGCAACTTAATTTTCTTTCTAGGAAAGTGCACCATGCCCTTCCTTAACGGAAATTGAAATCTAATGTTTCCTTCTTTCATATCAGTAACTAGCGTTGTGACCCGCGCATTTGCGTGGCTAGATATAGAATGGTATTTTTGGTGTTTTTGTCCAAAACTTCCTCTCACGCAACTTGTTATCCGATTTGATTTGTCAAAACATTAGCTTTTGCATTCTATCACATTATAGAAAAACCATAGGTAAACTCAATCCCTGCTGAAAATATGAATATACACTCATATAAGTGTTATGCAGTTGAAGCCGTTGGGCCATGCCCCATCAGGGCAACATTGAGCCGCTTTTGATGTGTGCGTGTACCTACATGCTATTGACGTGTTGTGCTTGCCATGTTGAACCCATGCTGTAAAACTGGAAGCAAGAAAATAAAGCTTCTAAAATTTAATTTTACCCATGTTAGGTGGAAGCTCAGAAATTACACTGGTTTGTACATGCACCAGAACACTACTACAATTGCAGCATGTCTGCGATTCATGGTCTTGTCAAATTCCTTTGCATGTATCTATCTCGGAGCCCGCATGGTTATCCTAAACAAAAGATTGTGTTAGTACTTTGTCCATAAACAAATATAAGAGGTTCTAACCGTTTTCCGACTCAGATGTACATACACATTTTAGTGTATTCGTTAAATTTGAGCCGCAATATAATTCACGTAGACATTTGACATTATTTGGGAGACTTTCATTTTTCTTTTTACATAAATTTGGGCCTTTTTTGGGGAAAACCTTGGCTTATTTTTTCGGAAAATCTGAACTTATTTTTTACATAAATTTGCCACGGTGCCAGTACTACGTGCGCCTTAGGAGCATCGGACTCTGTATGCATGTATTGGAAAGCATCAGGCAAGTTTTTTCTTGATGTATTGGAATCGGGTTGCCACAATGATTAGCTAGCCTTGACCGGCCGGCCGGGCATACAATTAGCTCGTTGTGCTCGTGCTGGACTCTAGCACATATATGGCTTTCTACATAATAGATAAGTGTCGTAGCTTTTCTTTGTTATCTTACGTGTCATATGTTAAAAGGTGTACACGTTATTGTTGTAGGTAACTTTTAGATCTTTTAATCTGAACCATTATAATCTAAATCAACGTAGTATATTTTTTAAGCATGTGTGGCTAAACGTGATGCCTTGTTTGACTTATGTTTTAATTATATAATAGATTGCATCAATTGTTCTAAGGAAAGGTCTACCAAGAATAATAGGACATGTAGGATTGCAATCTATATCAAGGAAAATGAAATCTAAGGGCACATAATTCCTATTTGTAACAATAAGAACATCATTGATCCTTCCCATAGGTTTCTTAATAGTGGAATCCGCAAGATACAAATTTAAAGAACAGTCATCAAATTCACGGAAACCTAACACATCACATAAAGTTTTTGGAATCGTGGAAATGCTAGCACCCAAATCACACAAAGCATGGCACTCACAATCTTTAATCTTAGTATTAATAGTAGGTTCCCACCCATCATAATGTTTTCTAGGGATAGAAACTTGCAATTCAAGCTTTTCTTCAAAAAAATTCATCATAGCATCAACAATATGTTTCGTAAAAGCTTTGTTTTGATTATAAGCATGAGGAGGATTCAACATGGATTGCAACAAGGAAATACAATCTATTAAAGAACAATTATCATAATTAAATTCCTTGAAATCCAAAAGAGTGGGTTCGTTGCTACTTAAACTCTTGACCTCTCCAATCCCACTTTTATCAATTTTTGCATCAAGATCTAAAAACTCCGAATCATTGGGACGCCTTTTAACTAAAGTTGACCCATCTCTAGTCCCATCTTTATCAAGATTTATATTGGAAAACAAAGATTCAATAGGAGTCATATAAATCACTTTATGATCTTCATCACTATTTTCACGAAAACTACAAGAACACGCTTTTACAAACAAATTTCGTTTAGCACGCATCTTAGCGGTTCTTTCTTTGCACTCAACAATGCATATTCTCATAGCCTTTAGAGATTCATTGATATCATGCTTGGGTGGAATAGATCTAATTTTCAAAGAATTAACATCAAGAGAAATTATATTCACGTTCCTAGCCAAATCATCAATCTTAAGCAATTTTTCTTCAACCAAAGCATAGAAACTCTTTTGCGAAATCATAAATTCTTTAACAGTATTCTCAATATCAGAGGACATCTTATTATAATTTCCATAAGAATTGTTGTAGTAATTACCATAATTATTAGAGAAATTACTAGGAAACGGCCTAGGATAAAAATGACCTCTATACGCATTATTACCAAAATTGTTCCTACCAACAAAATTCACATCCATAGATTCATTATTATTATCAATCAAAGTAGACAAAGGCATATCATTAGGATCAATAGAATCACTCTTGATAGAAAATAATTTCATAAGTTCGTCCATCTTTCCACTCAAAACATTAATCTCTTCAATCGCATACACTTTTACTAGTGGAAAATCTTTCGGTGTGCCATTGAGAATAATTAACCATAATATTATCTAGGAGTTTAGTAGCTTCTCCTAAAGAAATTTCCATAAAAGTGCCTCCTGCGGCTGAATCTAAAAGATTTCTAGAAGCAAAATTAAATCCGACATAAAAATTTTGTATAGTCATCCACAAATTCAAACCATGAGTAGGGCAATTTTGTATCATCAATTTCATCCTCTCCTAAAATTGTGCAACATGTTGATGATCAAGTTGCTTAAAACTCATAATATCATTGCTAAGGGAGATGATCTTAGCGGGAGGAAAATACATGGAAATAAAAGCATCTTTATACTTATTCCATGAATCAATATTATTTTTAGGCAAAGATGAAAACCAAGTTTTAGCATGATCTCTAAGTGAAAACGGAAATAGCTACAATATCATTATCCACATCTTTCTTCTTTTGCATATCGCACAACTCAACGAAACTATTTAGATGGGATGCGACATCTTCACTAGGAAGGCCGGAAAATTGATCTTTCATAACAAGAGCAAAGCGGCATTACTTTCAAAAGATTCCGCACTACTGGCGGGAGCAATCGGAGTACTAATAAAATCATTGTTATTAGTGTTGGAAAAATCACACAATTTGGTATTCTCTTAAGCCATCGTGACAATGTAAGTAATCCAACACACGAGCACACAAAAAGCAAACGAAAAGGCAAACGGAAGATGGGCGAAGAAAAGGGCGAAGAAAAAGGGCGAATCTTTTGAAAATCGTTTTATAAGTGGGGGAGAGGAAAACGAGAGAAAATGGCGAATAATGTAATGCAAGAGATGAGAGTTTTATGATGGGTACTTGGTATGTCTTGACTTGGTGTAGATCTCCCCGGCAACGGCGCCAGAAATTCTTCCTGCTACTTCTTCAGCTTGCGTTGGTTTTTCCCTTGAAGAGGAAAGGGTGATGCAGCAAAGTAGAAATAATATTTCTCTCAGTTAGAGAACCAAGGTATCAATCCAGTAGGAGACAACACACAAATCATCAAGACCTGCACAAACAATCAAATAACTTGCACCCAGCACGATAAAGGGGTTGTCAATCCCTTCACGGTTACTTGCAAAAATGAGATCTGATAGAGATAGATGAAACTAAAAGTAAAATATTTTTGCTATTTTTGGTTTATAGATTGGAAAGTAAAATATTGCAAAATAGTAGATCGGAAACTTATATGAAGGGAAATAGACCCGGGGTCATAGTGTTCACTAGTGGCTTCTCTCAAGATAGCAAATAATATGGTGGGTGAACAAATTACTATCGAGCAATTGATAGAAAAGCAAAGTTATGACGATATCTAAGGCAATGATTATGAAATATAGGCATCACGTCTGTATCAAGTAGACTGACTCCTGCCTGCATCTACTACTATTACTCCACACATCGACCGACTCCTGCCAGCATCTAGAGTATTAAGTTCACGAAGAACAGAGTAACGCATTAAGTAAGATGACATAATGTAGAGGAATAAACTCAACCAATATGATGTAAACCCCATCTGTTTATCCTTGATAGAAACAATACAATATGTGCCTTGCTGCTTCTACTGTCATTAGGAAAGGACATCGCAAGATTGAACCCAAAGCTAAGAACTTCTCCCATTGCAGGAAAAACCAATCTAGTTGGCCAAACTAAACAGATAGTTCGAAGAGAATTACAAAGATATCAAATAATTCATATAAGAATTCAGAGAAGATTCAAATAATATTCATAGATAAGTTGATCATAAATCCACAATTCATCGGATCTCAACTAACAAACCGCAAAATAAGATTACATCAGATAGATCTCCAAGAACATCGAGGAGAACATGGTATTAAGAAGCAAAGAGAAAGAAGAAGCCTTCTTGCTACTAGGTATCGACCCGTAGGTCTGAGGTAAACCAGTCACGCTTCATAAAAAGGGAAACAGAGTTGATGTAGAAGCCATCTGTAATCGAATCCCCCTCCGCCAGGATGCCTAAAAAGGACCCTAGATAGGATCTCACGGGTACAGAAGGTTGCGGCGGTGGAAAAGTGTTTTTGTGGATGCTTCTGGTGGTTTGGGGATATTCGGGAATATATGGGATGAAGAGTTAGGTCTGGGGACTCACGAGGGGACCACAAGGCAGGGTGGCGCCCTACCCTCCTTGGGCGCCTCCCCCCTTGTCGCCGTCTCGTGGCTATTATGACTTGATCTTCAAGTCTCCTGGGTGTCTTTTGGTCCAAGAAAAATCATCGTGAAGGTTTCATTCTGTTTGATATTCCTTTTCTGCAAAGCTCAAAAACAAAGAAAAAACAGAAACTGGCACTGGGCTCTAGGTTAATAGGTTAGTCCCAAAAATAATATAAAATAGCATATTAATGCATATAAAACATCTGAAACAGATAATATAATACCATGGAACAATTTATAGATATGTTGGAGACGTATCAGTTGCAAATAATCACTAAATAATTGTCATATAATAATTAAAAAATTGAAAATATAACAATGCTCCTGGATATTAAAATAGTGGACCAACAATGTTAAGTAAGCCTATTTAAATTCGAAATTAAATTTGAATTGTTCCAATTGGCCCCAAACTTTTTGTACAACGTGCTAGTGTTGTGCTTGATTTATGTGTCAAGTTTCATCATTTACAAAAATCATTTAGTAGCTCAAACTAATGCAAAACAATGATTGGAATATTTGGTAGAAAAGAAAAAGGATAATACCAATGTACTATTGTGCACTTCAGCCCGTTGGACCAGTACAGGCCCAACCCACTAGGAGGTCATCTCCCTCCTCTGTTCACATGGGGCTTGGTGGCCGCCGTGTGCCCAACCACATCGCAGATCGGCCATGTGCTGGCCATCCCGTGTAACCCCGGCATACTACAAGTCCTTCTCAACGCGGTTGCCGAAACCTAGCTCTCTCATTTTTTCCCTCTCACTCGTCCTCGTCAATTTCTTCACCGCCCGAGAGTGGAGTCACCGCCGTCTCGACATTACTGCGACCGTTGTCGACCACGCGCGCCCGAGCTTCCCCACGGCACCAGAGCTGCTCAGGATCAGCGCTGTCGACCCCTACGTCGACTACATCCGTGGATCGAACGGGATGTGGCTACTTCGTCGCCTTCGGCCTCCTCGTCACCCATGGCGGCTGTCGCCCTTGCCGGCGATTAGCCCCGCTCCGGTCCTTCCCTCGTCCACGCGAGCCCGTCGTCGTCTCTCTCGCTGTGAGCCACGCCCTTCTCGCCCCTCCTTCCCTGATGGCCGCTTCGCCTGCCCTGCTCACCCACGCTTGCCGCTCCTCCTACCTGCGGCCTCAACACGCCCCTGCTTTGCCTTGTGGCCGCCCGCGCAGGCCTCGCCACTGCCCGCTGCTCCGCTTCGCCCCTTCTCGGTGCATCGCGCCCACCGCGTGTGCCCGCGCCCGCCAGCGCGCATCCCTTCCAGCGCCACTTCCGCTACCGCCGACGGTCGCCTCTGGCCACCCCGTGCTCACCCGCCCAATGGCCGCGGGTCGTCCCGCGCTCACTACGCCCATGGCCGAGCCCTCCGCTCGTGTGTGTGCGTGCACAACCACGAAGGCTGGCTTGTCTCGCTGCCAAATGGGCCCGACAATTAGATTAGGATTAATCCTAATTATTTAACCTTAAACCAGTATCAGTGCTAATCTTATATGCTAACCTGAGTATGACATATGGACCCCATCTACTAACCAAAACATTAAAAACAATCTGATAAAACATGGCTCTATGACATATGGACCCCCACATGATAGTTGGACTTGTCAACCCAGTCAACTGTTTGACTGTTGAGTAAGCAGTTGACCGGCCCTAGCTGTCAGCCTTATTTACTTTCTGGCAGTGTACTCTTTTGGGTATCCATAGCCATTTTGCTATTTAATTCAAATTATAAAATAAATTCAGTAATTCTTGTAAATGATTAAATCTTTGAAAAATCATTTAAAATAAAACCGTAAGTCAGATGAAAATAATTTATATGAAAGTTGCTCAGAAAGACGAGAAGAATCCGAATACGCAGTCCATTCTTCTGCCACACGTCACTAGCATAGCGAACATGGAACCGTCCCCCTCCAGTTCGTTTGTCCGAAAATGCCGAACACCGGGAATAACTTTCCCGGATGTTTCCCTCTTCGTTAGTATCGCCTAGTACCGCGTTAGGGCACACCTAGCACCGCTTATTGACATGTCATGCATCTGTTTGCATGGTATTAATTATTTCTTCCCCTCTTCTCTCCGGTAGGGCTGGAATTCGAGCCGAGTCGAGCCAGCTCGGCTCGACTCGCTAGAGCTCGTTTCGTTAACGAGCTAGCTCGACTTGACTCGTTATTATAACGAGCTCAAATCCAAGATTGGCTCGACTCGTATAACTCGCGAGCTGGCTCGTTTAGCTTGTTAAGCTCGTTAAAGATATGAACATAAAACCCTCATATATTATAAAATGATTATTTATATATTAAACATATATATCACTAAACAATAGTAATTTCCTTGTAACGCATGAGTCTCCTAGGCAGTTGGGCCTTCCACGGCTAGGCCTTGTGTTGTGCGCCTGGGACATAGGGTGCTGACTGGCTGATCTTTTTTTGTATTGGGAGTGGCTGATCTTTTGTACCGAGCCTAACGAGTTACATGAGTACTCGTGAGATTGGCTCGTTTAACTTGGTCTACAAACGATCTTAAACTAAAGCTTGGCTCGAATCGTTATTCTTCGAGTTCGAGTCGATTCGAGCCGAGTCACGAGCTACTCGTTTAGCTCGCGAGCTTCGAGCTTTTTTTCCAGCCCTACTCTCCGGTAGACTTCTAGACTGACGCCACTGCTGCCCCAATCGACTATGGTGTTGACGACCCGTCCTTTTCCACAAAGCTTCCAGGCAAGCAAAAACCCCTTGATCATCCCGATACCGCCTACTCCTCTCTATTGCTTGCATTAGAGTAGTGTAGCTATTACTGCTTCCGGTTTGATCCTATATTGCTGCATAGCCTGTCTTTGCTACTACTGTTGATACCTTTACCTGCAATCGTAAATGCTTAGTATAGGTTGCTATTATTCCAATAGTGGCCCTACATTCTTGTCCGTCTGCCATGCTACTATCGGGCCGTGATCATGTCGGGTGTTGATCATGGGTATATACATACATACTATACGTGATACATGTTGTGACTGAAGTCGGGTCGGCTCATAGAGTACCCGCGAGTGATGTGCAGTCGGGTTGATCACACCCGGGTAAGGCAGACCACCTGGGAGTTGGTTGGGCCTGGCCCTTGGTGTAAGTCCTCGAGACGGGGCGACAGGAGCACTGTTCATCACCGCGAGCTCCCAAAACATTAACAAGATTTGGATATTTTATCTGAGTTGGTCTTTTGGCCTATACGCACTAACCAACTACGCGGGGACAGTTATGGGCACTCGGCGTCATAGTATCAGCCGAAGCTCTTCAGACGTCAGTGACGGAGCAGCGCGCTCCAGATTGGACTGGAACGCCCGCGCTTGTATAAGGGGGCTAGGTTTGCTTCCAGCCACCCTTGCAACGTGCAGGACTGCAACAGGCGATGGCCCCAAGACCCCTGCGTGCTTAGGATGTAGACCGGAGTGTTGGCCTCTCTGTTGGGTCTAGGTAGGTTGCGACATGTTGATCATCCGAGGCCGGATATGACCCAGGAAAGTGCACTCGGCCAGATGGATCGAGCGTGTTGGGCAATGGGTGCACCCCTGTAGAGAAGTTTATCTATTCGAATAGTTGCGTCCAGGGTAACAGGACGCTTGGAGTTGTATTCCGACCTCATGACAACTAGAACTGGATACTTAATAAAACACGCACAGATAAGTTCCAGAGACAACCTGGTGATCGCTCTCCCACAAACGATGAGGGGAGGATCGCCGGGTAGGATTATGCTATACGATGTTACTTGATGCTATACTTGCTACTCTCTTCTATATGCTTCAAGATAGAGGCTGCTAGAAGTGTAGTCTTTGATAGGACTAGCTATGCCCCTCTTATTGTGGCATTCTGCAGTTCAGTCCACAAATACTACCCATTTCATTAGTACCGATGCATATGTAGTGTAGATCCTTGCTTGCGAGTACTTTGGATGAGTACTCACGGTTGCTTTGCTCCCTCTTTCCCCCCTTCCATTCTTCTCTGATGCTGCAACCAGATGGTGGAGCCCAGGTGAGGGGGTCCTGGATTAGTGGGTCCTCAGACAGCCGTGTTGGAAATATGCCCTAGAGCCAATAATAAAATGGTTATTATTATATTTCCTTGTTCATGATAATTGTCTATTGTTCATGCTATAATAGTGTTATCCGGAAATCATAATACATATGTGATATATAGACCACAACACGTCCCTAGTGAGCTTCTAGTTTACTAGCTCATTGACCAACAGATAGTCATGGTTTCCTAACTATGGACATTGGATGTCATTGATAACGGGATCACATCATTAGGAGAATGATGTGATGGACAAGACCCAATCCTAAGCATAGCACAAGATCGTGTAGTTCGTTTCGCTAGAGCTTTTCCAAATGTCAAGTATCATTTCCTTAGACCATGAGATTGTGCAACTCCCGGATACCGTAGGAGTGCTTTGGGTGTGCCAAACGTCACAACGTAACTGGGTGACTATAAAGGTGCACTACGGGTATCTCCGGAAGTGTCTGTTGGGTTGGCACGAATCGAGGCTAGGATTTGTCACTCTGTATGACGGAGAGGTATCTCTGGGCCCACTCGGTAATGCATCATCATAATGAGCTCAATGTGGCCAAGTGTCTGGTCATGGGATCATGCGTTACGGTACGAGTAAAGTGACTTGCCGGTAACGAGATTAAACGAGGTATTGGGATAGCGACGATCGAATCTCGGGCAAGTAACGTACCGATTGACAAAGGGAATTGTATACGGGATTGATTGAATCCTCGACATCATGGTTCATCCGATGAGATCATCGAGGAGCATGTGGGAGCCAACATGGGTATCCAGATCCCGCTGTTAGTTATTGACCGAAGAGTCATCTCGGTCATGTCTGCATGTCTCCCGAACCCGTAGGGTCTACACACTTAAGGTTCGGTGACGCTAGGGTTGTTGAGATATTAGTATACGGTAACCCGAAAGTTGTTCGGAGTCCCGGATGAGATCCCGGACGTCACGAGGAGTTCCGGAATGGTCCGGAGGAGATGATTTATATATAGGAAGTCCAGTTTCGGCCATCAGGAAAGTTTTGGGGGTCACCGGTATTGTACCGGGACCACCGGAAGGGTCCTGAGGGGTCCATCGGGTGGGGCCACCTATCCTGGAGGGCCCCATGGGCTGAAGTGGGAGGGGAACCAGCCCCTGGTGGGCTGGTGCACCCCCTTGGGCCTCCCCTGCGCCTAGAAACCCTAGGGGTGGGAGGGCGCCCCACTTGGCTTGGGGGGCAAGCCACCCCCTTGGCCGCCGCCCCCCATCTAGATGGGATCTAGAGGGCCGGCGCCCCCCCCCCTGGACCCTTATATAAAGAGGGGGGAGGGAGGGTTGCGCACCCTAGCCCCTGGCGCCTCCCTCTCCATCCCGTGACACCTCTCCCTCTCGCTGTGCTTGGCGAAGCCCTGGCAAGATCGCTGCTGCATCCACCACCATGCCGTCATGCTGCTGGATCTCCATCAACCTCTCCTTCCCCCTTGCTGGATCAAGAAGGAGGAGACGTCTTCCCAACTATACGTGTGTTGAACGCGGAGGTGCCGTCCGTTCGGCGCTAGGATCTCCGGTGATTTCGATCACGACGAGTACGACTCCCTCAACCCCGTTGTCGGTGTCAAAACCGGCGGATCTCGGGTAGGCGGTCCCGAACTGTGCGTCTAGGTGGATGGTAACAGGAGACAAGGGACATGATGTTTTTACCCAGGTTCGGGCCCTCTCGATGGAGGTAAAACCCTACTCCTGCTTGATTGATATTGATGATATGGGTAGTACAAGAGTAGATCTACCACGAGATCAAGGAGGCTAAACCCTAGAAGCTAGCCTATGGTATGATTGTTGTTCGTCCTATGGACTAAAACCCTCCGGTTTATATAGACACTGGAGAGGGCTAGGGTTACACAAAGTCGGTTACAATGGTAGGAGATCTACATATCCGTATCGCAAAGCTTGCCTTCCACGCCAAGGAAAGTCCCATCCGGACACGGAACGAAGTCTTCAATCTTGTATCTTCATAGTCTTGGAGTCCGGCCAATGATGATATTTCGGCTATCCGGACACCCCCTAGTCCAGGACTCCCTCAGTAGCCCCCGAACCAGGCTTCAATGACGACTGGTCCAGTGCATATATTGTCTTTGGCTTTGCAAGGCGGGTTCTCCTCCAAATTCCATGTGCTTGCCGAATAGTGTCCGGCTTCCTTATAAATGTTGCGTTCCTTGGCTTCCACGTCCAATAATGGCCCTTCTTCCACGTGTCGTACGAATGCGAAAAGCCAGGGTATTTTTATGTTTTACCCCCTAGCTGCGCGTATAAGCTGCCTATAAGAGAGGCGAGGATCTACATCCGAATCACGCCATCATGGACAGTCGACGCGGCTCTTCCTCTCGCTCTCCTAGCCCTCGGCTAGGAGATTGGAGGAGATGTTCAGTCCCGCATAGCGAGCTAGTGACACTTCAAGCAGAGGGATACCTTCCCCCAGCCTTCATGGTTCCGGTGCGAGCTGGACTGGCCACCTACAAGGGTGGAAAGCAGGCGAAGAGCGTCCCCAATCCCTCCAAAGGAGAGCGGGTATGCTTCGTCCCTTATCTAATAAGGGGGCTCAGATTTCCCATACATCCGCTTCCCCGGGGGCTCCTGGAGTTCTATGGGCTCCAGCTTCACCACCTTACACCTGCCTCCATCTTGCACATCGCGGGATTCGTAGCCCTTTGCGAGCTGTTCTTGGGCATCGAGGCCCATTTTGCGCTATGGAAGAGATTGTTCTGCCTCGTACCCCGTTCTCACGAGGGGTCGATATATCAAGTGGGCGGAGCCGAAATATGGCGCATCGCCGGGACCGGATACCTATCCGGAACCTCGAAGAAGGCGTCCGAAGACTGGCCTTCGGAATGGTTTTATATGGAAGATGCCCTACTGCTGGACCCAGTTCGGATCGGCCTCCCGGAGTTCAGCAACGCTCCTCTGAAGAAACGCCTGAGTTGGCGCCCGCGGAGCCCTCAACGGGAGAATGATAGGGGCGTCCAATATCTGATGGGCCGGATAAGGTTACTGGCTCATTTCGGATTGACCATGATTGGGGTCATGGCCACGTGCATCATGCGAGTGGTGCAACCGCTCCAATATAGGGGCAACCCTATGTGGGATTTCAACGGGGAGGATGACGCCACCCGTCATGGCCGCAAAGGGCCGGGATCGGTTGTCGATCTGGTGAAGATCCTGTCCGGCTTGTACAAGGGGGAGAAAGAGGACTTCCTCCGCGCGAGTCCATTGAATGGATTCTCCATGAATAACCCTCGGAGCTGGGTAAGCGGACGTTTATCTATCTGATCCATATTTCCAAAGTTAAGTGTCTTACTTTGTGATTTCAATGCAGGAATTGCGCCGGGACGTGGAGGGCATAGACAGCCTGACTCCACAACCCGAGGATCCGGGACGATACCTTGATCCAGCCTCCGAAGAGGATCCGGACATAGAGGTGGAGCTGATCGATTGGGTATTCCACCAACTTAGCGTGGACAATGCTTTGGTCGCCATTACGGCCGACTACCCCGGTTTATCTCCGGCTTCCCAGGTAACTGTGACCGGAGTCCTGACATCATTACTTCATCCATGCTTATCTCTGACCACCGTATACCAACGGTGCCTCGTAGGAGGTGCCTTTAAGGCGGGAAGCCGAACCCGTGGCGGCTGACCCACAAGGGTCAGTTCGGCCCAGCAGGCGGAAGAGGAGTGCGGCGCGAGTCAAAACATCGCCGCAATGGTATGGCACACCACCTTATTTAAGGGAAAGATTCCTGGGGGGTATATTAACGCTCATGATTTTTCCAGGATAAAGAGCGCTCGCCGGACTGTGCCCGGAGAGGTTGCCAATCAAGCCTCCGCCAGCCAGGCTCCAACGCCTGGTCCGGAGGGGGAGGCGAACACAAGGCGTGAGCCGGATGCTCCTCCAACGGAGGATGCCGACAGGCTGTCCGCCACTAGGTCCGAGGTGGAGAGTGCCATGAATCACAGGCGCCGCCGGACAGTTCTTCGTGACGCGTGTTTCTCCCCGGAGGCGTTGAATGCCTTTAATGTGGGAAACGCGCACCTCTGTGCCGCTCGAGATGGTTTAAACAAAGCCACGGAACAGTATGTGAAAGACATACAGGTGAGGAATTTTAATAGTTATATATGTCAGTAGCCCCCGAGACCTAAAATAGTTAGAATAACTGATTTAAGGATCATTTGTTATGCAGGATCTTACGGAGAAGAATGCCCACCTGTCCCAGGAGCTTCAAGAGTGCAAGGCCCAACGTGAGGCCGCACTAGCCGCCGCAGGGGGAGCCACCGAGACCCCCTCTGGTAATACATACTTCGAAAAGATAAGTAGTTTATGAAGTGCGGCATGTGTATAAGTCTGACAATAATATTGCAGATGGTGCCGGACTAGATCCGGACAAGCAACATCTATTGCGCCAGCTCAAGGCCGGCGAGAAGGTGCTTATGAGGGTGCAGCAGAAGAGGAACAAACTCCAAGATGCCAACACCCAGCTGGGCGAAGAACTAAAAGATGTTCGGGTCCAGCTGTCTGACTCCGTAAAGGAGAATCGGCGGCTTCGTCGCGGCATTTATAGTAAGTGCTTGAGCAAACTCTTTTGAAAGGAAGAGTTCGGCGAGGAAGTCGATTGACAGAAATGTGTATGTAGGTGTGCTCACAGGTCGTCCTGCGGAGGAAATGCCTGGTTCCACTGGTGAGCTACTGCTCGAGCTGCTGCAACTGCACGAACGTGTTCGGCAGGCGATGAGCGGCGTTGTCCAGGCCTTATGGCCGTCCGTCTCCCTACCCGAGGGTCTTGGAGGGCTTGCGGAGAAGCTTCAGGGAGCACGGCAGCGCTTCCGTCTATGGAAGATATTGGCTCGCCATCAAGGCGCCAGGGAGGCCTGGGCCATGGTGAAGACGTGGTACACGAAGGCTGATCCAAACCACATGGCCGAGGTCAGACCTGTGGGGCCCGATGGGAAGGAAATCCCTGTGAGCTTAATGTACGGCCAAGTAGAGTTGGCCGCGAAGTATTCCCAACGGGACTGTAAACTAGACAGCCTGTTAGATGGGATTGAAGAGGAGTACAATCAGTCAATTTGACGATGTAATTTTAAATGACATGTAAAATGCCTTCTAGCCGGTTTGTAGATCGTTTGTCTTTGCGGACCTTTTCGCTTCAACCTCGGGACCCAACAGTCCGGAGTGTGTCCGAATACCCTCACGGTTATATAAAAACCGGGGCATGCATGCAGACCAGGCGTAGGGGTCATTAGTGATTTATCAGACAAATGCCCAACTAGTTATGTTATATTACATGGTTAGTAAGAAACATCTTCCAGGGAGAATAGTTCTGTTAGGGGTTCCTTTCCCTAGGAGGCATGCCCTAAAGTGCATGTCCGGACTGCGAAAAGAGCAAAAAAGCATCTGGGGACAGATAAATAAATAAGTAAGAAATCATCTTTCAGGTCACCAACCGAATATTCCCTTAAGAACGCTAGCTTTCGGCTTCACCCAGTCTGAGGTACACATCCGGCTGACCCAGCAGTAACAATCGCAGAGGTGCTCCCTTTACCTCCTAGCCGAACAATTGGGAACGTAGGGGTAAGCACAGGAGCCAGGCAACCCAGCTTGGCCAAAACTTAAGTCATATCGATGCATATAATGGTGAATAAAAGGTACATGCGGAAGTTTGACACATGTGTTGGGCATGAAGCCCATATAAATAAGCTTCTGTTAAAGAAGCCCCCAGGTATAATGAGTGCGAGTAGCACGTCAAGTGTGTGCGAACAATGCGCAGATCAGCCCTCAAAGGCTTTATGAAAAAAAGGGGGGGAAAGGAGAGAAACAAAAGACAGCTAAAGTATAAAATGTGGACGGAGGAAGGAGACGAACTCTGAGTCCGGCGCTAGGCATAGAATCTTCGGAGACGGGCTGCGTTCCATGGGTTCGGCTCGAGTCGGTTGTCCGATGCATTTCGTAGACGGTATGCTCCGCCGGTCAGGACTTGGTTGATGATGAAGGGACCTTCCCATTTGGGCTTGAGTTTGTCCTTTTGCTTGTCCGGCAGGCGTAGAACTAGTTCGCCAACATTGTAGGTTTTGGCCCGTACTTCTCTGCTTTGATATCTTCGAGCCTGCTGCTGATAGAATGCGGAACGAGCCTTTGCCACGTCGCACTCCTCCTCCAAGGCGTCCAAACTGTCCTGCCGATCCAACGCGGCCTCTCTTTCCTCGTACATGCGCACACGAGGTGAGTCATGAATTATATCGCAGGGCAAGACTGCCTCTGCACCGTATACCATGAAGAATGGTGTGAGTCCGGTAGTGCGGTTTGGTGTGGTCCGCAGCCCCTAGAGTACGGAGTCGAGCTCCTCCACCCAGTGCATGTTAGATTCTGTGAGGGACCGCACTAACCTGGGTTTGATGCCGCTCATGATTGGACCATTTGCTCGTTCGACTTGACCGTTAGTTTGAGGGTGATAGACTGAAGCGTAGTCGAGCTTGATGCCCATATTTTTGCACCAGAGTTTAACCTCGTCGGCCGTGAAGTTCATGCCGTTATCAGTGATGATGCTGTGGGGGACGCCATAACGGTGTACTACCCCAGATATGAAGTCTATCACAGGTCCGGATTCGGCCGTTTTAATTGGCTTGGCCTCTATCCATTTGGTGAATTTCTCCACCATGACCAATAGGTATTTTTGCTCGTGGGTTCCCCCTTTAAGGGGTCCAACCATGTCAAGCCCCCAGACCGCGAACGGCCAGGTGACGGGTATAGTTTTGAGGGCGGTGGGTGGCATGTGGCTTTGATTAGCAAAGAGCTGGCAACCGACGCATCGTTGGACTAAGTCCTGAGCATCTGCCCGGGCCGTCGGCCAATAGAATCCTGTACGGAAGGCCTTGCCTACAAGGGCCCGGGCTGCGGCGTGGTGCCCGCCGAGTCCGGCGTGAATTTCAGCCAGAAGATTTCGCCCTTCCTCTTCGGAGATGCACCTTTGAAGGACTCCGGTTGTGCTTTTCTTATAAATCTCTCCCTCATGGACCTTGTAGGCTTTAGATCACCGTACTATGCAGCAGGCCTCGTTTTGGTCTTCGGGAAGTTCCTGCCTAATTAAGTAGGCTAGGAATGGTTCCGTCCACGGGGCAATGACTGCCATTATTTCGTGGGCTGAAGGTGTTATTTCATTGGCTGAGCCACCAATTGTGTCAGAATGTTCAGTGTTGGGCGGTGCGGTTGGTTCCGGGTTGTTGTTTCCGGACTCCTCTTCCCATAATACGGATGGCTTAAAAAGCCGCTCCAGGAAGATGTTTGGAGGGACGGTGTCGCACTTTGCGCTGATGCGTGCCAACACGTCGGCCGCCTGGTTATTATCCCGGGCTACATGGTGGAATTCGAGTCCTTCGAACCGAGCTGACATTTTTAAGACGGCGTTACGATAGGCTGCCATTTTCGGATCCTTGGCGTCAAAGTCTCCATTTACCTGGGATATTGCGAGGTTTGAATCCCCGCGCACCTCTAGGCGTTGAATGCCCATGGAGATTGTCATCCGGAGACCATGTAGAAGGGCCTCGTATTCGGCTGCATTGTTGGAGTCCGTGTACATTATCTGAAGTACGTATTGGACTGTGTCTCCGGTTGGGGACGTCAACACGACGCCAGCCCCCAAGCCGGCCAACATCTTGGAGCCGTCGAAATGCATGATCCAATTGGAGTATGCGCCGTACTCTTTAGGGAGTTCGGCTTCGGTCCATTCAGCGATGAAGTCGGCCAAGACTTGCGACTTTATAGCTCGCTGTGGTTTGTATGTTATGTCGAATGGTAAGAGCTCAATGGCCCATTTTGCAATCCTGCCCGTCGCGTCGCGGTTGTTTATAATGTCGTTGAGAGGTACTTCGGAGGCCACTGTTATCGAACACTCTTGAAAGTAGTGTCGCAGCTTCCGGGATGCCATGAACACCGCGTACGCTATCTTTTGATAATGTGGATATCGGGACTTGCATGGAGTTAAGATAGTGGATACGTAGTACACTGGTTTTTGAAGAGGGAATTTGTGTCCTTCTGTTTCTCGTTCGACGAGGAGCACCACGCTTACAACTTGATGTGTTGCCGCGATATATAATAACATTGGTTCGCCCAAGTTGGGCGCGGCCAGGACCGGATTTGTTGCCAATACGGCCTTTATTTCTTCGAGTCCGGCCGTGGCAGCGTCCGTCCATTCGAAGTGTTCGGTGCGCCGGAGGAGGCGATAGAGGGGCAATGCCTTTTCTCCCAAACGGGAGATGAAGCGGCTTAGAGCCGCCACGCATCCAGTCAATTTTTGTATTTGTTTGAGGTCTTTTGGGATATCCAACTATGACAGAGCTCGGATCTTGGTTGGGTTTGCTTCAATTCCTCTACCGGATACAATGATGCCCAAGAGCTTTCGGGCCGGTACGCCAAAAACGCATTTTTCCGGGTTGAGCTTAATGTCATATGCTCGGAGGTTGTCGAATGCGAGCCTCAAATCGTCTACTAGAGTTTCGACGTGTTTGGTCTTGATGACCACATCGTCTACGTATGCCTCCATTGTTTTGCCGATCTGGGTTGCCAGACATGTCTGAATCATGCGCTGATATGTTGCGCCGGCGTTTTTGAGCCCGAAGGGCATTGTGTTGAAGCAGAATGGTCCGTATGGAGTAATGAATGCTGTTGCGGCTTGGTCTGTTTCCGCCATCTTGATTTGATGGTATCCGGAGTATGCGTGGAGGAAGCACAATGAATCGTGCCCTGCGGTAGCATCAATGATTTGATCGATGCGGGGAAGGGGGAAAGGATCCTTTGGACAAGCCTTGTTAAGGTCTTTAAAATCGACACACAAGCACCAGGATTTGTCCTTTTTTGGTACCATTACCAGGTTCGCTAGCCAGTCCGGATGTTTTATGTCTCTGATGAATCCGTCTTCTAATAGTTTGGCTAGCTCCTCTCCCATTGCCTGTCTTTTGGGTTCGGAAAATCGCCGAAGAGCCTGTTTGACTGGCTTGAATCCTTTTAGGATGTTTAGGCTGTGTTCTGCCAGCCTGCGTGGGATTCCTGGCATATCTGAAGGGTGCCAGGCAAAGATGTCCCAATTTTCCCGAAGGAATTCTCGTAGTGCGGCGTCTACATCAGGGTTTAATTGTGCCCCAATGGAGGCCGTCTTTGTGGGGTCCGTTGGATGGACTTGGAATTTGACTATTTCGTCCGCTGGTTTAAAAGAGGTGGACTTGGATCTCTTATCGAGTATCACATCGTCCCTGTTCACCGTGGAGCGCAGTGCAGTGAGTTCCTCTGCCGCTAGGGCTTCGGATAGTGCCTCTAGGGCTAGTGCGGCTGTCTTATTTTCGGCGCGGAGTGCTATGTCCGGATCACTAACAAGAGTGATGATTCCATCGGGCCCGGGCATTTTAAGCTTCATGTACCCATAATGGGGTATAGCTTGAAAAATTGTGAATGCCTCTCGCCCTAATAAAGCGTGATATCCGCTGCTGAACGGGGCCACTTCGAACGTGACCTCCTCGGACCTGTAATTGTCCGGCGCGCCGAACACCACATCCAATGTAATTTTTCCTGTGGAGCGGCTTCCCGACTAGGGATTATTCTCTGAAGGTTGTGCTGCTTCGCTCAATGCGGCTCCTGTCTATTTCCATTTTTCGAAGGGTTTCCTCGTAGATGAGGTTTAATCCACTGCCGCCATCCATGAGTACCTTGGTAAGACGAATGCCGTCCACTATTGGACTGAGGACCAATGCGGCTGGTGCTCGGGCTGTTCGGAATTTTGGTTCGTCGCTGGCGTTGAAGGTGATAGCCGTGTCGCTCCATGGATTTGTTGTTGCTACTTGGTAGACTTCGGCGAGGCTGCGGATTGTTCGTTTCCGCATATTATTTGATGCGAAAGTCTCGAAGACTGTTAATACCATACTAGTACTGTTGGGCTGGTTCCCCGGGGCTAGAAGCTCTTCGCCACTTTTGGCCACCTGCCGTAGTATCCAACATGCTCGAAGGCTATGTGTTGGAGTGGCGCCCTCTGTACTATGGATTTTATAGGGTCCGCTGAGCCATCCCTCCAGTACGGTTCCGTGCCCTTTAGGGGTTTTTGCTTTTTGTTTTTGTCCCAGGTGCCTGAGCATGATGCACCCTTTTATTTCGGACTAGGGTTGTGTTGGGAGCCGGATTGTCCCAAAACTTAGTTTCCGTTTTCCAGGTACTCTCCATCACACAGTACTTTCGAACTATGGACGCCAGGTCGGCGAAGCGTGTAATTTCACGATGACTTATGGCGTTCATGATTCCCTTGTCCGTGCAATTGTTGCAGAAAATTGAGATTGCGCTTTCCTCACGGCAGTCGTTTATCCTGTCCATAACCAGGAGGAATCTAGCCCAGTAATGATGTACTGTTTCAGCGGGCTCTTGCCGGATTTGAGATAGATCGCTTGTGTCTGGGTGGGCGGGTGGAATTAAGTTCGGAACCCCGCCCAATCTGAGGCTCAAGGGCCGAAAACTTTCCGAATTTGGAAGCTTGGATTGCTGGATGTTGTCCAACGAATCTGGTCCGTTGCCTGACTTTAGGTTCAGTACTTGATTGACGTCCGTCCCTCCACGGGAATCCGGCATGGAGGGATCGGGAATCCGGACATAACTGGTCTTTAATATAGAAGAAGAGTCGCCGCGTTGTTCCTCTACCACAGCAATGTGGTGGGTAGCCTGGGGAGAGTTAATCTCTCTCAGATCGGTTTTAAGACCAATCTGATCGTAGTCTGTAGCGACTCCCAGGGCGGCGATGCGATCCAAGAGCTCGTTTACGGAGGAGAGCTCCTTTGGATCCAGCTGCTCGGCGAATTCCGAGTTGATGTGAAGATCGTTTTTGATGACCCGAGAGGTCATTGTCGGAGCGGCGGCCGAACAGGCGGTCATAAGAAAACCACCTAGCCAGATAGTCTGGCCGGTGGCCAAAGCTCCCTTGGCGACAGTGTCGTCTTTAAAGACGGGAAGAGGCATCCTTCCTGATTGCGACGGCACAGAGGAACTCTCAATGAAAGCACCAATGTCGGTGTCAAAACCGGCGGATCTCGGGTAAGGGGTCCCGAACTGTGCGTCTAGGCGGAAGGTAACAGGAGACAAGGGACACGATGTTTTTACCCAGGTTCGGGCCCTCTCGATGGAGGTAAAACCCTACTCCTGCTTGATTGATATTGATGATATGGGTAGTACAAGAGTAGATCTACCACGAGATCAAGGAGGCTAAACCCTAGAAGCTAGCCTATGGTATGATTGTTGTTCGTCCTATGGACTAAAACCCTCTGGTTTATATAGACACCGGAGAGGGCTAGGGTTACACAGAGTCGGTTACAATGGTAGGAGATCTACATATCCGTATCTCCAAGCTTGACTTCCACGCCAAGGAAAGTCCCATCCGGACACGGGACAAAGTCTTCAATCTTGTATCTTCATAGTTTTGGAGTCCGGCCAATGATGATAGTTCGGCTATCCGGACACCCCCTAGTCCAGGACTCCCTCACCCGTTCTCTTGAACGCTTCCGCGCACGATCTACAAGGGTATGTAGATGCACTCCTCTCTCTCATTGCTAGAAGACTCCATAGATTGATCTTGGTAAAGCGTAGAAATTTTTTATTTTCTGCAACGTTCCCCATCAGTGGTATCAGAGCTAGGTCAATGCGTAGTTTCTATGCACGAGTAGAACACAAACTTGTTGTGGGCGTAGATGTTGTCAATTTTCTTGCCACTACTAGTCTTATCTTGCTTCGGCGGCATCGTGGGATGAAGCGGCCCGGACCGACCTTACACATACGCTTACGTGAGACAGGTTCCACCGACTGACATGCACTAGTTGCATAAGGTGGCTAGCGGGTGTCTGTCTCTCCCACTTTAGTTGGAGCTGATTCGATGAAAAGGGTCCTTATGAAGGGTAAATAGAAATTGGCATATCACGTTGTGGTTTTACGTAGGTAAGAAACGTTCTTGCTAGAAACCTATAGAAGCCACGTAAAAACATGCAACAACAATTAGAGGACGTCTAACTTGTTTTTGCAGCATATGCCTTGTGATGTGATATGGCCAAAAGGATGTGATGAATGAAATATATGTGATGTATGAGATTGATCATGTTCTTGTAATAGAAATCACGACTTGCATGTCGATGAGTATGACAACCGGCAGGAGCCATAGGAGTTGTCTTTATTTTTTTGTATGACCTGCGTGTCATTGAATAACGCCATGTAAATTATTTTACTTTATTGCTAAACGTGTTAGCCATAGAAGTAGAAGTAATCGTTGGCATGACAACTTCATGAAGACATGATGATGGAGATCATGATGATGGAGATCATGGTGTCATGCCGGTGACGAAGATGATCATGGTGCCCTGAAGATGGAGATCAAAGGAGCAATATGAAATTGGCCATATCATGTCACTATTTGATTGCATGTGATGTTTATCATGTTTTACATCTTATTTGCTTAGAACGACTGTAGCTTAAATAAGATGATCCCTCGCAATAATTTCAAGAAAGTGTTCCCCCTAACTGTGCATCGTTGCGAAGGTTCGTTGTTTCGAAGCACCACGTGATGATCGGGTGTGATAGATCCTAACGTTCGAATACAATGGGTGTAAGCCAGATTTACACACGCAATACACTTAGGTTGACTTGACGAACCTAGCATATACAAACATGGCCTCGGAACACGGAAGACCGAAAGGTCGAGCATGAGTCATATAGAAGATACGATCAACATGAAGATGTTCACCGATGATGACTAGTACATCTCACGTGATGATCGGACACGGCCTAGTTGACTCGGATCATGTTTCAGTTAGATGACTAGAGGGATGTCTGTCTGAGTGGGAGTTCATTGAATAATTTGATTAGATGAACTTAATTATCATGAACTTAGTCTAAAATCTTTACAATATGTCTGGTAGATCAAATGGCCCACGCTAATGTTGCCCTCAACTTCAACGCGTTCCTAGAGAAAACCAAGCTGAAAGATGATGGCAGCAACTATACAGACTGGGTCCGGAATCTGAGGATCATCCTCATAGTTGCAATGAAAGATTCTGTACTAGAAGAACCGCTAGGTGAAGCACCCATCCCAAAGAACCAAGATGTTATGAACGCTTGGGAGCCTCGTGTTGATGATTACTCCCTCGTTCAGTGCGGCATGCTTTACAGCTTAGAACCGGGGCTCCAAAAGCATTTTGAGCAGCACGGAGCATATGAGATGTTCGAAGAGCTGAAAATGGTTTTCCAAGCTCATGCCCGGGTCGAGAGATATGAAGTCTCCGACAAGTTCTTCAGTTGTAAGATGGAGGAAAATAGTTCTGTCAGTGAGCACATACTCAAAATGCCTGGGTTGCACAACCGCTTGACTCAGCTGGGAGTTAATCTCCCGGATGACGCGGTTATTGATAGAATCCTTCAGTCGCTTCCACCGAGCTACAAGAGCTTTGTGATGAACTTCAATATGCAGGGGATGGAAAAGACCATTCCTGAGGT
Organism: Triticum timopheevii; assembly: GCA_963921465.1. NCBI lineage: Eukaryota > Viridiplantae > Streptophyta > Magnoliopsida > Poales > Poaceae > Triticum > Triticum timopheevii. The sequence continues at coordinate 180,135,403 of OY997266.1, forward strand.
ATATGCAATGCTGAAATCAGCAGAGGTAGAGATCAAAAAGGAACATCAAGTGTTGATGGTGAACAAAACCACTAAGTTCAAGAAAGGCAAGGGTAAGAAGAACTTCAAGAAGGACGGCAAGGGAGTTGCCGGGAAGAAGTCAAAGAATGGACCCAAGCCTGAGACTGGGTGCTTTTATTGCAAGGGAAGTGGTCACTGGAAGCGAAACTGCCCCAAGTACTTAGCGGACAAGAAGGCCGGCAACACCAAAGGTATATGTGATATACATGTTATTGATGTGTACCTTACCAGCACTCGTAGTAGCTCCTGGGTATTTGATACCGGTGCGGTTGCTCATATTTGTAACTCAAAGCAGGAGCTGCGGAATAAGCGGAGACTGGCGAAGGATGAGGTGACTATGCGCGTCGGGAATGGTTCCAAGGTCGATGTGATCACCGTCGGCACACTACCTCTACATTTTCCTACGGGATTAGTATCAAACCTCAATAATTGTTATTTAGTGCAAGCTTTGAGCATGAACATTGTATCTGGATCTCTTTTAATACGAGATGGCTACTCATTTAAATCTGATAATAATGGTTGTTCTATTTATATGAGAGATATGTTTTATGGTCATGCCCCGCTGGTCAATGGTTTATTCTTAATGAATCTCGAACGTGATGTTACACATATTCATAGTGTGAATACCAAAACATGTAAGGTTGATAACGATAGTCCCACATACTTGTGGCACTGCCGCCTTGGTCACATTGGTGTCAAGCGCATGAAGAAGCTCCATGCTGATGGACTTTTAGAGTCTCTCAATTATGAATCGTTTGACACATGCGAACCATGCCTCATGGGCAAAATGACCAAGACTCCTTTCTCCGGAACAATGGAGCGAGCAACCAAGTTATTGGAAATCATACATACTGATGTGTGCGGTCCAATGAGCGTTCAGGCTCGCGGAGGCTATCGTTATGTTCTCACTCTCACTAATGACTTGAGTAGATATGGGTATGTCTACTTGATGAAACACAAGTCTGAGAACTTTGAAAAGTTCAAGGAATTTCAGAATGAGGTAGAGAATCAACGTGACCAAAAGATAAAGTTCTTACGATCAGATCATGGGGGAGAATATTTAAGTCACGAATTTGGTACGCACTTAAGGAAATGTGGAATCGTTTCACAACTCACGCCGCCTGGAACACCTCAGCGTAACGGTGGGTCTGAACGTCGTAATCGCACTCTATTGGATATGGTGCGATCTATGATGTCACTCACCGATTTACCGCTATCATTTTGGGGATACGCTCTAGAGATAGCTACATTCACATTAAATAGGGCACCGTCTAAATCCGTTGAGACAACACCATATGAATTATGGTTTGGGAAGAAACCTAAGCCGTCATTTCTAAAAGTTTGGGGATGCGATGCTTATGTCAAGGAACTTCAACTTGAAAAGCTCGAACCCAAGTCGGAAAAATGCGTCTTCATAGGATACCCTAAGGAAACCATTGGGTATACCTTCTACCTCAGATCCGAAGGCAAGATCTTTGTTGCCAAGAACGGGTCCTTTCTGGAGAAAGAGTTTCTCTCGAAAGAAGTAAGTGGAAGGAAAGTGGAACTTGATGAAGTACTACCCCTTGAAAGTAGCGCAACTCAGGAAGATGTTCCTGTGGTGCCTGCACTGACTAGAGAGGAAACTAATGATGATGATCAAGGTACTTTGGATCAAGTTACTACTGAACTTCGTAGGTCGACGAGGACACGTTCCACACCAGAGTGGTATGGCAACCCTGTCCTAGAAGTCATGTTGTTAGACAACGGTGAACCTTCGAACTATGAAGAAGCAATGGCGGGTCCAGATTCCAACAAATGGCTTGAAGCCATGCAATTCGAGATAGGATCCATGTATGAAAACGAAGTATGGACTTTGGCAGACTTGCCCGATGATCGGCGAGCGATAGAAAACAAATGGATCTTTAAGAAGAAGACGGACGCGGATGGTAATGTTACCATCTATAAAGCTCGACTTGTCGCTAAGGGTTATCGACAAGTTCAAGGGGTTGACTACGATGAGACTTTCTCTCCCGTAGAGAAGCTGAAGTCCGTCCGAATCATGTTAGCAATTGCCGCATACTATGATTATGAGATATGGCAAATGGACGTCAAAACGGCATTCCTTACCGGCCATCTTAAGGAGGAACTGTATATGATGCAGCCGGAGGGTTTGTCGATCCTAAGAATGCTAACAAGGTATGCAAGCTCCAGCGCTCCATCTATGGGCTGGTGCAAGCATCTCAGAGTTGGAACATTCGCTTTAATGAAATGATCAAAGCGTTTGGGTTTATGCAGACTTATGGAGAAGCCTGCGTTTACAAGAAAGTGAGTGGGAGCTCTGTAGCATTTCTCATATTATATGTGGATGACATACTTTTGATGGGAAATGATATAGAACTTTTGGACAACATTAAGGCCTACTTGAATAAGTGTTTTTCAATGAAGGACCTTGGAGAAGCTGCTTACATATTAGGCATCAAGATCTATAAAGATAGATCGAGACGCCTCATAGGTCTTTCACAAAGCACATACCTTGATAAGATATTGAAGAAGTTCAATATGGATCAGTCCAAGAAGGGGTTCTTGCCTGTGTTGCAAGGTGTGAAATTGAGCTCGGCTCAATGTCTGACCACGGCAAAGGATAGAGAAAAGGTGAGTGTCGTCCCCTATGCCTCAGCCATAGGGTCTATCATGTATGCCATGACGTGTACCAGACCTGATGTAAACCTTGCCATAAGTTTGGTAGGAAGGTACCAAAGTAATCCCGACATGGAACACTGGACAGCGGTCAAGAACATCCTAAAGTACCTGAAAAGGACTAAGGATATGTTTCTCGTATATGGAGGTGACGAAGAGCTCGTCGTAAAGGGTTATGTCGACGCTAGCTTCGACACAGATCTGGATGACTCTAAGTCACAAACTGGATACATGTATATTTTGAATGGTGGGGTAGTAAGCTGGTGCAGTTGCAAGCAAACGTCATGGCGGGATCTACGTGTGAAGCGGAGTACATAGCAGCCTTAGAGGCAGCCCATGAAGCAATCTGGGTGAAGGAGTTCATCACCGACCTAGGAGTCATACCCAATGCGTCGGGGCTGATCACACTCTTCTGTGACAACACTGGAGCTATTGCACTTGCCAAGGAGCCCAGGTTTCACAAGAAGACCAGGCACATCAAGCTTCGCTTCAAGTCCATTCGTGAAAATGTTCAAGATGGAGACATAGATATTTGTAAAGTACATACGGACCTGAATGTAGCAGATCCGTTGACTAAACCTCTCCCCAGAGCAAAACATGATCAACACCAGAACTCTATGGGTGTTCGATTCATCACAATGTAACTAGATTATTGACTCCAGTGCAAGTGGGAGACTGTTGGAAATATGCCCTAGAGGCAATAATAAAATGGTTATTATTATATTTCCTTGTTCATGATAATTGTCTATTGTTCATGCTATAATTGTGTTATCCGGAAATCCTAATACATGTGTGAATATATAGACCACAACACGTTCCTAGTGAGCCTCTAGTTGACTAGCTCGTTGATCAACAGATAGTCATGATTTCCTGACTATGGACATTGGATGTCATCGATAACGGGATCACATCATTAGGATAATGATGTGATGGACAAGACTCAATCCTAAGCATAGCACAAGATCGTGTAGTTCATTTCGCTAGAACTTTTCCAAATGTCAAGTATCATTTCCTTAGACCATGAGATTGTGCAACTCCCGGATACCGTAGGAGTGCTTTGGGTGTGCCAAACGTCACAACATAACTGGGTGACTATAAAGGTGCACTACGGGTATCTCCGAAAGTGTCTGTTAGGTTGGGACGAATCGAGACTGGGATTTGTCACTCCGTATGACGGGGAGGTATCTCTGGGCCCACTCGGTAATGCATCATCATAATGAGCTCAGTGTGACCAAGTGTCTGGTCACGGGATCATGCATTACGGTACGAGTAAAGTGACTTGCCGGTAACGAGATTAAATGAGGTATTGGGATACCGACGATCGAATCTCGGGCAAGTAACGTACCGATTGAGAAAGGGAATTGTATACGGGATTGATTGAATCCTCGACATCATGGTTCATCCGATGAGATCATCGAGGAGCATGTGGGAGCCAACATGGGTATCCAGATCCCGCTGTTAGTTATTGACCGGAGAGTCGTCTCGGTCATGTCTGCATGTCTCCCGAACCCGTAGGGTCTACACACTTAAGGTTCGGTGACGCTAGGGTTGTTGAGATATTAGTATGCGATAACCCGAAAGTTGTTCGGAGTCTCGGATGAGATCCCGGACGTCACGAGGAGTTCCGAAATGGTCTGGAGGAGAAGATTTATATATAGGAAGTCCAGATTCGGCCATCGGGAAAGTTTCGGGGGTCACCGGTATTGTACCGGGACCACTCGAAGGGTCCCGGGGGGTCCACCGGGTGGGGCCACCTATCCCGGAGGGCCCCATGGGCTGAAGTGGGAGGGGAACCAGCCCCTGGTGGGCTGGTGCACCCCCCTTGGGCCTCCCCTGCGCCTAGGGTTGGAAACCCTAGGGGTGGGGGGCGCCCCACTTGGCTTGGGGGGCAAGCCACCCCCTTGGCCGGCGCCCCCCCATCTAGATGGGATCTAGAGGGGCCGGCGCCCCCCCTGGACCCCTATATAAAGAGGGGGGAGGGAGGGCTGCGCAACCTAGCCTCTGGCGCCTCCCTCTCCCTCCCGTGACACCTCTCCCTCTCGCTGTGCTTGGCGAAGCCCTGCCAAGATCGCTGCTGCATCCACCACCACACCGTCGTGCTGCTGGATCTCCATCAACCTCTCCTTCCCCCTTGCTGGATCAAGGAGGAGACGTCTTCCCAACTGTATGTGTGTTGAACACGGAGGTGCCGTCCATTCGGCGCTAGGATCTCCAGTGATTTGGATCACGACGACTACGACTCCCTCAACCCCGTTCTCTTGAACGCATCCACGCGCGATCTACAAGGGTATGTAGATGCACTCCTCTCTCTCGTTGCTAGATGACTCCATAGATTGATCTTGGTGAAGCGTAGAAATTTTTTATTTTCTGCAACGTTCCCCATCAAGCCGGACTATATACTTATGCCGGACTGTTGGACTATGAAGGTACAAGATTGAAGACTTCGTCCAGTGACCGGGTGGGACTCTCCTTTGCTTGGAAGGCAAGCTTGGCATTTCGGATATGTAGATTTCCTTCTCTGTAACCGACTCTGTGTAACCCTAGCCCCCCTCCGGTGTCTATATAAACCGGAGGGTTTAGTCCGTAGGACAAGAACAATCATAATCATAGGCTAGCTTCTAGGGTTAGCCTCTACGATATCATGGTAGATCAACTCTTGTAATACTCATATCATCAAGATCAATCAAGCAGGAAGTAGGGTATTACCTCCATAGAGAGGGCCCGAACCTGGGTAAACATTGTGTCCCCCGCCTCCTGTTACCATCAGCCTTAGATGCACAGTTCGGGGCCCCCTACCCGAGATCCGCCGATTTTGACACCGACATTGGTGCTTTCATTGAGACTTCCACTATGACGTCGAAAAAAGGTTTGATGGCTCGCCTTGTTATCGAGGACAACATCACCTCTGGGGGAGCCCTGGCTTTAGGCCAAATCCTCCGACTAGGCGGCTTCGTCATGACCGCCCGCTCAGCCGCCGTGCCGACGATGACTTCTCGGGTCATCAAAAATAGCCTCCACATCAGCTCGGAATATGCCGAGCAGATGGATCTGATGGAACTCTGGTCCTTGAACGAGCTATTGGATCGCATCGCCGCCTTGGGAGTCTCTACGGACTATGATTGGATTGGGCTTAAACCCGATTAAAGAGAGATTAACTCTCCGCCGGTCACCCATCAGATAGCGGTGGTGGAGGAGCAATGCAGCGATTCTTCCTCTGTTTCAAGGACGAACTATGTCCGGATTCCCAAGCTCTCTGTGGCGGATACCCGTTTGCGGGAGGACATGACCCAAACTCCGAACTTAGAATCGGGCAGCGGGCCAGAAAAATTGGGCAAAATCCCGGAACCCTAACTGCCAAGTTCAGAAGTTCCTCTGCCCCTGGGTCTCAGATCGGGTCAGGGTTCGGACTTAAATCCACCCACCCACCCAGATACAAGCGATCTTTCCCTCATTAGACAACATTCCCAAGAGACAGTACATCACTTTTGGGCTAGATTCCTCCTTGTAATGAGCAAGGTCAAGGATTGTCGCGAGGAAGATGCAATCTCATTCTTTTGCAAAAATTTCACGGACAAGGGAATCCTCAACACCATAAGTCACCGCGACATATCACACTTCGCTGACTTGGCGACCATAGTACAAAAGTACTGTGCGATGGAAAGCGCCTGGAAAACCCAGGCAAAATTCTGGGGTCCTCCGGCTCTCACTAAACCCCTCGTCCGAACTAAAAGGGTGCACTCTCGCAGGTCACCCGATCCAATTAGAAAGAAACCAAAGCCCACTACAGGGCGTGGAACCGTATTGGAGGGATGGCTCAATGGGCCATGCAAAATTCACACTACACCAGATACCATACCAACACACATCCTTAGAGCATGTTGGATACTCCGGCAGGTGGCCAAGAGCGGCGAGGATCTCCTCATTGACAATACAACAGAGCATCATCCCGCAGAAAACAACAATACAGTGTTGGCAGTCTTCGAGACTTTCGCCTCAAAGAACAGGTGTAAGAGAGCACTCCGTGGCCTCGCCGAAGTCTGCCACGTTGCAGCAATAAATCCGTGGAACGACACGGCCATAACCTTCAATGCCAATGACGAACCTCAATTCCGAACAGTCCGAGCACCAGCCGCTCTGGTCCTTAGTCCAATTGTGGATGGCTTCTGGCTTACTAAAGTTCTCATGGACGGTGGCAGCGGATTAAACCTCATCTACGAGGAAATTCTCAACAAAATGGAAATAGACAAGAGCCGCATTGAGCAAAGCAGCACGACCTTCAGAGGAATTATCCCTAGTCGGGAGGCATGATGTGTGAGAAAAATAACACTCGATGTCGTATTTGGCACGAGGAGAATTACAGGTCCGAAGAGATAACATTCCAAGTGGCCCCGTTCAGTAGCGGATACCATGCCCTTTTAGGGTGGGACGCATTCGCGAGCTTCCAAGCTATACCCCATTATGGATACATGAAGCTCAAGATGCCCGGGCCCAATGGAATCATCACTCTAGCCAGTGATCCGGACATAGCACTCCGCGCCAAAAATAAAACCGTCGCCCTGGCCCTTGAGGCATTATCCGAAGCCCTAGCGGCCGAAGAACTAACTGCGTTGCGCTCCACAGTGGACAGGGATGACGTGGTACTCGACAAATGATCCAAGTCCACCTCTTTCAAACCAGCGGACAAAATAGTCAAATTCCAAGTCCACCCAACGGACTCTACAAAAACAGCATCCATCGGGGCACAGCTAAACCCCACAATAGACGCCGCACTGTGGGTGTTCTTACACGAGAACTGGGACATCTTTGCCTGGCATCTTTCAGACATGTCAGGGATCCCACGCAGGCTGGCCGAGGATAGTCTAAACATATTGAAGGGATACAAGCCGGTCAAGCAGACTCTACGCGCTTCTTAGAACCCAAACAATAGGCCATGGGAAAGGAGCTAGCCAAGTTACTCGAAGCCGGATTCATCAGAGAAATAAAACACCCGGACTGGCTAGCAAACCTGGTAATGGTACCAAAGAAGGACAAATCCTGGCGCCTATGTGTCGATTTCAAGGACCTCAATAAGGCTTGCCCCAAGGATCACTTCCCTCTCCCTCGCATCGATCAAATCATCAACGCTACCGCAGGACACGACTCATTGTGCTTCCTCGACGCATACTCTGGATACCATCAAATCAAGATGGCGGAATCCGATCAAGCTGCAACAACATTCATCACTCCATACGACCCTTTCTGTTTCAACACCATGCCTTTCGGGCTCAAAAACGTCAGGGCAACCTACCAACGCATGATTCAGACATGCCTGGAAAAACAAATCGGCAAAACAGTTGAGGCATACGTAGACCACGTGGTCATCAAGACCGGACACGTTGAATCTTTAGTAGACGACCTGAGGCTCACATTCGACAATCTTCGAACATATGACATCAAGCTCAACCCGGAAAAATGCGTTTTCGGCGTTCCTGCCGGAAAGCTCCTGGGCTTCATCGTTTCGAATAGAGGAATTGAAGCAAACCCGGCTAAAATCCGAGCTTTGTCACAGTTGGCTACCCCAACAGACCTCAAGCAAATCCAGAAATTAACTAGATGCGTGGCTGCCTTAAGCCGCTTTATCCCCCGATTGGGAGAAAAGGAACTACCTCTTTATAGCCTGCTTCGACGCACCGAACATTTCGAGTGGATGGATACGGCTACGGCCGGACTGGAAGAAATAAAGGCCCTCTTGGCCAGCAACCCAATCCTGGCCGCACTGAACATTGGCGAACTCATGCTTTATATATAGCTGCAACTCACCAAGTTGTAAGCGCAATGCTCGTCATCGAACGACAGGAGCACGGACATAAGTTCCCGCTTCAAAATCCGGTATACTACGTATCTACTGTCCTCACACCATGCAACTCACAATACCCACATTATCAAAAGACAGCATACGCGGTCTTCATGGAATCCCTGAAACTACAACACTACTTTCAAGAGTGTTCAATTACGGTGGCCTCTGAAGTACCACCCAACGATATAATAAATAACTGCGATGCCACAGGCCGGATTGCTAAATGGGCCATCGAGCTCCTCCCGTTTGAGATTATATATAAACCACGGTGAGCCATTAAATCGCAAGTACTGGCTGACTTCGTCGCCGAATGGACAAAAGCCGTACTCCTTAAAGAGTATGACGCGTACTCCAATTGGATCATGCACTTTGATGGCTCTAAGATGCTGGCTGGTCTGGGAGCGGGCGTGGTCCTGACATCCCCTGCTGGAGATACAGTCCAATACGTACTCCAAATACTATACACAGACTCCAACAATGCAGCCGAATACGAGGCTCTGTTGCACGGTCTTCGGATGGCAGTCTCCATGGGTATTCAATGCCTAGAAGTGTGTGGGGACTAGAACCTCGCAATATCTCAAATAAATGGAGATTTCGATGCCAAGGACCCAAAAATGGCGGCTTATTGTAATGTCGTCCTCAAAATGTCAGCTCAGTTCGAGGGGCTTGAATTTCATCATGTGGTTCGATAAAACAACCAAGCGGCGGATATCCTTGCCCGCATCGGTGCTAAGCGCGATCCTGTCCCACCTAATATCTTCTCGGAAAGGCTGTTCAAGCCATCCGTGGTGTGGCAAGGGGAGACCGGCAATACTAGTCCAGATCCGATCACAACCCCAGAGCCCGAACACTCTGACATAATTGGAGGCTCCGCCACCGAAATAACACCTTCGGCCCACGTAATCATGGCTGTCATCGCCCCCTGGACCGAACTCTTCTTAGCCTACCTAAATAGGCAAGAACTCCCCGGAGACCAAAATGAGGCACGTTGCATTGTGCGGCGCTCTAAAGCCTACAAGGTCCACGAGGGAGAGCTTTGTAAGAAAAGCGCTACCGGAGTACTCCAAAGATGTATCTCCGAAGAGGAAGGGCGACAACTCTTGGCCGAAATTCATGCTGGACTAGGCGGCCAGCACACCGCAGCTCGGGCCCTTGTAAGCAAGGCCTTCCATACAGGTTTCTACTGGCCGATAGCCCGAGCAGACGCACTGGACCTCGTCCAACATTGCGTCGGTTGCCAGCTTTTCGCCAACCAAAGCCATATGCCACCTACCGCACTCCAAACAATCCCCATAACTTGGCCCTTTGCGGTCTGGGGCTCGATATGGTCGGACTCCTTAAAGGAGGAAGCCATAAGGAAAAATACCTGTTGGTCATGGTGGATAAATTCACCAAATGGATAGAGGCCAAACCAGTTAAAACGGCCGAATCCGGACCAGTGATAGACTTCATTTCAGGGGCCGTGCACCGTTACGGTGTCCCCCACAGCATCATCAACGATAATGGCTCCAACTTCACAGCCGATGAGGTGAAAACTTGGTGCGGCAACATGGGCATTAATCTGGACTACGCCTCCGGCTATCATCCCCAAACAAACGGTCAAGTCGAACGAGCAAATGGTCTTATTATGATCGGCATCAAACCCAGACTAGTGCGATCCCTGAAGGAATCAGACACGCACTGGGTCGAGGAGCACGACTCCGTACTATGGGGACTGTGGACCACACCGAATCGCACTACCGGATACACACCATTCTTCATGGTGTACGGCGCAGAGGCGGTATTGCCCTGCGATATCATTCATGACTCACCTCGAGTGCGCATGTATGAAGAGAGAGAAGCCGAACATGATTGGCAGGACATTTTACATGCCATGGAGGAGGAGCATGATGTCGCAAAAGCCTGTTCCTCATTCTATCAGTAACAGGCTTGAAGGTATCAAAGCAAAGAAGTACGGGCCAAAACTTATAATGTTGGCGAACTCGTTCTACGCCTACCGGAGAAGAAAAAGGACAAGCTCAAGCCCAAGTGGGAGGGACCATTCATCATTGATAAAGCTCTCACCGGAAGAGCGTACCGCCTACATGATGCATCAGATAATCGACTCGAGCCGAACCCATGGAACACAGCCAAACTCCGAAGATTCTACGCCTAGCGCCGAACTCTCTGTTCGTCTCCTTCCCTTCGGCTTTTTTATATATATACTCTCTCTTTTTTTATGGCTGTCGGTGTCAAAACTGGTGGATCTCGAGTAGGGGGTCCCGAACTGTGCGTCTAGGCGGATGGTAACAGGAGACGAGGGACACAATGTTTTACCCAGGTTCGGGCCCTCTTGATGGAGGTAAAACCCTACGTCCTGCTTGATTAATATTGATGATGTGTATTACAAGAGTGGATCTACCACGAGATCAAGGAGGCTAAAACCCTAGAAGCTAGCCTATGGTATGATTGTTGTAATGGATGTTGTGTCCTACGGACTAAAGCCCTACGGTTTATATAGACACCGGAGGGGGCTAGGGTTACACAGAGTCGGTTACAATGGTAGGAGATCTACATATCCGTATTGCCAAGCTTGCCTTCCACGCCAAGGAAAATCCCATCCGGACACGGGACGAAGTCTTCAATCTTGTATCTTCATAGTCTTGGAGTCCGGCGGACGATGATAGTCCGGATGTCCGGACACCCCCTAGTCCAGGACTCCCTCAGTAGCCCCTGAACCTGGCTTCAATGACGATGAGTCCGGCGCGCATAATGTTCGGCATTGCAAGGCGGGTTCCTCCTCTGAATAATCCATGGAAGATTGTGAACACCTGGATAGTGTCCGGCTCTGCAAAATAAATTCCACATTCCACCGTAGAGAGAATAATATATACACAAGTTCAATCTGCTGACGTGTTTTGCGGCATGACGTCACACCACTACCAATCCTTTACTTGCATCATTTTTTATTATACCGCCTCAGCGCGTTTAGCGAAGCGGTTTCCTTGGCACGTCATGTCGAAGCAGAGATTGTGTTCCCCTTATTCCAGGATCCTCATCAATACAGACGTGGGTAACCCAACCGCGCCCATCGCCACGCCTCCTCTATCGAAGGCGAGTCCCGAACGGTCACGGAGACGGCTCTTGGTATTCTCCCTCTTTATAATAGGACCAAGGCTCGTTTATTTTCTTCAATCTTCCACCGAATCTTCTCCTTGCTCGAAGTTCCAACACCCAGAGCCCCAGATTCGAGCGCTTCGGACCTTCAACAATGTCCGGCTCCGACCTTCAGGGCCGGTGGATGCCCTCCTCCGTTACGGAGGAGGACGTGCTAAAGCTGCGAGAAGCCAAGTACCTGTCCTATGAGATTTCGCACAGGTTGCCCGCCGAAGGGCAGGCCATCCCCACCCCGAGCCCGGCGAGTATGTCGTCTTTGTATCCCACCTCCGTCGGGGTTTAGGCTTCCCGACGGATCCTTTTGTGAGAGGGCTCATGTTTTACTATGGGTTGGACTTCCACGACTTGGCTCCGGAGTCCATCCTCCATATTTCCGCGTTTATTGTCGTCTGCGAAGCCTTCCTCCGCGTCACCCCCCACTTCGGCCTGTGGCTGAAGACCTTCAATGTGGAGTCGAAGATGATCGGGGGGCGTCAAGCAGAGTGCGGCGGGGCGGCCGTAAGCAGGAGGGCCGATGCCCCGTGGCCCGAGGGCTCCTTCCAAGAGGAGCTCGGCTTGTGGCAGCGGGAGTGGTTCTATATCACCGCTCCGAAGGGCAGCAGGCAGAAGCCGCCGCCCTTATTCCGCTCGGGACCTCCTCAACGGTTGATGTTGTGGGTCAACCAAGGGCTCAACTGGGGGCCGCCAAAGGACGTGCCCCTTCTGCAGGGCCGGATTCGAGACCTCCAAGCGAGGGAGATCGATCTGGTAGTGGTAATGCAGGTCATGCTGATTAGGCGTCTCCTGCCCTGCAAACGCCGCCCCCTCTGGCTGTGGTAGTTTAATCCGGAGGGACCACGGATTCTTCAACACTTCATGGGTATGACACCCGTGGAGATGTACAAATTATTCTTCGGACCACAAGTGGCGTGTCCGGAATTAACCGAGGATGCTGGCCTAAGCTGCAATCGCCCGGATACACAAGTAAGTAGCTCCGAATCCGGACATACCGTCTGTTTGCCTTTCTATAATTCGCCTTTTAACCCGTTGCCCCTTAACAGGAGTGGATAGCGCAAGCAAAGCTGATACGGTGTCCGGCCCCCCTCCCTGAGACTGTGTCGGATCCCATGCTGGTCAGGATGTTGGAGGTTGCGCCTTCGTAAGAAGGCAAAGGGGAAAATAGGGGAGCTACCGCCTCACCCAAGGAGGCTCTTGAAGAAGAGGGGATCGAGAATCCCTCCCTCCAGGGGGAGAAGAGGACCGCCTCCGAAGATCCGGAGGCTAAAGCCCCTAAGCGGGGGAAGAAGTCTTCACCAGAGGGTGCTGCGTGCGGGGAGGTCCCGGCCGCACAGTCTTGCCTAAAGAATCAGCCCTCCAGTGAGCCGTAAGTAGAAAGAAAGGGGGGTTCGGTGATAAGAGACATCCCTATTTGTGCTTCTGAGGATAACCGAAGTTTTTACCTTTGTAGTTTGGATCTCCGACCTTCTCAGATGAGCTCGTCTTCGGGGGACCTTCGTTCGGAGATGATGGAGAGCGAAACGCCTCCGTCTGCTGCGCCGTCGGATAGGGCGGACGAGCCTGAAGTGTCATCACGGAGGGTATCCCCGAGCCCGGCAGAGCCGAAGAGTTCGGCGCCGACTAGTGTTCGGCCGGGGGAGCTGAAGGATCTGCTTGAGAGGGCGTCCATCTCAGAAGATCACCATGCATTGATGAATATGGTGATTGGAAGGATTTCGTCCACCGAAAGCGGATTGCATAATACCGTCAGGAGTTTGCTGGCGGGATTTGAGGTACGTAAAAATGACATACCTTTTGGCAGTTTTGCACATGGAAGTGCACCCTGTATAGATAGTAGCCCCTGAGACTCGGTAGGTTGTCGAAAGCGACAGCGTGCCGAGGATCAAAATCGCAGGTTTCAATCTTTGTCGTTCCTATGCAGGTGGCGGATCGTCCGGGGGCCGGCCGGACTGATGGATTTGCCAAACTAAAGCGGCAACTCGACGTTGCGGATGCGGACATCGCGCTAGTCAACAGGCGACTTGACGAGTCGCAAGGTAAAAAAAATTTCCCCGCAGTCACCTTGTAAGGGAGCCGAAGCCCATCTCTTATAATATTTGTGCTTGAGCAGATGGTGCTGCTACTGTGGAGAGCCTTTGGGCCAAACTTGCTCAAGCCAAGGAGCAAGCCAGAAGGAGTAATGCGGCGGCCTTGAGGGCGGCCGAGGAGTTAGAAGTCGAAAGGGCTGCACACTGCCGAAGCATGGAAGAGATGGCCGAAATGGCCGTGAAGTTGAAAGATGCTACCGACCGCACTAAGGCTCTTGAAAAGGAGCGCCTATCGAAGCGAGAAGACCTGGGGAAGGCCACCGCCGAAGCCAAGGACGCCCGATCTGCAATGCGGGCTATAAAGGAGGAGCTGCGCCAGGCCAGAGACATTGTGGCTGGCAAGCCCTTTCTGCTGCGCCGAAGGTTTACGGATCCTAAGTATGCTCAACTTGGCCAGCTGTGGGGTCTGGAGGATCCTTTTATGGACTTAGCGGCAAGTGCGGCGGATGCTGTTGTGCACTTCCGGAGCCAGAAGGATCACAAGACAGAAGAGCTGTTTTGGTCTCAATTCCATAGTCCGGATCGTTCACTTCCGCTGACCGATTGGTTGGCCGAATGGGCTGAGCTGAATAGGTTGTCCGGGCTTGCCATGACGGATATCGTGACTCATGTCTGGCCGAATAGGCCCAAGCCGAAGAGCTATTTTGGCTTGTTGCAACAATTTCTTGGGGCGGTGCCGCATATCAAGGCGATGAAGCGGTCAGCCTGCATAGAGGGAGCACGGATGGCACTTGCCCGTGTGAAGACACACTGGACGGGGATGGATGCCGCCGCTATTGCGACCCAGGGTTCGGATGAGAACCGGTTACCTGCCGAGCACTATTTTGGGGAAGTTCTACGTGGTGCTCGTATAATAGAGTCGCAGTGCTCGAAAAATGTCACGTTCAAATGAACGTTTTATCTTGTAAAACAATGTTTATGATATAGGCACTTTTTTACTTGTGCGTTCAAGTATTGAAATATCTCCTGTGCGGCCGTTTATGTATACGTATGTATAACCTGAAAGATGGCAGTCGTCGGCTTCAGCCCCCACGCACAAGGTGCGGGGGTGTTCGCAAAAATAGCGCATTTCACACTTAATCCGACGTCTCGGTCCTGTTTAAGGAGGTGGTAGCGTAGAAAACGAGGCAACCGGACTATAATGCTTTATTACTTTCACTTAGCCATTGGAGTTCGAGGGTGGGACTACGATATAGCCCCTGGGGGCACCGCGCTCTCCGAATTCGGGGCGCGTATGTGCCTAACCGGGAAGCGGTCCTTCATCGAAGCAGAGGAATTCTAAACATTCCAGTGGTCGATCGAGTGGTTGACCAGTCTCTCGCTGTATCATGACAGTCAGTTTTCGGCTTTCTCTACTGAGGTGCTCGCCCAGCCGAACTGGGGCACAATCGCAGTAGTTCTCCTGGTGTCGCGTTAGCCGATGATACAGAACGTAAGGCAGCAAAACACAGGAGCCGGGCAAACCCAACATTTTACCAAAGACATGATTCGGAGCTGATGCATATAAGGCCTAACTCGAGACGCCGAACACTCCCTAAGGTGTTCAGTCTTTTATAATAACGGGCGAAATAATGCCCTAAGTCCCTTGTGTCCAGGTACGGGCGAGGTCCTCTGACGCGGCCGATGCCAAAACGTTAGTATCCTCTCTGGTTATCATGAAAAACCAGGGGATTATAGCAACAAGAGACAGTAAAAAAAAGGTTTACGCATGGTCTTAATCTGAAAAGAATCCTAGCAACGGGTCCCTACTGCACGTCTGCGCCTATGTCTCCGTTGTGCCGTTATCCTGGACGGGTGTGCACGGTGTTCATCTGTAAAAAGAGAGGAACTTACAAAGAAATCGTGCGAAAAGTGCATAAAGATTAAAATATTAATAAATTAATAAAGCTGAGCCTATATTAGCCCATTGTTTCTTATATGCGCAGCCCCCTGTGAAGGGGTGTGCGGCTAGGGAGCCCCTAGCTTATTTATGCCGGACTCGTCTAGCCGTGTCCGGGGTCTTTTAGTGACCCTCTTAATGAAATGATGCCTCGTGGACCGGGCATTTTGAGTGTAAGAGACGCGTAATGTGGTATTGCATTAAAGCGGACAAAAGCTTCACGCCCCAATAGTGCTTGATAGCTACTTTTGAATGGGGCGACATGGAAGATTAGCTTTTCGCGTCGGAAGTTGTCCGGTGACCCGAACACATCTTCTAGTAATAAGGAGCCTGTGCACTTGGCGTAAGGGCCTGGCGTCACTCCTTTAAAGGAAGTCCGGCTATGTCAAATTTTAGTAAGGTCTATCCCCAACTTGCGGATTGTGTTCGGATATACCAGGTTTAAATCGCTGCCGCCATCCATCAGAACTTGTGTAAATTGTAGTCCGTCGATTATAGGATCCAATATCAGAGCAGTCCATCCTGCGTTCCGAATGCTTCTGGAATAATCCAGGTGGTCGAAAGTGACTGGTTTTGACATCCAACTTCGGGGTTCCGCTGGGGTGGACCGTGCGACACTTATTTTAACGGGTGCCGCATTGTTTTTCCATAATATCACATGAAGTGAGTTCACTGTTTTGACTTCTTGTGGGAAAGTCTTTTGTTTTCCGGTGCTCTGCTGGTGGGGTTTATCATCATCCTCGCTTGATGCATCGAGCCCCTTGTGTTCGGCGTTAAGTCGGCCGGACTGTTTGAAAACCCAGCAATCTCGGTGGGTGTGGTTTGCAGGCCTTCCGGGGGTACTGTGGATTTGACATATCCGATCCAAAATTTTGTTTAAGTTGGATAGCTCATCACTGTTGTCCTTAAGAGGCAGTGTTTTGTTGCTTGGCCGCGAGCTTTTGAATCCGGCGTTGACC
Organism: Triticum timopheevii; assembly: GCA_963921465.1. NCBI lineage: Eukaryota > Viridiplantae > Streptophyta > Magnoliopsida > Poales > Poaceae > Triticum > Triticum timopheevii. Next base: position 180,152,056 of record OY997266.1, read on the forward strand.
GCCGTATTCTTTGGGCTTTTTTTTATTCCGGCGCTGAACCTTTCTGCGCCGTGATTTGCCATTTCCATCTCTGATCTCGGATGTACTCAGGTCGTTGGTGCTGCATCTTGCTAGCCAGCTGTCCTCCCCCGCGCAAAAGCGGGTCATGAGGCTTGTTAGCGTGGCCATTGTCCTCAGCTTCTCTTGGCCGAGGTGTCTGGCGAGCCATTCGTCACGGACGTTGTGTTTAAAGGCTGCTAAGGCTTCCGCGTCCGGACAGTGGACTATTTGGTTCTTTTTGGTAAGGAACCTGTTCCAGAATTTGCGCGCTGACTCTCCGGGCTGTTGAGTTATATGACTTAGATCGTCTGCATCCGGAGGGCGGACATAAGTCCCTTGAAAATTTGTTCTAAACACGTCCTCGAGCTCTTCCCAACTTCCAACAGTGTTTTCTGGGAGGCTTTTGAGCCAATGCCGAGCTGGCCCTTTGAGCTTGAGGGGTAGATATTGTATGGCGTGGAGATCATCTCCTCTAGCCATGTGTATGTGTAGTATGTAATCCTCTATCCAGACTCCAGGGTCTGTTGTTCCGTCGTATGCCTCTATGTTTATGGGTTTGAACCCTGCTGGAAATTCATGATCCAGCACCTCATCGGTGAAACATAGTGGGTGTGCGGCGCCCCTGTATTTGGGTGTGCCGCTGTCTTCGAACACTTGGCGTGTTGTGATGCTTCCTGGGCCCCTCTTTTTTGGCCCGTAAATGGACCTGGCTGGGCCATCTGTTTTCCCAGGATCATGAGTCGGCTTGAGTGCGGCGCCGCTTGTCGCTTTTGGCCTGTCATCTGGTCGTCTATCCGGCCAGGCGGCTTCTTTAATTTTTGACTGTGGTGGCTATATGGCTTCCTCGTCAAATTCTGGCAGCAGCTTGCGCTTCGGGTAGCTCTTTGATTGATGGCCATTGCCATATTTGTCTGCGGTCTTGAGTACTTTGCTCCACCTCATTCTGAGTTTGTCTTCCGCTGTTTTGAGCTTCCGTTTTTCCTTCTTCAAGCTTCTTGCGGTGGCGATGAGTCTTTTGTGAAGGTTCTTATGCTCCGGTGGTGTGTCCGGCGTGAGGTCGTCCGGACTATTGGTTTCGCCGGGGATGGATTGATTATCCGATTCGTCCTGTTCGGACGGTTGCTTGGTTGCATGTTTGTCGTCCACTGGTTTGCCCTGCTCTATTGCTGGGTCATTAGGAAAGCTGTTTTTACCGGGGCGGGGTTTAGGGAGGCGCTTGCGTCGCTGCTTTGGATGTTTATCGGCGGGATTATCCTTTGCCGCGCCCCGTTGTTCCTCGTTATCGCTTCCTTTTGGGGTATCCACCATATATACGTCATGTGTTGAGGTGGTCTTCCAGTGCTCTGTAGGCGCTGGTTCTTGATCGTCTCCGGCATCGTCGTCCATACCGCCGATGTCCTCGGTGTTGTAGTCTAGCATGTCTGTTAAATCGTCGACAGTGGCTACAAAGTGGGTGGTGGGTGGGGCTTGAATTTCTTCGTCGTCCGCATCCCAACCATCCTGGCCGTGATCTGGCCAGGGCTCTCCGGATAGCGAGAGATGCTTTAGCGAATTTAGGATGTCGCCAAAGGGTGAGTGTTGAAAAATGTCCGCGGCGGTGAACTCCATGATCGGCGCCCAATCAGATTCCATTGGTAGGGGCGCAGGAGGTTCGGAGTCCGGCAGGGAGTCCGACACCTCAGAGTCATGAGCTTTACAAGGGACAAGGTTAGTGTTCGGCTCCATCGCCGTGGAAGTTGCAGCCCCCGAGGCGGTGTCTAGCCACGGTCCTCGATCTGCGTGATCGGCTCCGGACTAAGGGCCGGAGGGGATTCGTGTGCGGCCACCAAGGTACTGTCCGGCGGCAGAGCTAGATCATGCCCATCGCGACAGCGCGGCACGCTCGGCCGTGGCTCGAGTCTGTCGAAGATCAAGTCCCCGCGGATATCCGCCGTGAAGTTTAGGCTTCCAAATCTGACCTGACGGCCAGGGGCGTAGCTTTCGATCTGCTCCAGATGGCCAAGTGAATTGGCCCGCAGTGCGAAGCCGCCGAACACGAAGATCTGTCCGGGGAGAAAAGTCTCCCCCTGGACAGCGTTGTTATTGATTGAAGAAGCCATCAAGCCTGTCGGTGACGACACAGAGGAACTCTTAATGAAAGCACCAATGTTGGTGTCAAAACCGGCGGATCTCAGGTAGGGGGTCCCGAACTGTGCGTCTAGGCGGATGGTAACAGGAGACGAGGGACACAATGTTTTACCCAGGTTCGGGCCCTCTTGATGGAGGTAAAACCCTACGTCCTGCTTGATTAATATTGATGATGTGTATTACAAGAGTGGATCTACCACGAGATCAAGGAGGCTAAAACCCTAGAAGCTAGCCTATGGTATGATTGTTGTAATGGATGTTGTGTCCTACGGACTAAAGGCCTCCGGTTTATATAGACACCGGAGGGGGCTAGGGTTACACAGAGTCGGTTACAATGGTAGGAGATCTACATATCCGTATTGCCAAGCTTGCCTTCCACGCCAAGGAAAGTCCCATCCGGACACGGGACGAAGTCTTCAATCTTGTATCTTCATAGTCTTGGAGTCCGGCGGACGATGATAGTCCGGCTGTCCGGACACCCCCTAGTCCAGGACTCCCTCAATGGCCCTAAAAGCTTTATGTGTGACTCGACTACGCACTCCAGACGCGCTATGCACGCTCACTATACCTGGGGGCTTCTTATACAGAAGCTTAATATAATTATTTTCAGGGCAACACGCCCACTGCATATGCGTCACTTTTCCAAATGTACCTTTTCTTCACCATTATATGCATCGATGTGAATTAAGTTTTGGCCAAGTTGGGTTGTGATACGTCTCCAACGTATCTATAATTTATGAAGCATTCATGCTATTTTATTATCTGTTTTGAATGATTACGGGCTTTATTATACACTTTTATATTACTTTTGGGACTAACCTATTAACCGGAGGCCCAGTCCATATTGTCGTTTTATTGCTTGTTTTAGTATTTCGAAGAAAAGGAATATCAAACGGAGTCCAAACGGAATGAAACCTTCGGCAGCGTGATTTTCGGGAAGAATATGATCCTGGAGACCTGGAGTTCACGTCAGAAGATCCTCAAGGAGGCCAGGAGATAGGGGGAGCCACCCCTACTGGGCACGCCCCTTGTATCGTGGGCCCCTCGAGCACCCCCCCGACCGACTTCTTTCGCCTATATAGTCCCACGTACCCTAAAAACATCCACGGAGAAGATAGATCGGGAGTTCCGCCGCCGCAAGCCTCTGTAGTCACCAAAAACCTCTCGGGAGCCCATTCCGGCACCCTGCCAGAGGGGGAACCCATCACTGGTGGCCATCTTCATCATCCCGGCGCTATCCATGACAAGGAGTGAGTAGTTCACCCTCGGGGCTGAAGGTATGTACCAGTAGCTATGTGTTTGATCTCTCTCTCTCTCTCTCTCTCTCTCTCTCTCGTGTTCTCTCTATGGCACGATCTTGATGTATCGCGAGCTTTGTTATTATAGTTGGATCTTATGATGTTTCTCCCCCTCTATTCTCTTGTGATGAATTGAGTTTCCCTCTTGAAGTTATCTTATCGGATTGAGTCTTTGATTTGAGAACACTTGATGTATGTCTTTCCGTGTTTATCGGTGGTGACAATGGGATATCACGTGCCACTTGATGTATGTTTTGGTGACCAACTTGAGGGTTCTGCCCATGAACGTATGCATAGGGGTTGGCACACATTTTCTTGACTCTCCAGTAGAAACTTTGGGGCACTCTTTGAAATACTTTGTGTTGGTTAGATGAATTTGAGATTGTGTGATGTATATCGTAAATCATGCCCATGGATACTTGAGGTGACAATGGAGTATCTAGGTGACATTAGGGTTTTCGTTGATTTGTGTCTTAAGGTGTTATTCTAGTACGAACTCTTTAATAGATCGATCCGAAAGAATAACTTTGTGAAAGTGCTAGTTATCGACTAGAGGGGGGTGAATAGGCGATTCTTATGAAAGTCTTCAAAACATGGAAGTTCCGAAAACAAACACAAAAACAGGACCTATCAACATGCAGCGGAAGATGAACTACACTAGACAAGCCATAGTCAGACAAGTATGAAACTAAAGCATGATGACTGATAGCAGCTAGGTAGTAGGATCAGGATGGAAGATAGTATGAAGCCAATCAGAACAAGTAGTCACTTAGTGAAGTCAAACATGCATAGCAATCAGGCAATGGCTTCATAAAGACAAACTGTAAGTAAGGAGAGTAAGAGATAGAACCAGTGTGTTGAGAAGACAAGGATTTGTTTGACCAGTTCCAGTTGCTGTGACAACTGTACGTCTGGTTAGGGAGGCTGAGATTGAACTCAAAAGACCGTGTCTTCACCTTATTCCCCTTGAGCTAAGGACACACAATCCTCCCCCAATCACTCTGGTAAGTCTTCAAGGTAGACTTCCAGACCTTCACAGACTTCATTCACCGACAATCCACAATTACTCTTGGATGCTCAGAACGCGACGCCTAACCAGCTAGAGGATTCACAGTCCTCAAGTGTAACAAGTCTTCAGATCACGCGGATAGAAAGACTTCAGTGATGCTAAACACTCTTTGGGCTCTGGGTGTTTTGGGCTTTGTCCTCACAAGGATTTCTCTCTCAAACTCTTCGGAGGTGGGTTGCTCTCAACGACAAAAGCCATGCACTAACTCTGAGCAGCCACCAATTTATGGTGTAGGGGTGGGCTATTTATATCCACGGGCAACCCGACCTGATTTGTCCAAAATGACCCTGGGTCACTAAGGAACTGACACGTGTCACAATGGTCAGATTTCAAACACACGCGACAGCTTGACTTGGGCTACAAGTAAAGCAGACTTATCCGACTCTGGATAAGATTTGCTCTCATTGTCTTCGCTCGAAGACATAGGATTGTGGTTGAGCATCACATCAGTCACTCTGACTTTGTTCACTTGGACCCCACTTAACAGTGCGGTGGTTCCTATGACTCAACAACGAAACTACTAAGTCTTCACGCTCCATAGTCTTCACTCAATGTCTTCATCTGTCATAGTCTTCAATGTGAATATCTTCACGTACCACCATTATCTTCAATGTCTTCATATAATTTTAGGGGTCATGACCGGTAGGTAAACCGAATCAAATAGGGACTACTACCTGTGTTATCCTGCAATTCTCACAAACACATTAGTCCCTCAACCACATTTGTCGTCAATACTCCAAAACCAAACTAGGGTGGCACTAGATGCACTTACACTTTGAGGTGTTTTCGTACCCTACCATAATCTCTTCATTTGTTCTCCGCTATTAGTGGCTTTGGAGTGACTCTTTGTTGCATGTTGAGGGATTGTTATATGATCTATCTATGTTATTATTGTTGAGAGAACTTGCACTAGTGAAAGTATGAACCATATGCCTTGTTTCCTATCATTGCAATACCTTTACGCTCACTTTTATCATTAGTTACCTTGCTGTTTTTATATTTTCAGATTACAAAAACCTATATCTACCATCCATATTGCACTTGTATCACCATCTCTTCGCTGAACTAGTGCACCTATACAATTTACCATTGTATTGGGTGTGTTGGGGACACAAGAGACTCTTTGTTATTTGGTTGCAGGGTTGCTTGAGAGAGACCATCTTCATCCTACGCCTCCCATAGATTGATAAACCTTAGGTCATCCACTTAAGGGAAATTTGCTGCTGTCCTACAAACATGTGCACTTGCAGGCCCAAAAACGTCTACAAGAAGAAGGTTGTGTAGTAGACATCAAGCTCTTTTCTGGCGCCGTTGCCAGGGAGGCTAGGTAAGCGGCACTCACACCCCGTCAACTAAGCTCTTTTCTGGCGCCGTTGCCTGGGAGGTGAGCGCTTGAAGGTATATCTTTAGATCTTGCAATCGAATCTTTTTGTTTCTTGTTTTATCACTAGTTTAGTTTATAAAAGAAAACTACAAAAAAAATGGAATTGATTTTGTCTCATACGCTTCGTCTTTCTAATATCTTTCGTGAGTATGATGGAAAGGAAAATTGTGCTCAAGTGCTACAAGAAGAATGCATTAGAATGTTTGATACATAATCTTTGTGTGATGAGCATGATTTCAATGTTGTTAGTATGAATTCCTTGAATATCCATGATGCTAATGATATGCAAAGCCACAAGCGTGGGGAAGCTATGTTTGATGAATATGATATTTTTAGTCCCCCAAGCTTTGATGAGCAAATTTATTTTGATGATAGCATGCCTCCTATTTATGATGATTATATTGATGAAAGTGGGTTTGGAAGAGTGTCAACTTTAGGAAGTAGCGATCCCACTATTTTGGAGGATGTTGAATCTTATTGTGATGAACATGAAAGTGGATTTGGAAGAGTGTCAACTTTATTTAGTGATGATTCCACTATTTCGGAAGAGGTTCCAATTGATTATGAGAATAAAGTTGCTATCTATGATGATTATTGTGATGACTTGTATGCTATTAAGAATAATGATAACCATGAAACTTGTCATCATGATTTTAGTTTTCAATTGGATTATGCCTCACATGATAATTATTTTGAGTTTGCTCCCACTACTATTCATGAGAAGAAATTTCCTTATGTGGAGAGTAGTAAATTTTCTATGCTCGTAGATCATGAAAAGAATGCTTTAGGTGCTGGTTATATTGTTGAATTCATTCATGATGCTACTGAAAATTATTATGAGGGAGGAATATATGCTTGTAGGAATTGCAATAATGTCAAGTTTCCTCTCTATGTGTTGAAAATTTTGAAGTTATGCTTGTTTTACCTTCCCATGCTAGTTGATTATTATTCCCATAAGTTGTTTGCTCACAAAATCCCTATGCATAGGAAGTGGGTTAGGCTTAAATGTGCTAGACATATGCTTCATGATGCTCCCGTTATGTTTCAGTTCTTATCTTTTATGAGAGCATCATTGTCATCATCATGCCTAGATGAAAAGGCAATAAAGAAAAGCGCTTGTTGGGAGACAACCCAATATTTATCATTACTGTTTTTGTGTGTTCACATGATTATGCTACTGTATTAATCATGTTTTATAGCTTTTTCTTCAATAAAGTGCCAAGTAAGACCTTTAGGATGGCTTACGGTGATAGTTGTGTTGATCCTGCTGAAAATCGGAAACTTTTACACCCAGTAAATTAGTTTTGTGAATTCACAGAAACGTGCTTATGATCTGATTCTGTTTCCTCTGGACTGGTACACAAATTTCTTAGGACTTCCTAATTTGGTAGGACTTTTGGAGTTCCATAAGTATACGTTTGATACAGATTACTACAGACTGTTCTGTTTTTGACAGATTCTGTTTTCTATGTGTTGTTTGCTTATTTTGATGAATCTATGGCTCGTATTAAGTGGTATGAACCATAAAGAAGTTGGAATACAGTATATATTACACAAATATGAATTTAGAATGAGTTCATTACATTACATAAGTGGTGGTTTTATTTTCTTATACTAACGGAGCTTACGAGTCTTCTGTTGAGTTTTGTGTTGTGAAGTTTTCAAGTTTTGGGTAAAGATTCGATGGACTATGGAATAAGGAGTGGCAAGAGCCTAAGCTTGGGGATGCCTAAGGCATCCCAAGGTAATATTCAAGGACAACCAAGAGCCTAAGCTTGGGGATGCCCCGGATGGCATCCCCTCTTTCGTCTTCGTTCATCGGTAACTTTACTTGGAGCTATATTTTTATTCTCCACATGATATGTGTTTTGCTTGGAGCGTCATTTTCTTTTGTTAGTATTTGCTTACTGTTATTTCGAATAGTGTTTTGCATCTTTATTTTCAATAAAAATATCAAGGATAGCCTTTGCCATGCTTATTTTGCTAGTATACATGTTGCTGTTTTAAAACAGAAAGTTTACCGCTGTTGCAAAAATTCCCTAGAAAAGTCAGAGCATGACATAATGTTGAAACTTTTTGCATAATGAGCTCTGATAAATTTACTACAGTGGACATTTTCTCTCATAATTTTTGGAGTTAGGGAAGTATTGATACTCTTGCATTCTTTACAGACTGTACTGTTTTGGCAGATTGCTGTTATGTTTGCATTGTTTGCATATGTTTGCTTGTTTAATGATTCTATTTGAGGATAGGAGTATTAAATATACAGAGGCATTTAATATGCAATGTTGAATAATAATTTTAGTGGTTTGTTACAGTAGAAAATGATAAGATTTTGCATTGGTTTATACTAACCTATCTCATGAGTTCTTGTTGATTTTGGTGTGGATGAAGCAATTGATAAAAAGAGAAACCATGATATGAGAGGAATTAAGGAGACAGAAAAGTTCAAGCTTGGGGATTCCCAAGGCACCCCAATATAAAATTTCAAGAAGTCTCAAGCATCTATGCTTGGGGATGCCCCGTTAGGCATCCCACCTTTCTTCTTTAACAACTATCGGTTAGTATCGGTTGAATCTAAGTTTTTGCTTCTTCACATGAGGAAGAAGAAGAGGAAGAAGAAGAAGAAGAAGAAGAAGAGGAAGAGGAAGAAGAAGAAGAAGAAGAGGAAGAAGAAGAGGAAGAAGAAGAAGAAGAAGAAGAAGAAGAAGAAGAAGAAGAAGAAGAAGAAGAAGAAGAAGAAGAAGAAGAAGAAGAAGAAGAAGAAGAAGAAGAAGAAGAAGAAGAAGAAGAAGAAGAGGAAGAAGAAGAAGAAGAAGAAGAGGAAGAAGAAGAAGAAGAAGAAGAAGAAGAAGAGGAAGAAGAAGAAGAAGAAGAGGAAGAAGAAGAGGAAGAAGAAGACGAAGAAGAAGAAGAAGACGAAGAAGAAGAAGAAGAAGAAGAAGAAGAAGAAGAAGAAGATGATGAAGATGATGATGATGATGATGATGAAGAGTGTAATGCCCCGGATACAACTTTCCATATTCATAACTCCAACTCTTGCCTTTTCCGGAGATGCGATATGATATTTCCTTCGTGGTTGGGTTTTTGACTTTTGTTTTGCATTTTGTTCATGGCGTGCATCTCATCTCATAGCATCATGTGCACCGCATCCATATGTTTTCATAAAACCCGTATCCGCTCGTAGTTGCCGCGTCACTCTTTGCTTTCGTTGACTGTTCCGAGACCAATCGAGTTTTTGCTTCCCTCTTGACCCTGACCACCTAACCTCTCTTGCCAGCTCGCAGCACCCTCGTGTGCGTGTCCGAAACTCCCCTTGACCCGACCCGGACTATTGTTACCATTGTGTCAGGATCATCTCCAAACATCTATAAAACATCTCCGTTTTATTAATTGGACTCCCTAAGCCATTTTTTTCGGCCGTTTGATTTCGATCGGAGGGACTAAATACCCCTACCCAAATTCCACTTGCTATATAAACAGCCCAACCCTAATTTCTAGGGTAGCTGTCCCATCCTCCCTGTTGCCGCCGCCACACCACCTCCCACATCGGGATCCCCTCGCCCGATCTCCCTCGATCCACTCGCCCAGCCAACCAACCGAAGCCGCCACCATCCTCCTCGTTTTCTCCGCCAGGCCAATCACCTCGCTCCGACCATCTCCCTTGATTTCCGCCACCGCCCAAATCCCAGAGCTTCCTCCACCAACCAGGCCTCCACCTCTCCAGCAGCCAGCCTCTTCCCTGAGTTCCCCGCTCCCATGCGTGTCCAGCACCAAGGAAAGGAGCTTCCCCAGCCCCTCGACTCTAGCGCCCGGCCTCGACTGCAGCCGTCCCTGCCGGCGACCAGGAACCTCGCCCAGTCTCCTGGCCCGAGGCCCTCCTCCCTGCTCGATCTTGTGCTCGAGGCGCCCGAGTTCCTCGCCTGCTGTCCAACAGAAACGAGCAGGAGATCATCCATGGCGCCTCCTTGTGCTTCCTCTCGCTGCCCAAGATGAACGCCTCCATCCCTCGGCCTCGTGCCACCCGTTGCCCCTCGCCGGAGCAATACCAGCAGGACCAGCCCCGTCGCCCCTCTCCTTCCTTCCTCCACTTCTTCTCTCTCACTCCCTCTGATGGTGTCGCCGGGTCGCCGTTTTGCAGGAGCCTGCCGCCCATGGATCTCCTGGAGGATCCCGTCGCCTCCGCCTTGTTCCAGGGAGGGAAGCCCTCGCGCCCGCTCCTCCCGTCTGCCCGAGCGCCGCCGCCTCGCGACCCTGCATGCGTCGCCGCCGGCCTCTGCTTCCCCTGCATCCTCTGCTTCAAGCAGGAGGACGAGACGCGCCCCGACCCCTGCCTCGCCTTAGTTCTCGCCGGGTCGCCGTCTCACCGCCGGATCCCGTCGTCCCCGCCACCCACTTGTCGCCGGAGGTCGCCTCCTCGCCAAGTCCCTCACCGCGCCACCTCCCTGCTTCGCTCCTGCACGAATAGGACGACGAGCGCACGAGCAGCGCTCGCGTTGACCGCGTTGCCAGGCCCAACGCGCCCCAGCAGGCCTCCCTCCTCCACTGACCGGGCCTTGGCCCAGGGTGAGCAGCCCCGCCCCCTCTCCTGTGCACTTTTGGGCTGACCAGATTCGGCCCTATCCATGTTTTTTCCCGCGGAAGGATTTAGCTATTATTCCAGGATCTGCAGTTTTACAGAAAAACCCTCATGTTCATGCATTTAATAACTCATTAACCGTGCATCGGATTAAAATATTTTATATATGTAAAATGCTCAGAAATTTGTGTAGTTTAATAATATCCAACTTTCATCCATGTTTAAAATGTTTAAAATGCTGTTTGTTTAAATTTGCTCAAATGCCATGTTAAAATGATTTATTTCATAACTAAATAACCGTTGCTCCGTTTTAAATAAACTTTATATGTAAATGGGGTGGAAAAATGCCTAGTTTAACATGGTGCACTTTATTTTGCTGTTTAACAACATTAAAATATGTTTTAGGGCAGAACAGTACCGAATCAAAATATGCACATGGGGATTTTTCGGAATTGTTGTTTGTTGTTCCGGCCTCATTTAATCTTGCCTAAATAGTTAGTTTAATGATGCCTCACCTCTTGCCATGTTTAACAACATTTAATATTGTTGAGTAGTTTAAACGAGATGGACTAAATAATTGATGTGGCGTTTCGTCAATATGCAACTCGTTGCATATTGAGCTCCACTTAACTTGTAGCATTGTTTGTTGCACTTTGCCATGCCATGCCTCATTAAACCGGACATGCATCATACTTGATTGTGCATCATGCCATAATTATGTGATGGTCGTTTACCATGTTGTTTGCTTCTTTCCGATTTGCTTCTCTCGTTAGCTTCGGTTTCATTCCGGAGTTGTGAGGATTCGTTCGACTACTCCCATTCGTCTTCTTCATGGACTCGTTCTTCTTCCTTGCGGGATTTCAGGCAAGATGACCGCTACCCTGGATCTCACTACTATCATTGCTATGCTAGTTGCTTCGTTCTATCGCTATGCTGCCTTGCCTATCATTTGCTCTTCAAGCCTCCCCAAATTGCCATGAACCTCTAACCTTTGACACCCTTCCTAGCAAACCGTTGTTTGGCTATGTTACCGCTTTGCTCAGCCTCTCTTATAGCGTTGCTAGTTGCAGGTGAAGTTGAAGATTGCTCCATGGTGGACAGGAATATGTTGGGATATCACAATATCTCTTATATTATTAATGCATCTATATACTTGGTAAAGGGTGGAAGGCTCAGCCTTATGCCTGGTGTTTTGTTCCACTCTTGCCGCCCTAGTTTCCGTCATACCGGTGTTATGTTCCCGGATTTTGCGTTCCTAACGCGGTCGGGTGATTTATGGGACCCTCCTGACAGTTTGCTTTGAATAAAACTTGTCCAGCAAGGCCCAACCTTGGTTTTACCATTTGCCTCACCTAGCCCTTTTTCCCTTGGGTTTTCGGAGCCCGAGGGTCATCTTTATTTACCCCCCCCCCCCCCGGGCCAGTGCTCGTCGTGAGTGTTGGTCCAAACTGTCAGCCGCCGGTGGCCACCAGGGGCAACTCTGGGCTCGCCTACCGGAAGTTTGGACAATCCGGTGTGCCATGAGAACGAGATATGTGCAGCTCCTATCAGGATTTGTCGGCACATTCGGGCGGCTTTGCTGGTCTTGTTTTACCATTGTCGAAATGTCTTGTAAACCGGGATTCTGAGACTGATCGGGTCTTCCTGGGAGAAGGTCTATTCCTTCGTTGATCGCAAGAGCTTGTCATGGGCTAAGTTGGGACACCCCTGCAGGGTATAAACTTTCGAGAGCCGTGCCCGCGGTTATGTGGCAGATGGGAATTTGTTAATGTCCGGTTGTAGATAACTTGACACCAGATCTGAATTAAAACGCAGCAACCGCGTGTGTAGCCGTGATGGTCTCTTCTCGGCGGAGTCCGGGAAGTGAACACGGTTTCTGTGTTATGTTTGACGTAAGTAGGTGTTCAGGATCACCTCTTGATCATTTCTAGTTTCACGGTCGTTCCTTTGTTTCTCTTCTCGCTCTCATTTGCGTATGTTAGCCACCATATCATGCTTAGTCGCTGCTGCAACCTCACCACTTTACCCCTTCCTTTCCCATTAAGCCTTGCTAGTATTGATACCCATGGTAATGGGATTGCTGAGTCCTCGTGGCTCACAGATTACTACAACAACCGTTGTAGGTATAGGTTATGCGATGATCTTGACGCGAGAGCGATGCTTTCTTGCTTGAGCTCATCTTCTGCTTCTTCTTCGATCAGGGGATAGGTTCCAGGTCGGCAGCCTGGGCTAGCAGGGTGGATGTTGTTTGAGCTTCTGTTTGTGTTTCATCCGTAGTCGGATGTTGTTATTGTATGTTGTATTCATGTATTCATGTGGCGTTGTATGCCTCTTGTATGTATCCCCACTATTATGTAATTGTTGATGTAATGATATCCACCTTGCAAAAGCGTCTTCAAGACGCGCTTCTATCCTTGGTGGGACCTTCGAGTTCCTTTAGGATAGGGTGACATCTTGGGAGTGACAAGTTGGTATCAGAGCCTCGACCGACCATAGGAGCCCCCTTGATTGTTGGCCGTTGTTGAGTCTAGAAAAAAAACTATTTTGAGACTTAGGATTATATATATCGGAGAGTAGGATTCTTTTTACTCCTCAGCCCCCTTCGTCCCTCTGGTGACGACTCCTGACGTAGATGTTTTGTCTTTCCTCTCCTCAAATTTCACTAAAAAAAATTTTAGGATCACGCGGGTATCTTGGAATCGTTCCGATATTCTTATGACGAGAACATTGTTCTTGGTGCCTCCTGACATTTAGGGGTTGTGGCAGTGTCCCGGGGAGTTGAGCTCCGAGGTGTTGTCGTCATAATTTTATCGTTGCAGTTCTGGAATACCTGAGTTTTGCTGACATCGAAAATCTCTTTTATGCAGTTGTTGGTGAGATAACCTCGACGTCACCCAGTACTGGGGAGTTCGGGAGTATTGCCATAACTCGTATAACGGATGCTTTTCAAAGGTTGAGGTACACGATTTCCGGAGTTTTATTGGTTATGTGTTGATGGATGGATACAGCTGGATGTAGGGATTGTTAGTTTGGGTGAGATATATTGCTTCCCCTGTATCCCCAACACCAGATTGCATAACCAGAAAGTTTCGGGAGTTTATAGGTGGGAATTCAAGTAGCTCCTAGAATATCTTTCCGACAGATGCATGATATGGGATTGGGTAAATCTCTATCATATGTTTGTTTCCGGCTTATTCTGCAAGCCAATCCTTTGTTTTGTTTTATTTGTGGTATTCGAGTTGCTTCGAAGTCAAATGTTGAATCAATACCTTTCCTAAACGGTGTTCTCATATTGCTATGTGAATACTAATCCCTTTTGATCATCGAGAGTGTCATGACAATTCTTCTCTAACCGGCGTGATTCTCTCCAGGCTAATACTATCATTTTTCCCATTCGCAATATCAATTCTAAGTTTCCCGACGGTGTTTGTTTCATCCGTCCCCAAGTTTCCTTTGTTTTCCCGCCCTCTCACCCTTTTTCTTCAAGGACTCAGATTTATTCATCAAGTATCCATTTATTCATGTGAAGTCTCTTCACTCTTTTCAATCAATGTTCTTATTCGGTGATTTCCCATGAAGATGCTCAACAGTTTCAAGTTCATCATCCTTCATTGTTGTTTCTTCTCCGGTGGTTCCAATTCAAGCTTTCGATATTCATCATATTCCTTTCCTCGTTTCTAATTCTTTCTCATGCTGATGCACCTCTTAATCATTCACTTCTTCCTATTCATTTGTTCTGGAGTGCTGAAGATATCTCACAAGACTTGTGTTTCCATTCTCAATCCGTTCAAGATATTTCGAGGTTGTTATCTCATTCAAGCCATTTAATTCAACCGGTGCAACCTCTCTTTAAAATTGTTCAACCGTGTTCTCTTTTGAGTGGGCCCTAACCCACAGGTCCTTTCCTAGGATCTTACCTGACTCTTCTAATTATCCCGGAGTTATTCTTAAATTCTTTTCAAGTGTGACGTAAGAATGGATTCCATCAGTCACATGCCTTCTCCAAGATTGTTTTCAAATTATTTTCATTGTTGGCTCAGCCTCTTTGTTTTTCTTTCTTTCTCCCGGAGTATCTCAACAATTCATGGTGTTGTTTCTCGTCGTCATTATCGGGTTTTGAAGACCGAAGAAGAGTTCCTCTTAAATCCTTACCCGTTCTTCCAAAGATGCGTAGTTCAAGCTTGATGCCATCCTCTCATAATTGTTTTCGATTGTGACAATTCTTTTCTTACCATTCGGAGCATTTCATGAGTTGTTTCCATTTCTTTCCTCCGAAGGCCATCATGTCATAATTCTTCATTCTCAACATGTAGCTACCGTTCTCCAAATCTTACCGGTGCATCGTTCAAATACCCTCTAGTCAGTTCATGATCTCTTCGTTCTCATGTATCTAAATCCCCTCAAGTATCTTCATTCGTTTTCCAACTCTTTTCGGTGAATTGTGCCTTTGCTATGTTCATTTTCAATTCTTACGGTGGTTCGTTCAAGATTTCACTTCCTTTGTTATCAATCAATTCATTCGTTGTTTCCAAATCCCACCGGTGGTTCCATCAATACCTTCTCAAGTTGGCACTATATCTCTTTTCAATCCCTCAAGAAGAATAAGTAGTATGCCAAATCCGTTGCTTGTCATCAATTTATATTGGTGAAGGATACGCATAACATAATTCTTATTCTTGTTTCATCCAAGTGTTTAATTCTTTTCTACCGGAGTTTGTCCGTGACATCAATTTCTCAATTATATGTTGTTCATCTTTCTTCCGGAGTTCCAAGTTTTCCGCTGTATTTCATCGCGAAGCTCCTCCTAAATCATTGCAAGTCTTCACCTTGTGTTTTCAACTTCTCTTTCTTTTTATCATCCTTTTATTACCGGAGTTCTTCATGGAGGCTCTACATGGTGGTTAATCAAGGATTCTCTTCATTCTTCAATTGTTCTTCAAGATTTCTCTCGAAGTTATGACCCGTCAAGCTATACTCTAAAATAAACATGGTGCTCAACACATGTTTTGTTTTGAGGAGCTCAAGTATTCTTCATCTTGCATTCCAAAGTGCAATTCTTTCTACCTTATCTTTTGGGGTGGTGTTATGTCACTCTTGACAATTTCCTTCATGTTTCATGATTCATATGTTGTCAAGAATGAGGTAGTTTAAATCCATCAATCTTTTGTTGGAGTTATATTGGGTTATATCTCACCTACAGCCTTCCCTAAGGAATGTAGCTATTTGTGGTGCTTATCAATGATCCAATTTTCTCCTTCTCATCTCGGTGAAGAAGTTTTTCATCTCTTTGGTGCTCTCAATCTAATCAATGGTTTCCATTAGTGGCTGGTTGTCACCTCATAGTCTCGAGATGTTTTCCATAAGCCCACAACAAGCTTGTGCTTCTCGTTGTTGATTTTCCAACAACTCCGTTCGATTCTTCTTTGCAAGGATGCTTTCCAAGTTCACTTGTGGCAAAAGTTGTCATTTTCTTCTCCGTCCCTTTATCCCAATGATCGAACTTCTATTCTTTTGTTACAGAGGCATTGTGATGTTGTGCTCTTCACCCATCACCTCGTTTTTTTTGAGGATCGTGTTCTTTTCTTGCTTATCCATTTAACCAGAGTGTTGTATCATCTCTTCAATATCTTTTCATCTCATCAAGTTTTCTTCTCTTTTCTATCGGAGTGCTGTCCAAATTCTGCCATTCTTGTTCCTTGGCTATCTCATTATACCAATGTGGTCATATTCTTTTCGTTCGTGAAGCTCTTATTTCCATGTCTTTCAACCTTCAAATTCTCATAATACTCCTTGTTCCTCTTTTCTATCGGATTGTTTGCAATCTCGTTCATCTTTGTTGTACTCTTTCTTTTAAATTGCTCAACATCTCAAGGTTCATGGTTTCGCTCGTTTGTCGAAGAAGCAAGTTAGTTTTACCTCTTATCTTCCTCTTTCTTTTCCCTCCGGTGCCATCCTAGATCTCGGGACGAGATCCTCTCGTAGTGGTGGAGTGTTGTAACGCCCCGGATACAACTTTCCATATTCATAACTCCAACTCTTGCCTTTTCCGGAGATGCGATATGATATTTCCTTCGTGGTTGGGTTTTTTACTTTTGTTTTGCATTTTGTTCATGGCGTGCATCTCATCTCATAGCATCATGTGCATCGCATCCATATGTTTTCATAAAACCCGTATCCGCTCGTAGTTGCCGCGTCACTCTTTGCTTTCGTTGACTGTTCCGAGACCAATCGAGTTTTTGCTTCCCTCTTGACCCTGACCACCTAACCTCTCTTGCCAGCTCACAACACCCTCGTGTGCGTGTCCGAAACTCCCCTTGACCCGACCCGGACTATCGTTACCATTGTGTCAGGATCATCTCCAAACATCTATAAAACATCTCCGTTTTATTAATTGGACTCCCTAAGCCATTCTTTTTCGGCCGTTTGATTTCGATCGAAGGGACTAAATACCCCTACCCAAATTCCACTTGCTATATAAACAGCCCAACCCTAATTTCTAGGGTAGCTGTCCCATCCTCCCTGTTGCCGCCGCCACTCCACCTCCCACATCGGGATCCTCTCGCCCGATCTCCCATGATCCACTCGCCCAGCCAACCAACCGAAGCCGCCACCTTCCTCCTCGTTTTCTCCGCCAGGCCAATCACCTCGCTCCGACCATCTCCCTTGATTTCCGCCGCCGCCCAAGTCCCAGAGCTTCCTCCACCAACTAGGCCTCCACCTCTCCAGCAGCCAGCCTCTTCCCTGAGTTCCCCGCTCCCGTGCGTGTCCAGCACCAAGGAAAGGAGCTTCCCCAGCCCCTCGACTCCAGCGCCCGGCCTCGACTGCAGCCGTCCCTGCCGGCGACCAGGAACCTCTCCCAGTCTCCTGGCCCGAGGCCCTCCTCCCTGCTCGATCTTGTGCTCGAGGCGCCCGAGTTCCTCGCCTGCTGTCCGACGGAAACGAGCAGGAGCTCGTCCATGGCGCCTCCTTGTGCTTCCTCTTGCTGCCCAAGACGAACGCCTCCATCCCTCGGCCTCGTGCCACCCGTTGCCCCTCGCCGGAGCAATACCAGCAGGACCAGCCCCGTCGCCCCTCTCCTTCCTTCCTCCACTTCTTCTCTCTCGCTCCCTCTGATGGTGTCGCCGGGTCGCCGTTTTGCAGGAGCCTGCCGCACATGGATCTCCTGGAGGTTCCCGTCGCCTCCGCCTTGTTCCAAGGAGGGAAGCCCTCGCGCCCGCTCCTCCCGTCTGCCCGAGCACCGCCGCCTCGCGACCCTGCATCCCTCGCCGCCGGCCTCTGCTTCCCCTGCATCCTCTGCTTCAAGCAGAAGGACGAGACGCGCCCCGACCCCTGCCTCGCCTTAGTTCTCGCCGGGTCGCCGTCTCACCGCCGGATCCCGTCGTCCCCTCCACCCACTTGTCGCCGGAGGTCGCCTCCTCGCCAAGTCCCTCACCGCGCCACCTCCCTGCTTCGCTCCTGCATGAACAGGACGACGAGCGCACGAGCAACGCTCGCGTTGACCGCGTCGCCAGGCCCAACGCGCCCCAGCAGGCCTCCCTCCTCCACTGACCGGGCCTTGGCCCAGGGTGAGCATCCCCGCCCCCTCTCCTGTGCACTTTTGGGCTGACCAGATTCGGCCCTATCCATGTTTTTTCCCGCGGAAGGATTTAGCTATTATTCCAGGATCTGCAGTTTTACAGAAAAACCCTCATGTTCATGCATTTAATAACTCATTAACCGTGCATCGGATTAAAATATTTTATATATGTAAAATGCTCAGAAATTTGTGTAGTTTAATAATATCCAACTTTCATCCATGTTTAAAATGTTTAAAATGCTGTTTGTTTAAATTTGCTCAAATGCCATGTTAAAATGATTTATTTCATAACTAAATAACCGTTGCTCCGTTTTAAATAAACTTTATATGTAAATGGGGTGGAAAAATGCCTAGTTTAACATGGTGCACTTTATTTTGCTGTTTAACAACATTAAAATATGTTTTAGGGCAGAACAGTACCGAATCAAAATATGCACATGGGGATTTTTCGAAATTGTTGTTTGTTGTTCCGGCCTCATTTAATCTTGCATAAATAGTTAGTTTAATGATGCCTCACCTCTTGCCATGTTTAACAACATTTAATATTGTTGAGTAGTTTAAACGAGATGGACTAAATAATTGATGTGGCGTTTCGTCAATATGCAACTCGTTGCATATTGAGCTCCACTTAACTTGTAGCATTGTTTGTTGCACTTTGCCATGCCATGCCTCATTAAACCGGACATGCATCATACTTGATTGTGCATCATGCCATAATTATGTGATGGTCGTTTACCATGTTGTTTGCTTCTTTCCGGTTTGCTTCTCTCGTTAGCTTCGGTTTCGTTCCGGAGTTGTGAGGATTCGTTCGACTACTCCCATTCGTCTTCTTCATGGACTCGTTCTTCTTCCTTGCGGGATTTCAGGCAAGATGACCGCTACCCTGGATCTCACAACTATCATTGCTATGCTAGTTGCTTCGTTCTATCGCTATGCTGCCTTGCCTATCATTTGCTCTTCAAGCCTCCCCCAAATTGCCATGAACCTCTAACCTTTGACACCCTTCCTAGCAAACCGTTGTTTGGCTATGTTACCGCTTTGCTCAGCCTCTCTTATAGCGTTGCTAGTTGCAGGTGAAGTTGAAGATTGCTCCATGGTGGACTGGAATATGTTGGGATATCACAATATCTCTTATATTATTATGCATCTATATACTTGGTAAAGGGTGGAAGGCTCGGCCTTATGCCTGGTGTTTTGTTCCACTCTTGCCGCCCTAGTTTCCGTCATACCGGTGTTATGTTCCGGATTTTGCGTTCCTAATGCGGTCGGGTGATTTATGGGACCCCCCTGACAGTTCACTTTGAATAAAACTTGTCCAGCAAGGCCCAACCTTGGTTTTACCATTTGCCTGCACCTAGCCCTTTTTCCCTTGGGTTTCCGGAGCCCGAGGGTCATCTTTATTTACCCCCCCCCCCCCCCGGGCCAGTGCTCGTCGTGAGTGTTGGTCCAAACTGTCAGCCGCCGGTGGCCACCAGGGGCAACTCTGGGCTCGCCTACCGGAAGTTTGGACAATCCGGTGTGCCCTGAGAACGAGATATGTGCAGCTCCTATCAGGATTTGTCGGCACATTCGGGCGGCTTTGCTGGTCTTGTTTTACCATTGTCGAAATGTCTTGTAAACCGGGATTCCGAGACTGATCGGGTCTTCCTGGGAGAAGGTCTATTCCTTCGTTGATCGCGAGAGCTTGTCATGGGCTAAGTTGGGACACCCCTACAGGGTATAAACTTTCGAGAGCCATGCCGCGGTTATGTGGCAGATGGGAATTTGTTAATGTCCGGTTGTAGATAACTTGACACCAGATCCGAATTAAAACGCAGCAACCGCGTGTGTAGCTGTGATGGTCTCTTCTCGGCGGAGTCCGGTAAGTGAACACGGTTTCTGTGTTATGTTTGACGTAAGTAGGTGTTCAGGATCACCTCTTGATCATTTCTAGTTTCACGGCCGTTCCTTTGTTTCTCTTCTCGCTCTCATTTGCGTATGTTAGCCACCATATCATGCTTAGTCGCTGCTGCAACCTCACCACTTTACCCCTACCTTTCCCATTAAGCTTTGCTAGTCTTGATACCCATGGTAATGGGATTGCTGAGTCCTCGTGGCTCACAGATTACTACAACAAAAGTTGCAGGTACAGGTTATGCGATGATCTTGACGCAAGAGCGATGCTTGCTTGCTTGAGCTCTTCTTCTTCTTCTTCTTCGATCAGGGGATAGGTTCCAGGTCAGCAGCCTGGGCTAGCAGGGTATATGTTGTTTGAGCTTCTGTTTGTGTTTCATCCGTAGTCGGATGTTGTTCTTGTATGTTGTATTCATGTATTCATGTGGCGTTGTATGCCTCTTGTATGTATCCCCACTATTATGTAATTGTTGATGTAATGATATCCACCTTGCAAAAGCGTCTTCAAGATGCGCTTCTATCCTTGGTGGGACCTTCGAGTTCCTTTAGGATAGGGTCGCATCTTGGGCGTGACAAAGAGGAAGAAGAAGAGGAGGAGGAGGAAGAAGAAGAAGAAGAAGAAGAAGAAGAAGAAGAAGAAGAAGAGGAAGAAGAAGAGGAAGAAGAAGAAGAAAGAAGAAGAAGAGGAAGAAGAAGAAGAAGAGGAAGAGGAAGAAGAAGAAGACGAAGACGAAGAAGAAGAAGAAGAGGATGAAGAAGAAGAAGAAGAAGAGAGAAGAAGAAGAAGAAGAAGAAGAAGAAGAAGAAGAAGAAGAAGAAGAAGAAGAAGAAGAAGAAGAAGAAGAAGAAGAAGAAGACAATCGATGATTACATTGTGTGTGCGGCCATCGATGATTACATTGTGTGAGCTCCAAAATGATATATTTTACCTTAGTTAGCTCTAAGATGATCTATGCTTAGCTTGTTTCCTCCAAAATGACCTAAGTTATCTCTAATATGTGATAATCCCCAAGTGCAAGGAATCATCGTAGCAATTTCCGAAGGTGGAAGTGATAGTATGGAGTGTTGAACCCATAAGAAGCTAAAGGTAAGATCAATATTCTCTCAAGTCCTATCTGCCACTGATACGTCTCTATGTACACCGAACGTTTACTTCCATCTAGAAACGAGAAAGAAAACTACATTGTGGGTATGAACTGGATAACTTTGCAAGATATCGGAGAACTAAAATATAAAAATAGGTGTTGTTATCATGGAGTTAGAATATATTACTATATATTATAAATAGGAGTGTGGAATATTGATGGATCGGTGTCGGAATTATCCTAGGCAATTGTTAACAAGATCGGTAGTCGTCATTGCAATTTCATATGAGGGATGGGCATAAGTTATCATACTTTCTCTTCTTGGATGATATGCACTTATGATTGGAACTCTAGAAAGCATTGATAACCCACAAGTATAGGGGATCGTATGACAGCCTGGTTTTTGTCCTCTCTTCTTTGCTTGATTTTCAGTTGAGTTGGTTTTGAATTTGGGGTTTTGAATCATTTCATTTGACTTAACCACTTCGGTACACCTTGATTTTCACCCAAGTGTTCCCTCTCCTACTCACAACCATCATTTCACCCCTGGCCCAACCCAAAAATATTGTTTGGAATATTTTTTCTTAAATGAAAAATATTCATTTTGACCTCCGAAACCCTAGCTAACCATTTGAGCTCCAAAGCAACCCTAATTTTTCTTGCCCCAAAAATCCTGAGAAAAATCCCAATTATTCTTTGGACCCTAGGGCACCTTTCTGAGCGAAAATATTTCACCACTTGTCTTCTGCTAGTCAATACACCAGTCCAACCTCTACTTTGATCTACCATCGAGTATTACCCTCTGGTATCTCGAGAATATCTAAGAACTGTGTTGCTTCTTATGAGTCCTCATCAAGTATTGCTTCTCACAGATTATAGTTTTCCTCGGGTTCTGTGTTGTTAAGTCAGTCAAGGACACCGATAAGTGAATCTATTCCACACTATGATTCAATAACTCTAAGTAATTTTCGTTGCTTATGAGTTTAATAGGCCTTCAAGTCATTCCTAGCCTGACCGGCTATATCATTATCGTGTAAACTTTTAACTCTGCCACTTGGGTCCTTCTTCCCTGAGCACAATTTTTGATGATGAGTTAAGCTTACGTCGATCTTCCTCACCATGTCATTTCACCTTGAACAGCAAGCTTGATTTCGAGTTTGTGTCGTACCCGTGGTTCTAATAACCTTTCGCTTCAAAATTCCTTGGACTTGATGTCATCGCCGATCGATTACATCTTCATGAAACCTCTCGACAAGTTTGTCAAGATCATCATCAACATTCGGAGCTTCTTCCCAGATAGCAATTGAATTCATGATGAGAAATACCATCCTTGCCCCTCGATGAATTGTGTTATCATCGCCAATGTCCTTTCCTCCCCTTCATCACAAACTTGTTCATGTTATGGAGTATGTGAGAGAGCGCCACAAACTTGTTCATGTTATGGATGCAACTTGTTATCCAGCTTGTATCTTATGTTCTACCTTGATGTATTACTGACTTTTACGTCCAAGGAGGTTGTGAGGAATTGCTCCACTTCTTATCGAATTCTTGGTATAGTGATACTTCTCACAATCACCTCTCTTTTCCTAGTGTCCGTGTTGATTCTAACTGGGATACCAATAAGTAAACCGGGCTGCTTGGATTTTGTACTTCTAGCAACCCTTTTTGCTTTGAAGCTAATGGTCGACATTTCATTCTTAGACTATTTGAGTTAACGAATCACCATTCTAAACATTGATCATGTAC